>JACXII010000023.1:1313408-1858929 GCA_014737395.1 Bombus waltoni
TGTTATATGAGAAAACTACTTCGAATAGTATTGCAACTTGCAATATTATAAAATTAATTGAAAACTAATATTTTATAAATTAACATTAAACTTAATTTATAATAAATTATTATAATAAACTACTTATAATAATAAAAATTGCAAAAAACAATCGCGATATGGTAATTCGCAACTCTAAAGCAAACGCGATTATCATTTTAGCGCAACTCTAACTCAAACCGTGGTCATTCTCTCGCGACACTAATCAAAAGCCGCGATGTTATTTCGCGACTCTAATTCAACCCGTAATTAATCTGTCGCGACACTAATAAGAAAAATCGCGATTTGCCCAATGTGACGATGGACCGATGTATACATCGGCCAGAAAAAAAACTACTACTACTACTACTACTACTACTACTACTACTACTACTACTACTACTACAAATACTAAAAGCGAGCATAGTGACGAAGTAGTAACGTGAATGACTTTCCATGCTCTGGATGACCCAGAGGATGGAGAGCCATTGGTAGTTGCCCTCTTGAATGGCAGTTTGCCGGGCCTCTTCGGCTTATAGCCTCTTCTTTCTTCGGGCGCAATGCCCGCTGAAACTTACATCTAAGCTCGAGACTTTCTAGATCGCAAACAAAAAAAAAACTTATAAAGGTGAAATAAAAATATAAACCGCGGAAGCTGATTCAAGTGCGCATGGACTGACCAACGATCACAGCGGTGATCGTTGCCCACTCGCATGCGCGTGCTCGAGCAATGAACGTTCGTTTCGAGCCTACTCGCGACCGCGACCGCGATATTTGAAAAATCGATAGGCAAAACCAGAGACGAGAGCATGCTCTACTCGTGCCAGTCTCACCGTCGATTTTTCAAATTAGATTTCCAGAAACAGGTTGGTCACGCGAAAACGCGCCTACCCGACCAGAGACTGTGCCAACCTGCCCGGCCCTACCTACTTATGATTAACAGGCACACCAGAAAGTATACTACCTATCCTACCTAGCCCTCCTATATTTAAAAAATGGCAAAACAGGCACACCAACACACTCGCTCCACGGTTCTCACGCAAACGCTCGGGCGCAAAGGACCTACACTAGAGAGGACGTCCCGGGACGCCTCCGACACCCGAGCTTAACGCACAACATGCACACTCTAACTGTACGTACCGTTTTCCTGAAATCGACCGACGAAGGCTAGTGACCATTGCGTAAAACGTGATGAAACACGTCCAAAGAAATTAATAAAATAGCATATAATAATTGTAAGTAAACTATGAATTATAAACTTATACTTAATCGCGTGGATAATATTATCACAAATTGTGATTGTATCGATATATAAATTGAATTAACGCGTGTCTCGGCTTTTTTAATATTATAAGTTGTAACTAATGAGAAAAACGACGCAATTCCACAGCCTAATCACACACACGCATAATGTGGAAAATACGTCGTGCACGATACACTAGCACATCGTCGGTCGCTGAGAAATATTTACATTAGGTACAATCATCGTGCCCAATGTCTTTCTCCCATTCAAGTAGCACCTGGGCACGTGAATGAGGTCCTGACAATGGGCACGGAAAGGGTTAAATCTGAAAATCCTGATCTAAAAAGATGATTAGTTTGTCTAATTTGTCTTTAACGGACTAAAGTTCTTTGATTTTATATTTGGTTACTTCGTTTCAGATTGTAATAACTCTACTTTATTAATCTAATAAATCACTAAAATTTTAATATTGCAAAAAGATAGCGTTAATTGAAAAAAGATTAAGACTCTATGAAATGGAATAATTGACTCTAAATGTATTACTAAAAAAGAAATAATCTCAGGCGATCTCTTTGTCAAAGCGTATTTTCGAAAATACAGAAGCATCGTTCAAAATGATCGCTTTGACTCAAAAATCTGCCTGTCGCGAAGTGTCTTCTTGCACATAAAATTTCGCACATTCTTATACGGAAAGAGAAATGAATTGTAATTCATATTTTATATACAGCGTGACTTTTTGTACAAAACTATTTGTACTAAAGTTCATCGCTTAAGTTCAAATATATTTATGTGACACAGATATATTCGTGTAGCTATTTAACTTTTACAAATGTTTATACTGAATATTAATATACATATTTCTAAATGACACGAATATATTCTTAAATGTATATGTTTAAACTATCTATTAAAAGACTAATTGTTATAATCGCGATGTGCAAGAAGACCTATCCTGAGCTAATAAATAAATATATGAAAAAAGAATGTTACTACTCACGGGTATAAAAAATACCCGCGGTCACTATGCTCGCAAAAAATTCTACGTAATACAACCAGTCACCCGTGCCGATTCGGACCATTCGTCCTACGACATGATTGAGTGACCGGAGGAACATAAATGCATGCGACTCACCGTTCGAAGCGGAGAAACAGAGGACGTTACTGCATCGTTGTCGGCTATCGTCCCGCGAATGTCATCAGGTAGAGTGACATCAGGCAGTAACCGTTGAAAATTCAATGGTGTAAATAGAGGTTAAACGTTTTAAATTAATAGTTTAAATGTTGCAGATTAATGCTTTAAATGTTATAAAGTAATAGTTTAAATGTTATAATTTAATAGTTCATATATTATAAATTAATGGTTTAATTGTTATAAATTAATAGTTTATATGTTATAAATTAATTGTTATAAATTAATGGTTTAAATGTTATAATTTAATAGTTTATATGTTATAAATTAATGGTTTAATTGTTATAAATTAATGGTTTAATCGTTATAAATTAATAGTTTATATGTTATAAATTAATTGTTTAATTGTGATAAATTAATGGTTTAATTGTTATAAATTAATAGTTTATATGTTATAAATTAATTGTTTAATTGTTATAAATTGATAATTTAATTCACACATGTTCTTCTTTTATGTTCACGGTACGGGAGTCAACACACAAATGAATTCGCGCGCGAGACCCGTGTTACTTATATACCTGATAGCATACCCATAACAAGGTGACGGAAGGTGAATCGAACAGTAACGGTTTGCTGATATCATGAAAGGTGTTTTTCCATTATAACGCAATCAAAGTTAATACTTTTTTAATTTTTGTTGTAAATTGACGCCTTCAACAATTTATTACAATAACCTTTTCTACAATTTTTATATTTTTTATCAGCTGAAACTAAATTTGCATTTCTATGGTACTGTTTTTTGATGTAAATTGTTTTAATCTATATTCAATACCAGTTTATGACAAACATAATTTTACTATAATAGCCAAACATGAAGTTGACCAGTGGTCAAGAGTCTCAAAGGGAAAGAATCTACATATTATATCAATTTGTAGTAATTGATTTTTCGGCATTCTTTTACAAACATTTTCTACTTTGATGACGCATTATAATATTTTATAACAATTTATCAATTTTCATAATATAATTCTAGCCATATACCATTGTTCAACAATTAATTATTAAATATGTAAATCTAATATGTTTTTACACGCATAAGTTTGTTTTACTTTCTGATATAAGAACATATTAAAGCAATAAAAATTTTAGAATTCATACATCAATTAACAGCAAAGTAAATAATGATAATAAATTATTTTCAGTTATAGAGTAATCGAAGATCGGTAAATTGCGAGAAAAGTGTGTTCTAAGTAACAGAAGAAGTGAGTAATAGCGAAACGATCTCGACGCCAAGCTTTTTTGAAAGTATAGAAAAATTATAAACTTTTCGATGCCTCGACTAAATTTTCCTAAAAAGTAGGGAGAAAGCAAGGAGAAACGGCGATTAATCGGAGAACAATATAAAAAACGCCACCCGCACCCGTGTTAATGTTGTAAATGAGTAGTTTAAGAGTTATAAATTAATTGCTTAAATGTTATAAATTAATAGTTTAATTGTTATAAATTAATGGTTTAAATGTTATAAATTAATAGTTTAAATGTTATAAATTAATAGTTTAATTGTTATAAATTAATGGTTTAAATGTTGTAAATTAATGGTTTAAATGTTATAAATTAATTGTTTAAATGTTATAAATTAATTGTTTAAATGTTATAAATTAATGGCTCAAATGTTGTAAATTAATAGATTAAGTGTTATAAATTAATGGTTTAAATGTTATAAATTGATAATTTAATTCACACAAGTTCTTCTTCGATGTTCACGGTATGGCAGTCGAAACACAAATCGAAACACAAAAACAGTTCGCGCGCGAGACGCGTGTTCCTTATATACCTGATAGCATACACATAACAAGATGACGGAAGGTGAATCGAACAGTAACGGTTTGCTGATATCATAAAAGGTGTTTTTCCATTATAACGCAATCAAAGTTAATACTTTTTTAATTTTTGTTGTAAATTGACGCCTTCAACAATTTATTACAATAACCTTTTCTACAATTTTTATATTTTTTATCAGCTGAAACTAAATTTGCATTTCTATGGTACTGTTTTTGACGTAAACTGTTTTAATCTATATTCAATACCAGTTTATGACAAACATAATTTTACTATAATAGCCAAACATGAAGTTGACCAGTGGTCAAGAGTCTCAAAGGGAAAGAATCTACATATTATATCAATTTGTAATAATTATTGATTTTTCGGCATTCTTTTACAAACATTTTCTACTTTGACGGCCCATTATAATATTTTATAACAATTTATCAATTTTCATAATATAATTCTAGCCATACACCATTGTTTAACAATTAATTATTAAATATGTAAATCTAATATGTTCTTACACGCATAAGTTTGTTTTACTTTCTGATATAAGAACATATTAAAGTAATAAAAATTTTAGAATTCATACATCAATTAATAGCATAGTAAATAATGATAATAAATTATTTTCAATTAAAGAAATTTCGCTTTTCATGATAGTTTCGCTATTAATTCCTAAAGACCATTGCATATTGCTAACATTTTTGTCACGTTTTTTTTATTTATTACAATATCTGTATTACTGAAATATATTTATTAATAATTGTATGAATAATTATGTAATATACCGCCATAATATTCTTACTAATACCATATTTTGTTTAATAGCGGCGGTTACATTCGTGTAATATAAAAGCTTTTCATTCAGAACATAATCTTATTCGTAATTGTTACTGAACATTGTCTTAAATGTGTTTTCTATTTCTCAATTTCATCAATTTGACTGTTTGAATACGGCAAATTTACGCGCGCTCGTGTATACGAAACTCGAGCGCTCCTATTGGCGTAATATATTGCGAAGCCAAACGGACCGTGCCTATTGGCGCAGAATATTGTCACGTCAAATGGAGCTTTCCTATTGGTGCGAAATATTTGAAAGACGTAGTTCTGCGGAGAATCGTGCCGTGAGACGTCATTGTACTCTTGAGAGTCGTGGAGCGAAAATTCGTCTCGTCGAGCGTTACCGTGTCACTATTAGTACTTTCATTTCGACTTTATCAACATTTCTACACTTCTATCTGCCTCGTTTAAATAGTACGTTCGTATTTAATCACTTATTGATCATAATCTCAGTAAAATTAAGAAATTTTCTTTTATTTTCATCGTTGACTGCGTACTTGACAAGTTACGATCATCGATAACTTATATTATTGGTCTTTGAGGCAGAATTCGGGTGTCTGTTATCACTTTATTTCACTATAATTGATTTCATTATTCTAAATGATTGGTTTATTATACATTTATTCTTCGCTTTATTCTTGATGGTTAAAATTATCGAAAATTCACATTACCGGCCTTTAAGGCAGACTTTGGATTTTATTATTGCATTATCTAACTATAATTTGTTCATCTATTGTTCTGTTATTGTAAATTATTGGTTTTTTGTCATACATTTATTTGAAATTGTTGGTTTTTTTTTGTTTTTGTACAGATAATTGGCTGGTCAGGTGACTGAAAGAATAGGGGTTCGCATCACAGACGCCACAGACGATTAACAATCGATAATTCGAACTGATACAAGATGGACGTCATGGGCGATTATTAGTAAATCGAGTCGTTGATTTCTCATGCAGATTTGGTAATGATTGAAGTATTATAACAAAGCAGACGTACGTACACGACTATTTTCTCTTTTTATTGGATCAATGGTAATCGATATTTGCTAAATAATTGCTGTACAACTTACAATTAGCATATAATAACATGATTTTACACATAGTTGCATAATTTGTTGAAAATATTAAGATGGAAGAAAAAGGGATTAAAGAAATCACATTTAAAAATATTTCAGGCATATAGATTATCGTTAATAATCGGATATTCTATTAAGAAGTTAATTAATGTTTTTATATCAATATATAGCAAATTATGCAAACCATTTAACTGTTATTAGAAAATAATCTATTGCGAAATTATTATATATTTGTACATTGGAATGAGAAAATAAGTTTGTTGTTTACTTGAAAGGGTCTGAACACTCTAAACATTTGAGAAAGTTTCATTTGTTACAAGCATTGTCGAATCTTTATAAAGTGCAACATAATATATTAACAAAAACCACATTTCAAACTCTGATAACGAACATTCACAACTAAATTCTTTCCGAGGGAAGAATTGGTGTTACGTTTTAGAATATTAATAAATATTTGAAAATATATTTGAAGATATTTCGCGATTCATAAACAGTGTTTGAAATATTACACGTACATCCCATTTTTTTAATGTGTACATGTAACACCTGTTCGTCCGTGAAGAATGAATAATAATCGGTACATGTATAGTACGTACGTTTTTCAAAAACAGCGGTATTTCGTAAACAAACACTCTGCATCCTTCCCCTCCCCATCTTCCTTTCTTCTAATACAACTTTTTTTCAGAGAATGTTTGTGATCGCGCGCAATGCGGTCGATAGAGTCAGTGTTTGCTGCGTAATAATATCTTTTAGATTTTCTAGAGCACAATAGTTCTTGTTAATTATAAAGTTAATTAAAATACTTGTACGCGAAATTAGAGTCAGTGTGTTCGCCGATTATTACTTAAACGGACGCGCCAATGGTCTTTTCTTTTCATTTTTTTTTTGTTTTTTTCTTAAACATTCGCTTTCGGTAGTAGAGTCGCAGGTTTCGCAAGAGGATACAGCCTCTCCTGGAACTCCAGAATGTAAGTATTTCTGTATATTGTATCGTGATTTATTTTGTTATTCGTATTTTGATCGAACTGTTATTAATTTCCACTGACACAAAATCTAAAAGTAGCAATATCGAAATACACGATAAAAATATTGAACATGCTTCAGAAATGATTGGATCGTCGTCATAAAATTACAAAGAAATTGTTAAAAATTGTTATTTCAGCGTTCGTATTTTTATAATAATTAGATTTCACACGTTTTGTTTCAGTTTTTCATAAATTCTACTTTTTCCTGTGCTTTGGGAAGGACGCAGCGATGCTTCAAAACTAAGCATGTAAGAATCTTTGCATATCGTACTCCAATTAATTTTATTCCGTGTATTTTGCTTCAACTATTCATAATAAAAAACCAAATCTGGTTTTAAACTTTAATATCAGAGTTTCGGTTATTACAGCAACTTTTATTATTATTAAAGCTGAAGGTTTTCATAGAGTTCCGCATTACATTATCTCAAATTTTTTGCTGAAACGTTACTTAATTTTCAAAATAAATTATTCACGCATGTATTATTCATATATGTATAGGAAGTCATATTTTTTGTTAAAGGTTTATCACTCCTTCCTCTCCCTCCTGCTTCTTGAAAAGGACCTAGTGGGGCTTCAAAAGCCAAGAGTGTAAGTAATTTTGTTATCTGTACTATATTTAATTCACTACTTTAAATTTTCCAATTAATGAACGTCATATTTAAGAGCAAATTATAATATTCTATGCATTGTTACAGTTTTTTCCATGATGGAATTGCATGGCTCCTCCTTGATGACGATCGTCACGATGACTTTCCCTGGGCTACCACAGCATCGATGACTACGTTCCTCGCGTCTTATCGTGAGTCGCATGCGTTTTCGTTCCTCTGGTCACTCAATCATGTCGTAGGACGAAAGGTCCGAATCGACACGAGTGACTGGTTGTATTACGTAGAACTTTTTGCGAGCACAGTGACCGCGGGTATTTATTATACCCGTGAGTAGTAACATTTTATTTTTCTGTGTATTATTTATTAGTTCAGGATAGGTCTTCTTGCACATCGCGTTTTTTTTTTTTATATTAATTGCATGATGCTGACAAATTTTATATTACCAATATTAATGATAGTACCAACTGATAAAAGTGATATTATATTAACAATTATTTTGATCATTTCTGATAAAAAATATACACGTATGTCCACTATAATCACTTTTAAAGTTGGAATTAAAAATGTATTAAAAATGTATATGTACAGAGAGTTGCAATGATTGAATTAAATATTTTGTAGCGATAAAGTCGGATGCCCTCCGACTTCGTTGTATATTAAAAATTGCAATTATTGCGTATTTAATAATGACGATAATAATTAATTTTTTATTTCACCTTCTGTTCTCTGATGGCATTATTTTAATGGATTTAATTGTTTGCCATTCATTTTTGAACTTGAGTGTTAATTTAAAATATACATGCCGTACAATAATGCATTAAGTTTTATGTGCAAGAAGAAATTTCGCGACAGGCAAATTTTGGAATCAAAGCGACAAGTTTTGAACATTGCTTTAGCGCTTTCGAAGATGTGCTTTGACGAAAGGATTGCCTGAGGTTGTTTGCAATAATATTTAACTTTGAGTCAGTTACTAAATAAATTTCTTATTCATTGTCAATTTCTCTCCTTTGTAATAGAATTTCGATAGTTCATATTGCATTGATCTTATTTGCACTGTTTTTCATAAATAAATTCGATATTAGTATTTTGGTAAATTATTAAATTAATAATCTAGACTATACAGTGATAGTAATAGAGATAAAGTTCGAAAATGCAAAATAAAGAAAGATCAGCCCGTTAAATACAAATTAGTTGCACTAATACGTTTTTTAGTTAGGATTTTCAGGTTTAACCCCTTCCGTATTCGTTGCCAGGATCTCACTCACGTGCCCAGGTGCTACTTGGGTGAGAGAAAGGCAACGAGTACGATGACCATTGATTTTATAATGATTTGTAAGCGACTGACGATGAGTTAGCGTATCGTGCACGACGTAATTTCCACATAGTGTGTGTGGTTAGGCTGTGGGATTGCGTCGTTTAGTATTTATTCCATTTACTATAAGTCTAACTAATAACAAATAAATTCACATAAATATCATTTCAATTTCAACAATCTGTAAAAACAGAGATTCGTTATCGCATACAGGGAATCATAGATATTAGTATCGTTAATTTTATCGTTAAATTATAATAAATGGTACCATATTCTGTACCATCCACAATTTCTTTGCAAAATAGATACACTCTCTGAATTAGGAATATTTGTAATTAAAAATTGAGATTTACTTTTATCGCGTTGTACGCAATGGTCGCTAGCCTTCGTCAGTCGATTTCAGGAAAATGGTACGTACTTTAGAGTGTGAATGTTGTATGCCAATAAACTCGGGTGTCGGAGGCGTCCCGGGACGTCTCTCTAGTGTAGGCCTGTTGCGCCCGGGTTATGTGTGAGAACCGTGGAGCGAATGTGTTGGTGTGCTTGTTTTGCTATTTTTCCCATTTTAAATATAGGTTCCCGGGCGAGGATAGGTAGCATATTTTCTGGTATGAATGCTTAATATAAGTAGGTAGGGCCGGGCAGGTTGGCACAGTCTTTCGTCGGGTAGGCTTGTTTTCGCGTGTCCAACCTGTTTCAGGAAATTTGATTTGAAAAATTGACGGTGAGGCTGGCGTCACGAATGGAGCATACCATTTGTCTTGAGCCTTGCCTATCGGTTTTTCGAATATCGCGGTCGCGGTCGCGAGTACGGAGTAGAATTCGAAACGAACGTTTATTGCTCGAGCACGCACATGCGAACGAACAGCGGTCGCTATGATCGTTGGTCGTCCATGTGTACTGGGAATAGCGTCCGCGATTTATCTTTTTTATTTTACCTTTATAAGTTATTTTTTATTTTGCGATTAGAAAGACTCGAGCCTAGATTTAAGTTTCAGCGGGCATTGCGTCCGAAGAAAGAAGAGGCTATGAGCCGAAGAGGCCCGGCAAACTGCCGTTCAAGAGGGCAACTACCAATGGCTCTCTATCCTCTGGGTCATCCAGAGCATGGAAAGTCATTCTCGTTACTACTTTGTCACTGTGCTTGCCTTTAGTATTTGTAGTAGTATTTATTTATGATTTGTCTGCCAGCCGACGTACATGTCGGCCCATCGTCATGTTAGGCCAGTCGCGGTATTTGAATTAACGTTGCGAGTGATTAATTACGGTTTGAACTAGAGTTTCGAGTCCAAATTTCGCGTTGCCAATTAGAGTTGGAAATCTAAATATCGCGTTATCAGTTAGAGTTACGAAAAAGTACTCGCTTCGGTTTGGATTAGTGTTGCGATGAAAAGACGCGTTTACTTTAGTGTTACGAATTGTAAGATATCGCGATTGTACTTAGTGTTTTCTATCGTGAATAATTATTAGAATTTATTAAAGAGTAGAATTGGAATTTGTCGCGTCTTTTTTTATTTTCAGTTGAATTGAAATTATATTAATTTTGAATTAATTTCGTAGCGTTGCGATTTCTGATCATCGCGTATAGTTAAAATATTTTTTTTTTATTTTATCATCTAAGAATTAGCGTTGCGATATATTTCGTCGGGATTGTTTTAGTAATTTTTTTCGATTAGAGTTGCGTTGACAAATGATCGCGTTCTTATACGTAGTGTTGCATCTATGAAATGGCCAAACTTCTTTCACTGGAGTTATGGAAATCTGTTCCTGTTCCTGGACCACCTAATGCAGCTAATACAGTTGCAAAGAGGTGGCCGAGCACCAGCAGCTTCGAATGTAGAGAAAAAGTATATAAAATACAGATTTGAAAAATTAAATGCTGTATTTAAAATAACAAAAAACAAAATCGAAATAAAATACCATTTCAAGGACTTCAAAGATTTCGCGAATATTAAATAAAACAAGATGAATCATTAATTTAATCGCTACGAATTGATAATATTGATTTAAATGAGTAGTAGAATTGCTTTCGATTGTACATTAATAGTTTAAATGTTATAAAGTAATAGTTTAAACGTTATAAATAGATTTCACATTCGGATAAGTGAATTTAATGAACAGAAGTTTATTTAATTGTTCATCGGCTAAAGTTCTGTTTAGCGTGTTCAACGTATGATTCAAATGGACTTAAAATTACAATCGTCGCGACGCGACTTTGTAAATTGTAGAGGGCGTGAAAAAACACTCTGATCTTTTTCGAGGTCGGTATTTCAGAACGTGAGACACGGATGCTCTTTTGATATCTCATCGATCCTCTTTTTTACCAACGGTGGAATTGTATCTCAGTCTGCATCGGTAATATCGGGAATGATACTGAATCGATAATATCGTATGCGAAATCGAGAGAATCATTTTATCCGCAATTAATGTATCACAACGAAATGTATTTCATTTCGAAAAATAATTTCCACATAATACTAGTAAATATGTATATTAAAAAGGATAATTATCTTCATTTTTGTTCTTCATTCTTTATTGAGTTTCGAGTGTAATTACATATTGACGAGTAATACCAATTATGCTCCCTAGATGTCTGCACCATTAAGATTTAATATTTGAAATTCATTTCGAACCAAACATCAAGTATATTTCAATCACAATTTCACACCATCACATATTCAACACAATTATCCATTAATTATATACCATATACTCTACAATCTCTCTCTCATTCAACAATATAAAGAAACAGCGTAACCGCCTCACCTCTTATGTATTTACATCACGCAGTCCTATCTATCTTTATCTATCACCGTAAAAATCAATTCTTATACAACATGAGAACTCCCATAAATACATTCGCCTGTTAGCCATGCCGCTTTGCATAATCGTCGAAAACGCGGTCCATATAAATACAACTTACGTAAACTCGGTTATATAAATTCGTTCGGCGCTCGTAAGTAGAGCGAGAGGAAAAGGGTCGAGGGATGTTCTATATATATGCAGGATGGATCCACGAAGAGAGGCTGGGACGGAACGATGCAGGGGCTCGAGTTATCTATGATAATGACTTCCATTCAACGACAGGCTCCGCCGATGCGTTATCATACGTACGCTATTATTAATACAGGACTGGAGTATATGATGTTTCTCCGGGGTTTGATTCACGCGCTTCCGCCTGATTTTTTCCCCGTTATTACATTACATTAACGATTATCGCGTGGCAGGGGAGAAAATCATCGAGCATACGATAATCGAGTCAGTCTAGCAATCCGATAATTAAACGCTCTCGCCAGGCAGCTCGATGTTTCAATCGTGAATTTTACCGTGAACCGTCACCGAATCGTCGGCGCGCGACGATACAAATAATTCCATCACGGGTCGTATAACCGGTGTAAATTTGATGCGTTGATTCTCACCGACGAAATCACAGGAAGAGAAGAAGAGCGAAACGACGAAGCGAACGAAGCGTCACGAGTCTTTTCTCGATGCTTCTTCTTTATTAATAGACGCGAAAAAAAAAGTTTCGCCTACCCTTCTGCGAAGTTTGTTCGACGAAACAGTTCGACGCGGCGAACCCCAACGAGTACACGGATGGACGACTTTGTACACGCGATACAGGCCCTAAAAATACACGCAACGACTAAAAATACTACTTCATCGCTGCTAAATACGATTCGTTTCGAAGAAGCTTCGGCGCAAGGGAAGAATCGCGTCCGCCTATATGGAGCCGAATTGATAACTGAAGATGATAAAAGCAGCGATAATTGATTTTACTGCAAGCTTAATTTAGGAACGACGGAAATTCTGAAGCAAACAGACAGATCAATTATAAATAAAGTAATATGATTAATATTATGTGTACTTATATGTATTACATACATTAATAATACTATATATATATATATATATATATATATAAATATATAAAATATATACATGTTGTATATACTACAGCCTACTTAATTCAACTGATAGAAGCAGTATGTGTGTATTGTACGTAGAACCTGAACGAGAGAAACTTGCGTGTGTATAACTTTAAACATTAAAATACGTTACTACACGTATGTCTAAAAATTTGAGACTTCGTAATGAAATTTCCTAAACGTTATAAAAGCGAATGTTACGTATCGTTTCTAATAAATTAAATCCTTTAAATCCCTTAGATCCTAAAATAAAGGAATAGACAAAGAACACGATTTGAACCTCAAGAATGTAATATTACGTTTTATTTACGATAATTGATACAGGATAAGTATGTCACATAGCATACTGCGTTAAATGTTCGTTAATATTTTTCTGACCATATTTTTCGTTCTTCCAATAATCCGCACGCGTCTGATTTATTAAATAATTCTCACGTATCCGCACTCCGTGTTACTACATTCGCATTTGCTGTCTTCGAACACCATAGGATCTGCCTCGCTAAGCAATTCATCTTTTCTATCATCACCATTAAACGGCACCATTTTTCCTCTTATTTAACCCAGACCACTGCTTCCGATCGAACTTTGCAGGAAACGCGAAAGCAATCTCCAGTGAGGGCTTCTCTTCCAGATCCATGGTGCACGCACAGGGCGACGAGGGGTAGCCGAGGGTGGGGGCGACGCAATTAGGAGAGAACATAAATCCCGCAGTTTAGCACACTTCCTCGTAGCGCCGGTAGATCGGAGAATACAAATCAATCGGCGTAACGGCCGACTGCGCATTTAATTTCCATTCGGCTTCTGATCCATGCAGACAGGGGTGGGCTACGGGGTGGCAGAGGGGACAAATAGGACAAACAGGAACGACGGAGGATAGGAGAAATTGTACGGATACAAATTCGAGAAAGAAGAGATAGGATAGAGAAAAGGATAGTACGGCAATAGAGGAGCGGGAAGAAGAGGAAAACGGTGGAAAGTGGGTTAAGGGGAAAGGATGAGAGAGTAATTTGCGAACATCGACGCAAAGAAGATTTAGGACATGAAGAATGGACGATTGGATGGTTCGGAAAGGGACAGGAGGAAAGACAGAGACGAAATGTGGACGTATAGATTGAACGTGGCAGGAGGAAGAATTGAGGGAGAAAAGGATGACGTGAAAGGAGAGTAGAGAATGAGCGAGATAGGGAAGAGGTACGAGATGTAATAGCATATATATTCATAAAATTGCACTCTGATTAGTGCTTCATTTTAAAGCTTTTATTTTTCTAAATGTAAAATGATAAAACGATTGTAAAATTGACTAGCATCGTGGGTGGAAATAAAAGTTGTAAGGTATTATTGGAAAGTTGTTACATTAAACTGATTTTGTTCCCTGTCGTTCGTGGATAATTTATAATTTATTTACCGATTGCTTTAATTTACTTATCGAATAACGATCAATACCAATTAGATACGCGCCGTATTTAAAACCGATTCATCAAACGCGTTATAACAACTACGGTTCTCTCTTACGATAAACTCTTAATCGAAGAGATAAAGTCTGATCCTATACGTCCAGGAAACGATCGCTTTCTTGTCTTGCTTCCTCTCATAAGTGAATATTGGATAAATAAAGAACGTTCGAGGAGGAAAAATAAAAATCAATTTTAACGATGAAAAGTCATCTATAAAAAAAGACACGTAGAGAGATACGTAGGAATAAAGTCGCACGTTTACTAAAAAAGCAACGTACGCTAAAAGGGAAATAGAATAGCAAAAAACGTAGACGAGAATGGGAAAGAAAATTCTCTAAAACGTGCAAGATTTCCTCCGGTCTGTCTAGCGTAGGCGTTTTCGTTCTCTGGTTATAAACGGATCCTGGAATCGACGAGTGACACCGGCGTAAAAAGGATTTATCGTGTTCCGCGACGAATCGACGGTGATCCGATTCGCATTAAGCCCGCGACGTGAACGCCGGATCGAATTTGTACGCGTCGTTACGCGCTCGCGCTACCTCCTCCTGCAAAATGAGCACATTCCGATAATTGCGCTTTCGATACATTGTTTGCTCGCACAATAACGACACCGCCGCGGCTCTTTCTTCCATTCGCGTTCCCGCTAATAAGCTTTGTAACCGTTGTTGTTCGATCGCGAGACGTCGGGACTCGCGCGCAAATGCGTGCCTATCTCCGTAACACGATTATTCATCGCGTTTCTATTATACGTGCGAATCTTTCCGTTGCGAAAGATATCTGTGCTTTTGTAAACAAGAAGTTTTAACAAGCATCTCAGCCTTTTCGGAATTGACATATCTCGAAATCGATTGATTTTTAGTCAAGAATCTTTTCGAGAAGTATTTGTTGAGAATCTCTCTGTAAATTCTATCGAATCCGAGAATCAGAAGGAGATACGTCGGCTTAAAATCTTGTTACTTTAGAAAATTCTTTGGTCAAGAGATCTCTGTACTGTCAGTTTCAAATTTAACGACGCAATTAGCTTCGTAGATCCAGTATAATGTCTATATTGCAAGCGGAAAAATGATTCCAAACTTTGGACTAGTAGTTTGGCATAGTCTGACAGGATATCCCTGCATACGAACTGGCCAAAGAACAGTCAAGGAGCTTATACAAAATCGCATCGTCGCAGACGACAATCGCGACACCCAGTAACTATTTCATTGCTGAACGAAGATTGGGCTGAACGGATTTTTGCGCGAAGAAACAAGAATCTTCCGAGTGCCTGACCGGAGTAATGGCGCTCGACGGGACGTAGGTTAGCGAGGAGCAATAGATCGACGGCACTTTCGTCGGTGGCGCAACCTGGGGGACACGATTATTGCCTCCGCAGGATTCCCAACTACTTCCACCTCCCGATGAGGTTCTTTCGAGCCACGAGATTTCCCTTCTTTCTTTCTCGCTCCTGCTGCTGTGTTCGCTTTACTCTCTCGTTGTTACCAGAGTGGCCGTAGTATCCAGGCTTCGACTAGAGCTTACCCAACTTGGTCGACGGCGAGCCGCGCTCCCGTCATTGCCAAGCAAGTTTATGGCCCAGACCGACGCCCATAAACTGTACAAATGGTAAATCTACCGTAAGATCATCCCAGCCGAAAATGATGTATCGTAGGTTCCGTACACGCGAGAAATCGGCGAACCCACCAACTTGACCCATACCCGACCCCTGTTCCTCTTCCCCGCGACCAAGTTATCTATGACAGAAAGAATTGACGAAGAGCGTCCACGGTGAAGATGGGTCGGTGCTCGGACTTTTTCGGGTTCCGTTTCGACAGACTGGGTCCCTTGTCGCGTTTCTTAAACGAGATACGATATTGTTCGTAAGTGGTGGGATATTTGATGCGTTTGGAATAGACATAAGCGGGTATTTTGCGACGTCAAAATAAAGTTGATATCGATTAATCGAGCGTATTGTAAAGATAGCTGTATTATATGTATTACGTTATAGTAGAATATTTTGCAGATTTTATTATAGATCTACTTTACTAAAGTTTGTGCTCGAGATTAACAAGTGTCCCGGGATTTATGGGCAATCTATTCTATTCTATTCTGTTGTGTTCTATTCGGTGATTTTTTGACAGCAATACTTGCAACTGTTGCACAGGTTCGGCTATTTAAATGACAATTTAATTCCATTGTTCCATTTTAATTTCTATTGATCCGCGTAAATTCACATAAAAAGTCAGCGACCAGACAATTTTGTAAAACCCCGTAAAATGGAAATTGCCGCATGTTTGAGGTTTTTACAGGGATTTTAATTCGAAAGGAATCGGGAAATACAAGAATAAGATACGAGGTACAATGTGACGATTATACCGAAAGATTCGCAGCTTGAGTAAGCTTTTAGCCGAGGTGTCGTTGGCAAAAATCCTTTGAAATGCGCGCGAGATGCTTCGCAGAGCATGAAGCACACAGAAGGGATCAATGTACACAACGATTGGCCGCGGGAATATAGACTGCAGCTTTTAGGAGCTTATCCTTGTTACAGCGTGGTGCCGCTATGTAATACTGTCTTAACCGAGGAGAGCCATTGTGATCTTATTTCCACCCGACTCGGTCTTCCGAGCTGTATAACATCTTCAAAATCGGTTGTGCAACGATTCTTACGTATACCGTCTTCGCTCGCGTCAAACATCTTTGTCGATCAAAAGTTCAAACTACTATTATTATAATCTTGTTTTCGTTGTACTTTAACGTAATCCTTCAAATTTTTTATTGCATTGAAATTTTACTGTTGTATAGACATTTTAGAATACGGGGATACGTCTTTTGCTAGATTTTTCAGAAGATTTTTCAATATTTACGTAATTAACGTTGAAAAGTGAACATTCTGTACATTTCGAGAATTTCTTTTGCAACATGAACAAATAATTTTGGTGCCTTTCCTCGATGAAGTCTTTGAAAGTTAAAAATTATCTTTCGGTAAGTAGAAGCATTCTCTTTTTGCTTCCACGTTTTTCGTCGATGCAAACGAACACAATTAGCGGGGATTAAAATAACTTTTAAGCGAAATAACGAATACAAGAAAACACGTGGTTTTCAGAAAAGTAAGTTCTGGGTTAAATGCAAGGATTTAGAATACATGGAAATAGATTCTGAGGTAGATCCGGGATTTGATGGCGACATGTTTCGTTCGCACAAATACATCGTCCCATTTTCCTTTGTTTCGAAGTTAGTTCTACGTTCTGCGTTTCCAGTTGTATTTACGTTCCGACAACTGGGTAAATCGATGTTTAGGAACTATATGCAGATGAACGAAGTTAATTCAGTTTCTCGTCTATTAATCTCTTTTACAATTCTCAAATTTGTTATCTTTTAAACAATCTTCCTGTAGTATTAAAGTATCGGTGACATTCATGGATGAATTTTTAAGGACAGACTTTCTGCAAGTATAATTCTTATTAGTTTCTCAAATACAAAAATTACAAGTAGACGATGAGCAAAAGTTCACATTTGGAGACCCGTTACAGGCAATTCTGTATAAACTCATTAAAAACCAAGCGATACGTTCTATCTTAAATACTAAATACCGTAATACTGTTCTGTGCAAAGTTTGCTGCCAGTTCTGTCAGTCTAAATCGAATCTTCCTCTAATTTTATCATATTCCGTTATAAATTCGATATTTAATGCTACAAATATCAATATACGTTTCATGGTAAAATGGTCTCTCTAGATAGAAACTTTCGAACTTAAAGAGCCAAAGTACACGTACCAAAAATAACGTATACACGCGCTTTCACAAACGAACTGTAAACGCAACGATCTCGTCAGCTCATTATGGTTTCAACCGCATTGTGAAAGAACGCGCTTCAGCGGATTTAACTTTCCGATATCCACACCTGTACTTTACCTGCAGCTCGAGTGTGATCAACTGTACATAATGGGACAACCCTTACTAAATCCGGCATTGTAAGAAATCTGCCGGAGTTAATAATAGCGTTCGGTTTCCGTCTTTGTGAGAGCCGGCGCGTATTGTGCTGCGACGAAGATCGTAACTCGTATGGGATTCGAACGGATTGATCGAACCTGGTGCCTTATGCTCTTTGAAAGGATACGAGGATGCTACCGTCGCCTTTCACGCCCAACCAGACTACGGATTAAGGGATGTGGTGGCACAGTTCTGTCGAATTTTCAGAAATTTCACGGTTCAGCGTGTGGAGATGTAATTTGTAGAAGGCTTCATTTGGCAATTGTCGTTGATTATTTATACAATACATCGAATGCCACGCGAGTTTTATATATTTTCAACGATAAATTAGACGCAATGGATATTTAAAGAATTGTTCAAATATTAGAAATTGAGAGCTGGAATAATTTATTCTATTATTCTCACGTAGATACGACACAATCTTATTTCCTACTTAGATATAAGGATAGATGTATTAGAACAATTATAAATGATTTTAATTACGTCAAGAATTCGTAGAATAACGTAAAATCTATTACTCAAAATCTATTAGCTTCAACCAGACTAACAAGCAAGCGACATAAACTCTAGTTCCAGTTTCAGCTGATCCTCGACGTTGATCCAGTAAATCTGCGCGCACCGTCGCGATAACCGAGGAACTGTTATCGGCGGGACAGAATTATTCACCTGCATATCTTGATGCGTTCCTTTAGCGGCGACGCAAGGGCAGGAAAAGCCCGTGGAACATCGACACGAAATGGAAGTAGAGGCACGAGCGGGGTTCGTCGGTGGCGTAGAGCGGTAGCATCTGGTGTGCCACTCTTCCCTCCGCTTCCTCGTTTCTTACTCGCGGCGCATAACGCCGTCTCTCTCTGTCTTATCGTTTTTATCCCTGTCCCGTATCGTTCCGTATCGCCCCTCTCTATTTCTCTTTTACCCTCTCTCCTCACCCTTTTCTCTCTTTCTCGCTTCTTCCATCCACTCTGCGGCCGCGTTTCTCTTTTTCTACCGCTCTCGTCTCTGTCCTCACTCCGGTTCAGGCCGCTGCCGTTGTCCCGACGTTACTTCCGTGACGATGAGCTTCAATACGCGCCGATAGTCGCGGCGGGAAACCAACGAGCCTACCCAAAGTCGTCCATGGTTTCCACGCATCCAACCCAACCCAAACCCAGCCTAGCTCAACCTGGGACGCGACCAATACGTACACAAACTCCAGCCACATCCAACGAAGGCACGGCTGTATAGGTATAAACACACGGAAGAGAAACAGAGAAAGAAACAGGGAGTAAGAGAGTTAGAATGAGAGGAGGGTGGTAGGGGAGGGTTGCGCGGGCGCAACCATCCGCTCCTCGCTCCTCTGAAATAATAATAGAAGAATGAAAATGAAAGAAAAGGAAAAAGTAATAATCTCGGGGATCTTTTAAAATCCATCGAAGCAGACGAAGCCGCCGGATTGTGTTGTGTGTTAGGGCAATCTCACCGCCGCGCCGTACCTCCTCGTGTATCCTTCCCTCGCGTTGCTCTATCGTCTCTGCCGCCTCTTTTCTCCTTTCTCTCCCGTGCAGGTTCCCGTCTTTCTTTTTCTTGCTCCTCCACTCGCTCGTTCGTTCGTTCGTTCGTTCGTACGTTCGTTCGTTGTCTCCCTTTCGTCGTAGCCGAGCACACGCCCCTGGTGAAAGAAGCCAACGTCGACGAGCAAGATACCCGGACATACGATATAGACCGATGTCGAGGGACGAAGTCATATAACCAGCCGACAATACCTACGTATCGGAATCCGCGTGTGTAACGACGTTTATCTCCTTTTTTCCCCTTTTTATCTACTTCTTCGACCATCTGCGAGTTTCGTTGCTATCGGGATTGAAGATAGACCTGCTGTGTCCCTGATTTGGCCTGGATCTTTGTTATGGATCTCGTCGTTCCGTAACCTTTGGTACGGAGAGTGATATGTTTTTTAAGCTGTGCGTGATAATTACGAATAAGTGGAAGAATGTGAAATTGGATGACGTTAATGTGGATCTGATTAAGGCTACCCTTGATCATAGGAAAACTGAATTATGTAGAGGTTGCAGATTAATACTTGGATTTGTTTCGTATTTGGTGGAAGGTTGCTTCGCAGAAAATTTGGCGATGAATACATTCATGAAAGTAAGTTGCTTCGTATAAACCAAGTGAAACACTATCTTTCCGCTGTCTTTCAGCCTAAAGATTCAAGGAACTAAAATATAGAATAATACTTTCTTCACGATTTTACACAGTACAGACCGATACATCGAAGCACTATCTATCGTCATAAGAACATAGAAGGATATTAGCAAAGAAAAGAAAGTTACAAGAAGATTCCCTCCACGTCCCAGCGCGCAAACGACTTTACGACATTCCACGTTGCAAGGCATCTCCCTAGACTGATCATCCTTACCATCGTCGCATCGCGTGTCCTCGCGCGCGAATAGCCATAGCCAGCTCAGCAAATTGGCTTGAATGGAGGCATCGAGCTCTTTAGGACGCGAAACTCAGGATCCGCGGATGCCACGCATTTGACGCATTAACACGGTCGGAACGGCGAAAGGGGGAGACGATGTTCAGCGGAAAACAGAGATGCCGGGGAATTTCGGGGGCCGGTTGACAGCAGCCAGATACGCGAGGGAATAAGACAGAAGGCTAGACGAGGACCGATATTGGGACAGAGGGAAGCGGGATACGTTGAAGGAGAGACCGAGTGAATGCGAGATAGAGAGAGAAACCGATAGGTGAAAAGCGAGAGGGTATGAGTGAGTTTCGTTTCGGGGTGAGCCGGGGGAGGCACAGGATTTCACGGGAGGCTGATCACGAATGGACGCGTCTCCCGCAGCTCTGCCGCTGACAGCCAGGAATTGGAATTGCATCGGCGTCGCTCGATAGCCAGCCATCCCGCCAGTCAGCCAGTCAGGCAGCCAAACGGCCTAACATAGCATGCCTATCCCGTCTGCTTGCCTGCCTGCCTGCCTGCCTGCCTACCTGCCTGTTAGCCTGCTTGCTTCCCGGTGTATCGCCTGCACGTTAGTACCTGCCTGTCCGTATGCTTACCCGGCTGCCTATAGCGTGTCTGTCTACGCACGGACTGAATCTACTGCGCGCCTCCTAGAATCCTCCATCGATACTACTCTTCCGTGGATCGAGCAACTGAAATTCAGAGATCCATTCAAGAGGGATAGATAGACCAGGTGGCAATCCTCGATCTCGATAGCATACGCGATATACGACTCTAGGCACACATAGACCACCTGTGCTTTTGTTGAAGAGGACGAGGATAATGTATCTTTGTGCTATGATTGCGGCTTTTGGATTTGGGCGAGAGATTTGTACGAGATGATGATCAAGGACTTTGCGAAACATGAGAAATCTGTGTTGGAGATTTTGTGGAAGTTTGTGGAATTCAAGTAGGGTCTACCGTAAATATGATGCATGTAATTACGGCAGTATAGCATAAACTAATTGATATTCGAGAATCGAGCATATCCATTGCAGTTCTGTAATATTCCGACAATCATTTAATTAAGAATACACTTATATTAGGTTCGTTGTATCTAAAACAGGACTTTCTAAATATCCACTAATTCTTTTTATAAATTGTAACGTAAATATGCTACTTTAGTAAAAGGAACCAAATATCTCTTTATCTCAATCATATTACATTCTTACAACCTACGATCCGTGCAGATTCTTTGCTTGCTCCTATTGCTAATTACTATTGCTACTCTTATAGCGAAACAGTTAGCGAACTGTTACTACATGCTATTTGGCGATCACTTCGTTCCCTCTGGTTTTCGCCCTTGTTGTGGGGATTTCTCTGTTGCAGCATATTGCACTTTGTCGCACTCCAGCTCGTGGTTCTTTCCGGTTCGAGTTTTATCTATCTGTTGCCTACTTGCTCTCTCAGTCTTTCTATTTCTCTTATTCATTTTATTTCCTTCGTATCTGCCGAATACAATATACGATAAATGTTCCAACAAAATCATTCCATTTAACCAAGCTTCTAAAGGATTCCAAATATGTATTAATTCCTCTCACAAATTAAGATACCTACACCAATATTCGCTTCCTTATTGAAAGAAACCAAAAATGAATATACCGAAACGGACGAAATTTCACATTGATTTAACTACTCATAAAAAAAAAACACGATCTGCAATCAATATCGGCCCATAATGAAATCCCATTACCTGGAAATTACCTGTCGCGATATTACACGAGCCGGTATTCGCGGCACGGCCATAAAGGCGGCTCTATTTACCAACGGCAAATCGTCGAAAAGGATCATGGCCCGTTTGTCGCCGGTTCTCTGCGAACTCGTTATTTGGGTTATCGAATGGATGGTAGGTGTGTGCGCGCGCGACCGTGTACGAGAACGAAACGCCAGGCCAGATACGTTACGAGCACGTATAACCCGGATTGATGCCGGTGGAGCTCCGCGAAATACCGGATGCCCGGCTGCTGCTGCTCGGCCAGTATTGTCAGACTCGTGTTTTCGAGGGGATTGGATTTTTTGATTTAAAGGGCACGCTGATACCTATCCCGCGAGCCCGCGATCGACTGCCGATTCCCGTCGCGCCGCTCTCCTATGCTATTCACGTGTATCGTGTTTCGAATTTACCGCTTAAAAACAGACGTTATCCCGCGATTACGTTCTCCGGGTATAGAAAATCTGAAACGGGCGACCGCGGGAAACAATGGACGCGACACTCGTTTTTCGTCCGCCACCGTCAACGGGGATGTATTCAGACCGATATTCGACCACGGTTAGCGCTACAATGTGAAACTCCCTCGAGGGATGTTTGCAAAATCGGCAAATCGGTTTAAGTTAGTTTTGTAGAGTAGGATACCTAAAAGTGACGAGAGGTCAGTTGGAAAATTACAAGTTTCGCGGTTCGTTGTTGTAATAGTGTAATATTTTTTGTTAACATATATAGGGATTGTTTTAGTATAGTTGTAGCTTTCGACGCATACGTTGTATTCATGCAATTATTTAGATAACATTAGCGATAAAATTGTGGCAGTTTCATTTTTGCCGCACTTTGGTAAAATATTTCGGAACGTTGGCGAGAGCACTGGACGGTTGTTTGCTTTGAACTTTAAATAAAGGCAGTTGATGAAAAAGCTGCGCAAATGAATAAATTACAGAATAAAATATCAGTAACTTTGTCATAAAACGGTTTCGTAAAATGTGAACTACTTAACAGCGCAGTAAAATAATGACAAATTTACGATTAACGAAATAGAAAATTATGGAAAATTAACAACTTCGAAATATGCATTTAACAACTAGCAGACTGAAAACGAGTTTCCTATCATTTTCGTTCTTCTCATAATAATTTCCCGTTAAGATTACGACGTTCGCGTTAGTATCGACACGAACCATTGTACCGCTGTTACAGGCTAAGAATATCATTCGGCTTTTCCTGCGGTAGTTTGCACGCGACGGACAACGAGCCAAATGGAACCGTTCCTACGGACGATCTGGCGAAGACGTTCAATAACAGCGAGCGAATCGAGGACCAAGATAGGTAGTAGCGAATATCGCAGAATATCGTTGAATTCGTTTCACTATATTTGACCCGTTCCGAATGAAATGACCTGAAATTTTATGGTAATTTCTACGCGATGATAAACGTGTAATATGTAAGAGAATGTTACATAGAATGATTTTGTCTTTTTAACTCTAAATGGATACTATTGGACCGTATGCGATCACAAGAATTAAAGAAAGACTCGAATTAAACGGATATTTTACACTTTATATTATCTGATAAACCTTGTTGAAGGTTTCTATCGTGCAAGATAGAGAATATATGTATATATATATACACACATATATACACACACATATATATATGTATATGTATTTATATTTATCATTTATATATTATGATTATGATCATACAAATGTGTGTATATATATTAAAATAAAATAGTTAAAAGTTAAGTAATCTAATCCAAGTTTGTGAATCGTGAGTGCCAATTGACGATTATGTTTTATCCAAAAAAAATATATTCTATAATCTATTTAGGAAAAATATAGAATTGTTTTCATACGTAAATGTTGGATAATTTATTTCGAGATACGAAGCTGGAACAAGAAGTTTATGTGAAAATATATTGCGAATTTCGAGCTTTCAATCATCTCCGTATTTGGATAATTCGCATTATGAACAGAGCTGATGTAGCCGATTCCATTCAGTGATTTACGATCGTCGATTAATAATACCTCCATACATGGTTTTGATCAATGATAAGGTATTTAGGAGTTAATACCTCTTAATAGTAACGAAATGTTGATATACAATTGACTATTTTACGTAGGAAATAAAGTTAATACAAATTCTGAAAGTTTAAACACAAACTCACCCTTGAATTTATATATCTATTGATTAAAGCATAGTTTGTACGTAGATCATAAACTATGTCCGTTATGGAATGATCCATTCTTATGCAGAATATAAAATGCGATCGATCAGTTAAGGTATAACTCTTCGCTGCTTTTTGTCACAAGATAGTGTGTACATTTAAGAAAGTATAATTATTACAACTGATCAATGTATTTTCATATGAATTGTTTGATTATCTCAGTACTTTCGTTTCTTAATAATGTTTACTATTAGACTTGCGTTGTCAGAATGAATATCGCATGCTAGTAAATATTTACAATATCCAAAACTATTCCATTTGTTATAAAAATATGAAAATAACTGTCCATTTCACAAAGGTATAGACAAATAAGAGTATTATGTCATTGTTATATATTAACGTTTCTAATTCACCATCTTCGACACTACTTGGATTTCTACAATTGATAACAGACACGTTTCTCCAGTAACCACAGTCTCAGGCATACTTAAACATCTGTCATTGCGCGATTTTAACCACCTCTTTAACCACCGACGGCTCTCGTTAATTGCCTATTCACTGTCTCCCTATCACTTACCGCAACCCCAAAATCACTCGATACGACATTAAACGCCAACGGCGTTACCAAAGTATCCAAAAAAAGAATTCCAGCCGCCCCATCGTAAATTATTTCCGCCAGCGCATCACAGAAATCCTCCCGCGTGCAGGGGCCCGCCGCAAAACGGTTACAAGGTTCGGATTCCTTCCGTAGGACCCCCCAAAGGAGAATCGATCCATTGATATTAAAAATATAGGCAACCTAGTGGAAACGCGGACGAACGCCATGCAGGGACGATAAATGCAAATGACGACAAAATAGGGAGGTAAGGAAGGTGGTAAATGCGGTAACGAGCGTGAGGTTCCAGTCGAAGAAAAGAGACCCCAGGGACACAGGGGGTGCGTGTCGTTTCCTCGTCGCTCCTCGCCCCTAACAAGGACCCCCGTGGCGCGTGGAAGCGGCCACGCTTCAGCCGCGCCAAACCGAAACCAAGACCTCCCACGTACAGCCTCCCGCAACCCCTTTACGACCAGCCAACCCCCTTTTCTTCTGGCCATATCGACGCTGCTAGAAAACCCTCTCGCCTCCATACTAATAATGCGGCGATAGCACGCGGCCGCTCCCACGCGAGACGCGAGTGGGGTGAATTCGGTGGACGAGCCCCGTTTCATAGGATCCCCTCTGCTTTGGTATTTCTGCGTATGTATGGTGTGTGCTTCTTTGTAGTGAGGATTGTGTCTTTCTTTCAACTTCTTCGTGGGTACGAGAGGTTTTGTGTTTTGAAAGAGGCTGTTGATGGAATTGGGTGAATATTGTGTGAGTTTTGTTCGAAGGTTTAGATTAGTTGAGTAGAAGAAGAGGGTGGAAGATGAAAGAGAGAATACGCCTAGTTAATGTTGGTACTTTTATTGGTACATGGGATTTTCGTTCGTTTTGAGAGAAAATTCTTCCTTCCTTTCAACTTCTCTTTTGTTATAGTGGATGTTTTGTTTCAAGAGATGATGTTGGTGGGGCTGATCGAATATCGTGTGGGTTTTGTTTGAGGGATTGTTGAGAATCATAATGTGTAGGGTAGAAGACTAGTATCGGAGAATTTGTACAAGTTTAGCAAACTTCCTGCTTTATCTATTTGGCAGGTGGAATATGTAGTAGCTGGTACTGTATTTTACTTCAAACATAACTGGTGAAATTTCATTAAACCATTTCGCACTAAAACGCTTCTTTGTTACAATTCTGCACAAAATCCTGCCCAATGTAATACATAAAATCAAAATCAAAAGAGCATCCATTTTATTCTTTCATCTACTTTAACAAATGCAAACTTGTTTTCTCTGTTCGCTAGCTCTGCGAAATTAATTTAACTGTTCGAAAAATATAAAGATTTTCCTATTCGCCATCAATTTCAAATTGGGTCGCGCGAAGCAAAGGACGTCGAACAAAATTATGCTCGCAGTCGGAAACTGAAGACGGTGACACGTGCGTCTAAACACTCGTGTCCGTAGTTTGCGCTGTTCGTACGGAAATTCTTCCTTCCAACCCCTTTTTGCAACACCTTCTCGCCAGGGTCATGACTTATGTTCATAGACAGCGTCGTTCCACGGCATAATCGCGTCGAAACATTTCGTCCCTTTTTCGCGTAATAGCCACGGACGGCGACGAGCCACGACGATCATCGACGACGAGGGGACGCCCGTACAAAAGGGGCCACTTAATTTTCGCGAGCACAATGCGGATGTGACCCTTTTTCGCAAACGATGTTCTACTCGGGGGAGCCCGATCGTTACGAAGCAATAAAGTTCAGTAATGATCGTGTTTTGAAAATAAAAAGACGAGTCGTACGACGAAGGGTAGATATGGAAATACTCGAGAGGAAAGAGGTCAATTTCGAAGATATTTCGTTGAATGAATTGGAGAGATAGAATTTGTGAGGGTAATTTCAGAAGTAAATCGAAATCTTGAAGCTTAAACTACGTTTCTATTGGACATTTTTGGATGTGATTAATAGAAGTTAGTGAAGCTTTTACTTCTTTGACACTTAAAAATTTATGCTGGGCACTAGATTTCGTTGTGAATATTTCGTTGGAAAGGAAGAATTCTATAAAGCCTGGAGAGGATAATTTTAAAGAATACACAAATCTATTAAAAAAACTGCATTTTTGATTCGATATATATTGTTTATTGTCTTGCTTGTAACAGAGTAACAATTTTTAAAAACCAAAAAGCAACGTATATTTACAATCCTTTACGTACAAAATCCAAGCGGAGCACAGAGCTATCCAAACGTATGTCTTCATTATTAAATGAACTTCATGATCATTCTTCCCCCTATATTCATTCTTCGATCATTCAGGAATATCGTCGAGCATCGTTTTACGAAAACAAATAACTATCAGAAGTATCACGGAGGTATTCAAATGGTGGTTCCTTAAATCGATCCCATAGCAGCGAGAAGCTCGCAAAGAAATTGGCTAGAAACCGTATCCGTCCCGGTGCCGATAAAATACCGTGTACCACATTGCCTAGCTTGGAAATAATCTCCGTGAAGCAGGATAGCGGCGGAGTTAGGCGATTCATGCGGAAGATAGTGATCTTTACTGGAACCTGCCACCACATAAATGGCGTAATGCGCACCGTGCTCAGATATTTGCAGTTATATAAAGAGCCAGGAGACATCCTATAGTCGCGCGCGCGCACATACATATACACACACGCGTCTATACGTTCTCTCTATTTCTAAAGAGAGCGTGAGCTCGCTTCTTTCTCTCTTCTGCACGCGTACACACACATATACACAGACAAGTATATACATATTTGCACAAATACAGTCTAATACACGTGCACAAGTTCCCTTACAGAGTGGCACGGAAAGGAAAGAAAGGTGGATAGAACGGCCCAAAGGGCGGAGATTAAGGGTCGCCGAGGAGATGAGTTTGTTAAAAAGGCAGAAGCGGGCCAGCAGCACGCATCACGGACATCAAAGAGACAAGACGAAATGAAATCCAACCGCTGCCCGTCGCCACCCTTCCTCGAGACTCTCTTCTCTTCTCCTTTCGCGTCCCCGTCCTCTTTCCTTTATCCACTCTCCTTTCTTGGCCTCGACTTCCTGCTACCGCTGTCTGCGCCATCTTTTTTTTTTCTTTCTTTATTTTTCCCTCCCTTTCGCCTTCTCTCTACAGTCTTCGGATACTCCACATCCGCTTCAACCCCCGTCTCCATCTACCTCTATCTATATGTTTTTTTTCTCTTTTCGGATCCTTTCCTACCTCCTCGCTCTTACTACCTTTCCTTTTCCTCTATCTGTCTCTGTCCGAAGTGCTCGGCTTCAGGTTCTCTCGAAAGGGCAAGCCGGGGGAAAACACGGGGACAAAAAGAGACAGAATCGCGGAAGAGGGTATGCAAACCCTTTACACACGGCCGAAGTGAACGGTCGGTGCACAGAGCTAACCAACACTGTTTCTCTCTCGCAATTTCTGGATCGTCCCGCTCGCGCTTTGCCTCTCCGCAGTGTTAAACGCAATTTTTAAGAACGCGAGCAGACCAGGTCGAGTAATTGCCTTGTGGCTGCAGCAGCCCGAGGCGTGTGCAATTTTGTACGGTTTCGCGTTTGAGGGCCGTGAATGCTGAACGTGTCAACGGTTTTTATGATCCTCGCAAAAGACACGTACGCAGCTCGGCTTTTTATCTCCCTGTTTTACTCTTTTCCTTTCTTTTTGGTATTTTCTCGTCTTTCTTTGTTGTCCGTTTTCCTTTTCTCTTTCTTTTTGCAAGACGCGATTTAGACACGTTTTGCAAAAAAAAAAAAAAAAAAATGAGATAGTTTTTCGTCGCCTTTATTCCTCGAGTATCGACATTTCGAAATATCCTTCGTTTTTTACACCGCTATGTTTCAATGGCCTTTGCTAAGTGGATGTTCATGATGGTAATTAGATGGCAGATACCATTCAATCGATCAAAGTAATTAATACGGAAGAAAGAGCTGAATAACCTGCAGAGATGCAAGCTACTGAAAGGAATATTACCAGTAAACGATTCTATGACGTAGGAAGGATAAATCTTTAGTACCGAAGTAAGTAGTATAGGTCTACCATGTAACAGACAGATGCGATCTGATTATCCAACTACGACGGTAGCAGACCTTTAAAGCACTGACAGACTATAATAGCCTTTTTCGATTATAAACACTGGATAATATGTCACTTATTAATTCGATATTCTTTTTAATCAAACTTTCTATTTGATGTTGTTATTATTTAATTGATTATAATTAATTTTATAAATAATCGTTATTATTATAATTTTAATTATTCCAATTGTATATACTCTGTACGTATTTCTACAGAGCGTTCTTCCACCACCTCGCGCATGGTTCTCTAATTCGTTTAACCAGAAAAGAAATAAAATCTGTAGACGATTCGCAAAGTTTCCTCGTTTTGTTCCGGCGTCGGACCAATAAAGTCAGAGGAGTTTAAGGTGCACGGCAGAGTCGCTTCCGCTCGCCGGGGCGATTCAAATTCCTAGCGCGGGAATGATCAGATCATAAATATGTATCCGCTGGTAACCGGCCGGGATTCATGGAAATTCTTTAATTGAGTTATTTTGGTTTTCCGCCGGGAAAACCGGGGAAAGGGATCCAACGCCTCTGGAAAATCCTTGTGGGAAGCGTGCAGCCTCGAAAATCTCCTTAGACGAACGAGGCCGTGGTTCCGCCAAGCAAAATTCCCCTTGCTAACCGTACGATTACGTCGTTCGCCGCTTTTCGACGCTTCCTTCCGCCAAGAATCGCACGCGCGTTGTACAAACGCCGGATGTCCGGTGTGAAAACTTAATAGCATTTACGCAGGCCGCGTAAAATAAAAGTGTCGGTTTAATGAGAACCTGGCTGAACCCCTCGTCACCTTGCAACGCCGCGTACTGCCCGAAGATTATCGCGATAATTAAAACGTATAGAATTAAATTGCATTCGTTCTCCGTTTCGTGAAGTTTCACAGTGAGTGTGAATAGGAATGTTCGTGGCTCCTGAGTCTTATGGTTTCGTGCGTTACTTTTTGCGCTTTATGGAAGTTTTCGAACTTTTGAGTTTGATGAAATTATACGAAGGACTGCCAAATTCTTTTATAAAATATCATTTAATAATTATATTTCTGCCTGTCTTGCTGCATTTATTGAAATTTATGATTTCACTAATTCGTAATGATACGTGAAATTTTGTATCTCTCGAAACTACTCCGAATCGGTCTTTAACACTCTGTCGCAAGCGTTTCACGAGAGGCGGCTGCCAGAAATTCCTAGCAAGGTATATTGAAAATTCCTGTCATGTTCGCAACGTCGTATTATGAACCCCGCGAGTTGCATTCATCCTTCAGTGATCGTCAGTGTGAGAACAATATAGGGTGAAACAAACGTGTGTATAAGTAGATGCGAACAAAGTCATTTTATCAAATAATCAACCATTCTATATTTATTTCATGGAGATATTTAAAACCCTTACCGATGGTCACAAAGACTAAAAGAAGGAAACTCGGATTCTGTCTTCAACGAATATTTATTATTTTATATTACACGTTTAAAAAATAAAACGGAGTGTGCAAAAGGCAATTGCATTCCAAGAACTGAATGTTAAATACGTAAACTCCTGGATAATTTTAAGACAAAATTATATCTCATATCTGCATATTGGAACTTGATTATTTCACATGGGACGCCCGTCGTTAAAGTATTAATAAAAGAGTAGAACTCATTTTACATACTTATACGTAAAAGATATTTTCCATTAAGCAAGAGATATGTCGTCACTGGACCGAGAATATTCATACAAGTAAATGCTAATGGAACCCACGGAGAAATTCGCCTCGCTCGCTAAATATCGTTCTGTACATTTTTACAACCTTGAATTTCCTACAAATCGCATACATCCATAGTCTGATCCATCAGTCGTAGCATTTTAATGCCAAGCTTCTAGGAAAGCCTAGCTATGCATGAGCTATCGACATGGGGTGAAAGCGCGAACCGTGGGGACAGGTCGAAAGGTGGACTGGAGGGATGGATGCGCACTGAAAAGGCAAGATAGGGGAGACAGAGAGAGCAAATCGGACCAGTCAGCTGTCTAATGACTCGTTACCGGGAGAGAGCTGGTAACGAGGCCACCGATAAGTGACAGCAGGTATTCCGTTCCCCACGTGACCAAGCTTGAAGAGGGTTGCTCGAGGTGGCCGAGCTCGCTCGCAGGGAGCATACACGACACGGACAGAGGTTGCTTACCTACGGTTCTGCATGTCACTGGCACTTGCCTGGTGCCCGGTCGATGCCGTGCCGCCGTGGGGCAGGATCAAAGCGGTAATTAACGTTTCAATCTCAAGCAATTCGACGCTGAAACACGCTTTTAAGAAATGGATACGTTAATTGGACCGGAGTAGCGGAGTTTTCGTCGTCTACAAATTACGTGGGACGAAATGAAACTTGTACAATTCTGGGGTAACGAGGGGGTTGAAAGAGGAAAATAGTAGTTTTCATGAGAATTTTCATTGGTTGAGCGTTTAAGTGATTAATTTATTAATTTATATATAATTTGTTTTTTCTTTGATTTATTTTTCATTGATTTGTTTATAATATTTCTTTTTAATTGGTAAGGTAATTACCAAGGAGGTAATTACTGGAGGAGAGTTTAGCTTTTTCCCCTCGAGGAGAGTTCCATAAATACGACTTGATGTATATCCTGTCAGTAAGAAAGTTTACCCACCCGCGATTTTCTAGGTTGTCAGGCGTTAATGTATCTATATAAACCACCTTTAAACCCTTCAATCGCTAATTGCGCGTGATAATTTAAATAGGATTTAAATCACGTTATAATTAATCGTCCGACACGCGTTTCATAAAATACTTGCGCGCAGAGGATATTCTCGACACCTACGACACGTGTTGCAGAAGCATCTCTGTACGATCAATTCTCCATGTTACTGGAACGAAGAAATATACTTATTTCATAATCGATAGGTAATAAAATGTCATAAGATGCAATTCATAGGAACGAGATATTGAACTAAAGAAATAACAATTGTGTTTAAAATAAATCCAATATTATATTCCATTGTATTATTTTATTCCATCGTAATACAAACAATAGTTGTTGAATACAGTAATACGTTTTGCAAATCTCTAGTCATTATTTAGACTGTAAGAATCGAGGGTTTATAGTTCAATATCATTTAACTACGTTTTAAAAACTAATCTAATATATACTATATTCCTTTTAAAGCTCTATATAAAAATAATTGATTTTGATTGTTATTCAAGGGGCATTCATTAACGATTGATGTCTTTCGAATAATTATGAGCAGCAGAACGTATCACAAAAATGATCTAAAAATTGGTCAAATGCATGGAGTACATATAAATTTTTGAAGAAATCTAACAGCGAGATACCAATATCGTTGCCGACTCTAATCCCATTTGCTTGTTCCTTCAGCCCCCACGGTTACGTCCACGAACAGAATATCCCTCTTTCTTACCACCGAAACTCACCCCCTCTTCTCCATTTGTCTGTTCCTATTTCGCTCTGTTTCTCTCCCACCGCCATTATGTTCCCTTTGCTGGATGGTTACGCGTCTCTATAGCAACCCGCCACCGAGGGCAGACAAGAGAACGCTGGCTACCTACGCACACACCCACCACCATCGCGAGGGGTTAGGAGCATGCGTGCACCCACGTGCTGGGCATTGCGTACGGAGTGACCCATTTTAAAAAATCGTCGCACGAAAAAAAGGTGGGGTCGGGATTTTTCGTCGCTGGAAACGCCACGTATCCGAAGAAACGTACCACAGTAAAGTTAATTAGGTTGAGTACTTAGCAGGCAACAAGTAAGTGGATTAGCCGTAAAGTGTTGCGCGAAATGTTTTTCTCTTCTCCTCCCTTTTACCCTGTTCTTTTCTTCCTTTTCTCTTATCTCCTTAACATGGTTTAGAAGGAAGGTTCGATGAAACACGCGGTAAAGAAAACGAGTTGAAAAAACTGTGTGCCAGAAGCGCGGTGGACGCCGTCGTGGCTGGTAATCGAATTTCGCGCGCGCGGGAAACGAGTAAAAAGTAGAACAGACACCGGGGACGAAGCAGGCTCGTCGAATCGCAATTACTTCTGTTCTTCGACCGAGATGAATTCCCTTAAAACTTATACTTGGCAAACAGGCTTCCGTTACAAACCCCCGAGTCTTGTTTACGCGACCAAACTACGGGAATAAAAATTATTTCGCGTTAAAGACGGAGATCAATCCGTGCGGCAACCTCGAGGCTGGTTTGAAGGGTCATCTGAGTAGTTCGGTAACATTAGGAAAGTTTAAAAGTTTCAGAAATCCTACGAATATTTACTGATTACTTGCTGCATTACTTACTGGTTATTAATTTTAAGGGCAATTCTAAGGATGATTCTGTGAAAGTTTAATAAGAAGAAATTCCTGCAGTCTCATACTTGCAACATTTTTATTAATTGTTTTCATACAAATTTCTTAGATGTTAAAAAGCCTATTGTAAATATCAGGTTTTCAAGAATCGCAGAATGAGAACAATCATTATTTCTCCAATACCTTTTCCGATAGGTCTCGTTATACTTATTCTGTGTCGATAAACGTGGACTTGTACTACTTATAATTATTAAAACATTGATCGTCTTATTCGAATGAACTTTCGCCTCAAAATCCCTATCTTATTTCGATATACCTTCACCGTCATTTTGTCCTCGCCATATACATCCCTAAATTCTCAAAATCATATATTTCAATGAAAGAAAAGGAAAAGGAAATACTGCAAATAGCAAACGTTAAAACGACTATAGAGACGCAATGCGCGATATTTTCCACTATTCGGTTACTCAAGGAAACACCAGGGCGAAATTAATACGCTGTCAATTGCGAAATCGGCACGGTAATACCGGCAAGTTGCGCAAAATGCCTTGCGTCCGTAACACCCGTAAATGACGTGGTGCGGATCGAAGCGCGTTCAGGGGCAAGGCCCCTTGATGAATTGTCCGCACGTGCCTGGCCACGTACCACACCTAATTACATGCTGATCACAACGAGTACCTATATTGTCCTTTGAAATGCGAAATTGCCTATTGTCAACGTTTTCGCGGTCGAAACAACCGGCAGCCTGTAATCGAAATTTACCTCCTGATACATTTTCAATGGGGGAGCATTGTTGTTCCTTTCGCAGCGTGCCCGTCGTTATACTTTAATTCCGTTCGTGATGCTGCAAAAATATATACGGAAGGCACGATTGGATTGAAAAACTGTGGCTTATATTAGAAACGTGGATAAAAAGCGAAACAGAAATAATAATTACGGGATGAAAATATCGTAACAGTCTGAAACGTTAAGGATGTACCGGAGAAACTTTTGTAAATGAACGATGCGAATAAATTAATTCGCTTGTTATTATGACGATGTATGTATTGAGGAGCCAATTTTGTTGAAGTTTCTGCTACGTTCCTATACATAATCTAACGTGTCAGATAAGCTGCATGTTGATATCTTTTTGGATACGAACATACAAACATATGTAGAATAGAAACGAGAAGCTTTTCTAGATTAAATAGGCAAAACCGATCTTAATACGTTTAAGAAACAATTAAATTTTCTCCGAACCTTCCTTTACTTGGCTATACGTTCGAGAACCGTTTAGAAGCATATAGTAATTTATTATACAATAACACTTTGTCGATTTTATTTCACAAACGTACGAGGCTACAACTATCTTCTGCAACGAATCAGACACATTTTCAAAGAACGACCACGATCCGAGCGGCGACGTGTCGCTGATCGGCATTTATTTTTTTTCCCATCCTTAAAATCACCCATCGTGGCGTGAGTCGTGGATTGATGTGTTTGCTGGAGCCGTTGATAGATGGAGGCGCCCGTGTTGTCGGCGCCCTTTCTACCCCCTTAACATAGACAAATGCTTCCTAGCCACCCTAACAAATATCTCTCAGATTTATTATGCGAAACCGCTTCGGCCTTAGCAAGCTCGGCGACTACGTTCCTGAAAGTTTCGAGAGCAAAAAATTGGTGTTCTTTCATGGGCAGTCGTGCATGGCCCAGAACGGGAAGGAAGACACGGCGAAGAAAAGCTCTCCCGATTTTCCTTGGAACTCGTGGGATGAGTCCTTTTAATAAGTTTTATTTCAAGATCAACGTCTTATGCCGTATTAAGTAGAATGAAAACGAAAGCCGGCAAAGAAACTTCTACCTGGTACGACGGTTGATTTTTCGTTCGTTCGCGATTCATTACGACCTTGCCTTTCAGCTTGACCACTCCTCCTTAATTATATCCGCGGCGCTAATTAAATGCTTCTTCACTAACAACACAGAATTTCAAACGTTTTGGTGTTAAATGACAGCCCTGTCAAATGCATGGCTACTCAAGAAAGATACTCGTACCGCGATAGTTCTGAAATATAGTCTAAAACTCTCAAATTCGGAAATTCTCCAACCATATCTTATTACCAAAAAAAATCATTCTCTTCTGACAAGCATATACGCTGCAATACAGAATTCTTTTAATCAGCATGTCCCAGTAATTAATCCAATTCGTTGATCAGCGTATCTTAGTTTTTACCGCGAATTGTTTTTCATTCCACACTCTCCCCCCCCTCTCAAAAAAAAAACGGGACAAAAAATATCAGAGAGGAAAAGACAAAACTACAATATACCGCGAGATGGAAACACAGTTCGAAAAAATTGCAGAACGAAGATGGCGCAGGGCAGATGCGTATAAATCACCTATCGCCAGCGGTCCGCGGTTCATTATCATTACTCGCGGTTCACGTGACACGCCACGACGAACACGGTGTTGGTGGATGACGTCGGTCGCTGACACCCTTCCCCGCAAATTATTGTGAATATAAAAGTGCCGCGAAATAACGTTGCCGAACGAACGAACGGCTGCTGTTCGCGTAAGTGCAAACGTATACACGCGGACCGAACGAAACGCGTTGCCCGATCTCGTCGCATATTTGTGGCTCCGCTATCCGGTCGTAAATAAAGTCCCTCTAAAAACAAAAACGCAACGAAATAACGAACAAATGTAGCCATCACTTCTGCTACATAAACCTCCGCGCCAGTGTACGCCAGTCTCCTGCAACATCGGGGACGCCGATCATCGCTGATAGTGGTCGTTTGCGAACCCACCGTATGTATGCGAACACACATTGCCGATTGCTCCGAACATGGCCAACAACGGAGAATTCGTAAACTGCAGTTTCGATCGATCCAACGACGATCGATGTTCGCGTTGCGGGTAATAATCGATAAAAGTTGATCGGTTCTGCTAATTTTCCTATTGGTAGTGTGGAAAGGATGCTGTGATATTGGGGATCTGTTACCTTTTTTGGGGGAGAGGGGAAGGTGAGGCAAATCTTTACGTCCTATTTTATGATGCATCGTGTTTGTTTACATAAATTCAGTTGAAAGTACTCAAACATCGAGTTCGTAAAATTTTAAACGACAGATTAAAAATAAAATGTACGAGAATCCAAACAGACGACGATAAATCGAACCTTTCTCTTTGAACTAATAACATAAGCGACAGATTCAACGAACTAATTCTATTAGATGGCTAAAAATAAAAACTACCCGTCATAAAAAAAAAAATACTTATCACCCACTTTCTGCTCTACTTTCCATTATAGAACAATTTTCTCTTCCTATTTAAAACGCAAAATCAAAGTTTCTTACACGAGTAATAGCAAATATCGCACACCTATAGTCTCAACTTTCTCCAGAATATCATCAAAGCACAATCCAGCAGTCTGTACCGAGCAATAAAACAAGATTCCCGCGGATCGACGTAGGAAAAGATAAATTGCGGTATTCTTGGGTACCGTGGACGTAATATCGGTGCATATTTACGAGGCTGCGGGAACGGGGTACGTTGGTTGGGATGAGGGACACGAGATCGTGGGGTAGCGAAGACGAGAATCGAGGGTGGCGGTGGGTCGGCGGGGATGGAGGTTTCTGGCGTTTCTTGCGAGACGGAGACCCCCGGGCTGTGCCGTTCAAAAAACATTCAAATTAATTCCAGCCGGCTTGTTCCAATGATGGCGGCCAATGTTGTGCAACATAAGATGAGACCTTCGGCCTTCGTGTGCTCCTCCAGAAATACATGGTACGCGTGCATGCACGTACATACTCCTTCATCGACTTGCAAGTATGTACGCTTACGAATTCGATTTTTGTACAGGATGTTTTATGTAACACGTGATCTGTCCCTTTGGAAATCGATGAAAAACACGCGAATAACGAACTCGGATAAGGACAGTCAGTTTTTGATTTCGTGATAATTCGTGCGACGCTCTCCGATTTCTTTGACAATTCTGTAATTAATGAAATAATCAGATAAGTCTGTGGTAGGTTTAAAAACAAATCTCCATTAATACGCGAAGGTTAAAAGGTTTAATGAATTTTGAATTTGAATTTGTAAAATTTTCAAAATTTTACAAATCAATCATTCAGTAGTTATATTGGTAAATTCGTATATTTTTTAAATTTCTTAACTCTGGTACCAGGGTGCACAGTTACTATTTAATTATTAAAAAAAAAAAAACGAAGCGTTAAATTTCGATGAAATTGGTCAGTGTAACCGCTATTTAGCTTAAGTATTTGCTTTATGTCACCGATTGAATCCTAAGATTAGGTTCGTACATTTTTAACCATCCTGTACGCTTAAATCGCGTTTATGCAGCGAGCGTTTTTTATTTATCCGCCTCGCGTTCATGTACCTGTCGGTCTACATATCCGTTGGTACATGCCGAAGACCACCCCCTAACCCCTTTTCACGGTGGCATCAGTCTTTCCCTCTTCGCCGTTTTTCTTCTTTTTCCACGTATCCGTCGAGCCATCTCCCCCGCTATCTCGTGCGCGAGTAGAAAACTCAAGCGTGTTGGTAACAACGCTCGGAAAGAGGAAAAGAGCTTCGGAAAAAGGAACATTTCGCGGATATTCTGCGAGCTTGTCCCCCCTCCCCTCCCCTTCTACTCCTCTCTTCTTCTATTCCACGCAGTCTAACGCTCCGTCCTTCTTCGAACATCGGTCTCTCGCGTTTCCTCTTTCAGTTTGGCCCTCTCAGCCAACCACCCCCCGTGGCCCATTCTGCTTTGCATGTCTTTGTAAGGGGTGGCGAAGGAGGGGAAAGAGAACGACCGGCTGTAGGGTGAGTTTTCTTACAGGATACAGCGGGAAGAAGCCGACTGGGCGAGGAAAGGACGAAAGAGAGGAGAGGAAACGAGACGAGAACGAGACGACGGCAGAGCGTGTGACGAGGACAGCAGGGTGGCACGAAGGGGTGGACAGAACGGAAAGAGAGAGAAATGATAATCCATTCGACGGTCATAACGCAGCGCAGCACCGTAAAGCTCACCAGACAAGAAATACGGCCAACCGACCACCCTCTCCGTTTCGTCCTCTGCATCGTCGTCTCTCTATCTGTGTTTTCATCTTTCTCCAGCGCCCGAAACCTCGCAGCGAACTTACCCCTGGTTATATGCAAACCGCCACCGTTCCCCCGGGCCAGTCATAAACTTACTGAATTATATTACGCGGACCCGCTGTCCCTCTGTCCAACCCTCGCTCCTGTCCTTTCCTACAAATGTACTATATCCGCCCCTGTGTACACCCACCTACACCTACAACTTCGTTTTAACTAGTTGGCCTTTTTGCTCCCGATTCTGTATCATCGGACCGCTAATATGCGATTTTTTCGAGATTATATAACAAGGAGGATCCAAGTATCTCTTGGCGGTGTATTTAGAATAAGGAGGACTAGAGATTTTGCTGTGTACAATGCTGCGCGAGTCTTGTAAGGTTTATGATGAACTTTCTATTCAGGCTAATGATACTTGCAGTACGTGGAAACAGCATGCGCCATTGGTGCATTAAATGTCGCATTAGAATCGTGATGGTATTTTAATGCGGTTTTGCTGTAATGATCGAGTTGATCGTTGTTACATTGATAAAGCTGTTTTCCGAAGAAGAAATTTCGACGTGGATACTGAAAGCGTATTACCAACGAAAGTTCTAACGGAAATTTGGAAATTCAGATTCAACGCTGTTATGTTTCAAAACATTTCTGCAGCAAAGGGTGAAGGGAAGGATGTACTTTGAGAGGAAGGGACGTGTTTTTACTTCTATAAATTGAAGTCGTGGAACAACTTTCGTACAACTTAATAACGTGAATTCTATTGTTACAAAATTGACAGATTTCATATCCGTGAATTTTGAATGTAAAACTGCGAGTCAGATCAGCCATTACGTTAATCGAAAAGAAATCCATTCCTAATACCGTAATACTATAAAGCCCCAGTTATATATATTACACCGTTCAATACAGTCACGTTCTTCACTCACATTAAGAAAAAAAGAACAAAAAAAAAAAGAGGAAAAAGAAAAACAACAAAAAGAAAAACAACCTCCTACACATCGTAAGAAAGAAATCAATCCCATTGACGTCAATCTTCCTCAACCGTGTTTAGAGTCGAAACGTCGCGCGAACTAGATTCTCGTAAATTTATTCCCGCGAATCGGGCATTCCCGTTCGACGCATCGATCGATTCGTTTTCAATATCGTCACCGACGACGACCAGTCACAGACATGCCGGGTCATTACTAAATGCAAATCGTAGCGAAACCGGGATCGATGAGTTTGCATGATGTACCACACGAGCGAGCGAGCGAACGAGCGAAACGGCCGGCAAGCGCGTAACGCCGTTTAACCGTTTAGGGGTTCGAGGCACGTTAACGGGGTGAGAATCGGCCGCCACTAGTCTCGACACGCGCCTCGTTGCCTGCCGATCAGTTTTTTTTCCTCCCCGTCGCATTTTAATAACCTCGTCGCGCATTGGTTACCACTCTCTTTTCTTTTCACGTGGGCGTTACCGTGAGCTCAAAAAAGTCACACGCTGACCCTGTTGATATCTCAATTTCGGTCGGACGCGACCCAGTGTCCGCCTCGTCGGCCGAGAAACAGGGATCGAATAATGGATATGGTTCTCGTGAGAAAGCGGAAAGAATGAGTTGTAGCTTGGATGAAACGGTTCGATAGCTTTGATAGATACGCGCGAGAAATATTGTCATTTTTCAAATGCATGCTTTACACTGTTTTGGTTTTTATTGTTCAGCTTTTTTTTCAATTTAATGATTGTAGAAGATACGTGTTTGAACGTATTTATTTTTTAAATCGTTGCGTATGTTAGATTGCAAGTGTTTAACACGGTTCGTGGAAGAAATATAGAATAAATGCATTCGCGGTACATTTCACTGTAAAAATGGTAGAATTTTATAAAATCAACGTTCCAGGGCATTTTATTATTCAAAGTGTGTAAATACACGCGTGTTCTTATTACAAAATAAATATGTGTTGTTTTAAAAATATTTATACAGGTGTTGAAATTGAAGAAACTACGCGGACCAACTACCTAACTTACACTCTCTTACTTATTAATTCTCTCTCTACTATTTATTGTATCATCCTCTAATTACTTCTATCTCTTATCTTTCAAAGTAATATTTACACCTTCCTATTTACAAAGCTTATCGATTTAGAAATTAAATTAACACGCTCCTAAAATTATGAAACACTAATACTTTCACTGAAACATCATCATATCTTTGTATAAAGATATTCAATGACTTGCTTAATGAACAAGAGAGAGAGATAACGAAAGCAAGGCGGCAGGAAAATCGGAGAATTGAGCCGTCATCGTAGCGACGTGTATCAAATCGCGCATTATAATTGGAACGTCGACGTGCACGTACGTCGAGCACGTGCCGGCACTGGGCCGCAGCCCGATCACAGTAAGACCTGCTCGTATATTATTCCTACGGAATCATAACTCTAATTCCCGATATCGAATCGAATTACACGGCGATTGTTATGGGAGACGTTCGATGAACGAGCGCATGATCTGGAAGGGTGACTGCGTCCGAGCAAGGATACCCGTTATTAGAGCGTGTGCGCAGGATATGCTCGATGTCTGACACTTGTTCCCTGTGCAACGATATTTGACACAAGGAGATATCCAATAATACGAAGAACAATTTTATATTTTTTTAGATTTTATATTTCGTTAGAAATATTTTTGTTTGTTTTTAATCTTCAATCGTTTCTTATATTAATTGGATCTGTTGAGAGGAATGGAAAGCAACCAAGTATGCTATGGTTTGTAGATCGCTTTATTATTTGTGAACAATATCGTTTCCTTTAACAAGATTTGCCAATTTTAAAATAAAATTTTTCCAGTTGCCAATTAAACCATTTGTTTTTTTATTATATTGATTTTATATTGCGGTCTCAATTTGATATTAAAAGATAAAATTTATTTTCCAGATGTAATGTTTGATTGAGAATCGTGCAGTTAGATTTATGGAATTCTAAACATGTTTATATCTATGAAGTGAGGTACTTGTGTTTTTAATTTCGCATGTAACTTGTTGAATACGGCCAAGAGGTACGCGTAAAGGACAAAGCGTGGTATCAGATAGCGTAAGCAGAAATTACAACCAGCAAAGGCTACTCGAAAACTCCTATCTCTCGAAATAAATGCAGCGCTCCCTCTTCGGTACACAACTTGAACAAACAACTCGAAGATCCCTGAAAAAAGGGACTTTAAAATCATATTCACCCCTGCTCGCAACTGAATCTATTAGCTTCAAGCATGTACCATTGACTGACGTTTATAGTTCGATAAAATGTTTGATGTTTGACGTACAAATTCGTCGACAGTAACTGGTGAATACCCACTAACTTACTATAGAAAAAGGAATTGTTTTCATATCCTGTATACTTAGAGACCTGTACAGACTCTCCTACAGATCTATATAGATCTATTTAGATCTATTTAGATCTATTTTTACCATAAGGACTTTTAGCATTTCTGGCATCAAACGCATGTTTACTTTCTTGAATTTTGATCGGAAATACGTATTAACAATTACTTTACGCACGATGACGTCTAAGATATGAAATTTATGGTACTATACTTATTTAATGGCTTGGCCGAATTTCTCTCGTGTTACATTATGTAAGGGTTAATATCTAGTATATTTAATACGATTACTCTGTCTAAAACTCAATCCCTCGCATAGATAGAAATAATCAAACTTAAATCGAATTTCGAACAAATCTTCCACATACCAATCGACGTCCTAAACCTCAAAAACCTTTCTCACCTTCCAAAAGCCTATCCAACCTATCTCAGGTTCTACATAACTACCTTATTAACCGCCTACGACACAATGCAACCAACCCCATGCTCCGAAACTCGACAACTATATCATAATCGCACAGTCGTTCAAACTACCAACCCCTTGTAACCTTCTTTCACACACATACACGCACACATATCTCTTAGTCCCTACCCAAAGAACTCGGACTCGTTCTCCGGTAAAGTACCTTCGATCATAATACACGGACAGCGCAATCAGAATTTACACTCGTCTAAATCGCGTATCAATCACCGGGGGCCCACCCTCTTGCGCCTAAAGGGATGCACGCGGCGCACGGAGGCCGCACGATAATGCGTTTCGCGCCGATCCTCCTGATCGTCCGAGAAGCGGGTCCACGCGTCCTACGTGCACGTATAAGCTCGTTCTTTTTATGGGTTGCCCTCCTGCAGCGGCACGAGCAGTCACGTGCCCGAGGCGCCCCCTTCGAACAGCCTCCCTCGATCCTCAACTCGCCCCTGTGTCACCAAGCCGCCCACTTTAGACGCCCCTGAGAGGGAAAGAGAAAAAGGGACGGTCCCGGCACCAGCCTACCCTCGTCACCTCCGCAACCAGCTTCGTCGCTTTCATTTCCTCCCCGTTGCTCATCTTGTTTCTCTCTCTTCCCGACACTTCTCCACTTTCCATCCTTGCGCGACCGGTCTCCGCTTTAATAAAAAGCTACTTACTTTTTGGACGCGCCGTCAACAAGGACGCCGACGCGACTCGTGACACCCCGTCGGCGAATTATTGACGGCTGATAAGGGACGATTAACGCTACCCTTGGAAAGGGAGCAGCTTCCGGAACACAAGCCCAACGATTGCGAATTAGATCGGAATTCGTGATAAAAGATATATTTGAGGATTGGGATTTGAGGTGGGATGGATTGAAGTGGGAGAGGGAATGAGGATATGGTGTAGATAACTACAATAATAAATTATTATTATAATTGTTATTAGTTGATTAGAGGTTATTATTTCATTTAATTATATTAATAAGCTTTAATTTGTTAGTAACGATATTAATTAGTTGTTTGTAACATTACGCGGTGAGAGGTGGGGGTAGATCTTTTAGAAGATTGACGTAACTGATTTAAATTAACGGAATTATTTTGATCAGTTCCTTTTGTAAGGAGAAATTACTTCACGATGAAATTCAGCGAAATCAATTTTCACGTATAAATATCTATTCAAAATACGTAACATTAGACGAGGTAAAAACAGTTAGTTTGGACTACTGAAATTCTCAGAAAATCAAAGTTTTAAATACTTTGGATGTTAATTCCAACGAAGCCATGCTCCCCGATTGAATCATGTTCATCTTAAAAATGTTTCAACCTTTTTGACAAAATCTTTCCGCGCTCGCCATCCCATCGATCGATCCGAAAACTCTGGTTCTTCCACTCGTCTCCTCGCAACCTAAGGGGTACAATGTACCAACGACGCGACATTTCACACTCGTTCACCAGCGGCATCGTTATAATTTCGTCGCTTCCTGTTGGGCAAACAACACGAGGATGAAACAGAGGACCCACGCGAAGGGGTGTGGAAGGGTGTGTACGCGAAAATATGTACAACGAGAGCCGGACACGTAGACCGGCGTTGAACTTTAATATTACAAAAAGCTGTAATCCGACGGACGAGGTAGCTGGAGCGTTAACCCTGGCCACCCAATTTATAAAAATAACGATGAAATTACTGTTGCGTGAAGTGTAGCGTCACGCAGGATACCGATGCAACGCTGCACCCTGCGAAAGGATGACGAGCGTCCAACGAACATGTATGGGCTAGTCACATGGACACACTGGACCAAAGAGAAAGAGAGAGGAAAAAGAGAAAGAGAGATTGGACCAGTGGCTCGTCGAGTGGGCGACGCGAAGGGTAAGGGTGAAGAGGATGGAGTGACGAGGGAGGAGGGAGCGTGATACACGTTTTGTCCGTCATCAGCTAGCAGACCGTCGGGGCGTTGATGTTTTAGTCTCTACTCGCGTTTTACGTTCGAAAAAATATGCGCATTGGTACGTGAGCTAATCGGTGGTAATAACGAAATCTCGGATCCGATTAATTAAAACGGTGAACGCGCCCGACGCGGGGCTCGAGAAAACGAGCTCTTCCAGTTCTTTCGAATGCGCGCGTCGATGCCGTGTCGTATCGCGTGCGCACATATCGCGCAACCCCGACTGCTTCGTGATGCTTCGATGCTTAAGCTTCCTTTTTGTAACTTATTGGATAGCCCCCCCCCCCGTTTCTTTTCTCTTTTATCCTTTTTGTTTTTTGTTGCACTTTGTTTTTCTTAAAGCTTCGTTATCGCGAGACGCTTTTTGTTTCGCAAAAGTGCACCGTAGGCAGGCTGTAGGATAATCGTTGGGATCAGCGGGTTATTCAATACTGCTCTAGGTTAAATGGAGTTTAAAAATTAAGTTAACGATAGGAAGAAAAATTTAGATTTGCCGATTTGTTATGAATTTTTCTTTACAATAGAACGAGAAGATATTTTATCGAAGAGAAATACTATTTTGAAACTTTTCGTTTTGAAAACTAAAAGTATTCTTTGAAGCTTCAAAGTGTCATTAGTCTTTTGACGAGATCGAGTGTGTTTAATTAAAGACAAAAGTTGTATGTACAACGCTTGAACCAATGACGGATATATAAAAAGGGAGGAATGAGAATATATAAATCGTTTAAATTCGCAACAAATACACCGTTGTAAACCTTATAAAGTTTCTATAAAAAGATCACTACTTGGTAGTTTTGACTACTTATTCTCGTATTAAAATCAAAACATAAAATTCGTCCCAAATTATACGACGTATATTCGATATAGTATATTCGCCCCATAATCCTGAAAGTTATACGATAAAAATGAGAATCGAGAACTAACTCCTTGGTCATTATTAGATCACGCCGAACTACTGGAAGGCCGTGGATCCTCGAAGAATCAGAAGGGATGTCCTTCGGAGTTCCCGATGTGCTGCTCTTCTCGAAACTGTCTGTCTGTCACTCTCCCCCCAACCGACCGAATCCTCATTGGGCCGATGCTAACAATGTTTGTAGATATATTGTATCTCACGCATCACTTGGCCCGCAAATTGTTTTATAAACAGATTATAGCGACAGCGGGGTCGCTACCAGCGTAACGCTGGTAATATACTTCGACCAACCCTCTCGCGGCCCACCCCCTCGCATGCACAAGAACTATTCCATTGTCGGCAATGGCGACCGCATCGTTGCTCGCCGTCAAATCTTCAATGTTATTGCATCAAGCGATGAAATATCGAAACGCTAAGATCATACCTGATTTCGTCTACTCGCGAGATTAAATCTGTAATCGACTTGGAAGATACGATGCTCTTGAACAAGATTCGTTTTAAGATAGGAGATTGAACTTTGAGTTTATTGCAAACGATTGCGGATAGACTTTGAGAAGAGGATTAACGGTTAATACGAGAATTATCAAAGCGATCAGAATAACAAAATTTGTAATTTTTCAGAGAAATTTGATAGAAACGGTTAGTTTATAGAACGGTGCAGTTTTGGAGATTTGCAGATCATATAAAGAACGTGGATAAAAGATTTTTGCATACGTAGTATCTTGATTTCCTTGGTACAAGCTTTATGTTCACGGATTTCAGCATCAATCGTCGGTAATTCTAATGTTCTTTGTATGTAACATATTTTTCTCATAAATTAAATTTCATTATAAAAACTACATTTATAACTTAGAAACATAGTTCGTAAAAGACACGACCGTAAACATATCTAAAACTGAGTTTTACTCGAAATTACTTTGCTCGTTGATTGTCCTCGTATTTATTCATAAAGTAAGAAAAAAGGTGAACCAGATCTTTTCTCGTTCTCTACGAATACATATCCAATTTTCCTGGCGATCCTAGAGGTACAGATTTTCCCATCAATTACGGATACTCGAGCGATTTCAGGACAAAGCCGTGACCGAAAAAAGAGCAGTGCGATGAATGCAGTCGATGCATAGTTAAGAGTGCATCGAATTTCTGCGTCCGGGAATGGGAAAAATCCGGTGAATCAGTGTCCTTGGCTCATTAGTTCGATGATAGCGGTAGCCCGCCGACCAGAACGGAATAGCGTGCTTATTGTGGTAAACCTGGAACTTAATGGTCTGTGACCCGAGTACCGTACGCCGATGCCAGGTCCTTTATCGATGGTCCACCAGGATTCGAGCAGATCAGAAAACTTAGTTATTCCCGCCAAGGCGGAAGAACCAACGTTCCTGGTGCTTCGACGCGCCTGCTGGGCGTTTCCGGTCGCGTGCCATTACGATTCCGTATAATCTGCCCCATTTAAATTTGAAACGGCCTACCATTTTCAACAGCCTAGCTTCCTTCTATTCTTCTTTTTATCCTCCACCTACAGTAAATCATCCATTTTTCATAGCGCCGCATACGTAATTGATGCACTTTCGTGCTTTGTAGGTTACAGATAGTTTATTGCGTAATTGATAGGTATGGTTATATTTTAATAAAGGACTGTATGATTATATACTTTATATTATATATTTCATATCGTATATTTGATTCTTAATTCTTAACAAAATTCTGGATAGATACGGTACAATTTGATGTGTTCCTTTCTAAAACTGTAGAAGAATTACGTATTATTTAAATGGTTTTAGACGTTTTAACGATTAGTCTTGAAATTATTGTTATCATAGCGGCAATAGAAATATGAAATTGCAAGTCAGTACTCGTGGAATATTTATCTGATTGCTTTAATACCGATTGCTTTACAATGGATCGTAAAAATGGCACGTAATAAAACAAGATAAAGAAGCAATCGCGCATGAACCGATAGTATCTTTACAAGGTATTACGTCAACACGAAGTTGGCTATATCTGTCACTGAAAGGTAAACCGCTATTGGTATTCGAAACTACCGGCGTCATCCGCGTATCAAAACCATCAAACACTCTCTTTCCTTCTACAAAGCACTTGGAGTTTCCTTTATTTACTTCAAAGTCATTTAAAAGTGGGTACTTCCCGCGGTGGAGTGGAAACGAACCGATAAGAGCGTGGCGAAAAGTTGCCGCGTGATCATCGTACGCCTTCGACGAAGGGGTTAAATCGGTCGCAACGAGGGTTGAATGCGTACCAAGCGCGGGTTTACCGTTGTGCGTCGATGATGTCTTGCGAGCGGATATTTTTGCGAGGCAATCGGCACTCGCACGTACATACGACCCTCTGGAATATATCGAGAGAGTAATCTTCATCCAGTAATCGCCTTGACGAGTTATTTCTGTAACGTTTCCCGCACAAGGGGGGTGAAAACTGCCGTAAGAGATGAGCCGCAAGAGAGGAGGGTGTACAAAAAAAGAGAAGAGCGCGCTTGCAAGTGTGCGACCCGTGAGAGATGCCTCGCACGATTACCTACCCAATCTCGAATATAATTTTCTTGTTAGCTGTAAAATCCAATCAACGTTGACGTTGCCTGGCCGCGCCGCTCGGGTCGACCAACCCCGCGCTCCGTTTCCTTCCTCTCCCCTTCTGTCCCTCTCGCTCTCGCTTCTCCTTTTTGTCGTCCCCTTTTGCTTCTCTACGGGATCTACACACCAGCTCCAGGAATATGCCAACGGGGAACAACGTGGCAACGAACAACGAACGGGACAGAGATGAAGCGAGAGGATCGAGAACTGGCCGAGATGAAACGAGAGGATCGAGAACTGGCCGAGATGAAACGAGAGGATCGAGAACTGGCCGAGATGAAACGAGAGGATCGAGAACGACAGAGGACATAGAACCAGTCCAAGATGGGATAGAGACAAGCTGGAAGGGAAGAATCAAGTTACTCGGAATTCGCTGTGTTACTTCTCACTTATTTCGTGGGCCGCGGCTAATGCGATTCTCCTGACCGTTTCTAACGTCGTTCCGTGGCTGCGCCACGCAGCTAACCCCAAAAGGCTACAAACTGGCCTGCCCTTTGTTTTCTGCACGGTCCTTTCAATTATTTGCAAATAAAAGACCGAGCACAGGGGTTAGACCCTTTTTCAGGCTTTCTGCCCCTCTTCTCTATATTGTCTTCCAACCTCTCGTTCTCGTTCCGTTACTTTCGTACGGCCAAACTTTTCGCCCCTTCGCCAATCCCGACTTCTCCAAGATTAAAACGCTGTTCTTGGGTGGGAAGTCTCATGGGCGGAGCTTCGCCGATCTCGTTGCATCTATTTGAGCCTCGTATTCGCCGCGAATGATACGCAATGAGAAAATCAGGATGATTTGGAATCAGTTTTTGTGTCGTGGAGTGGAGGGGTCGTAAATCTAATCATAAATTTGTCGGATGATTATTCCAATCTTGTTTTTATGCGATTCAAATATCGCGTACTTGGAACTGTAGGAGCGGTAGGTATATCGATAGAGAAAAGACGTCAATCTTCCATTAACAAACTTCATCGAGAGTTTCATCAAACGAAGCAAATTAATGGAACAAACTGACAAATCATTCGAAAAATTCTCAACCATTCGAATCCCCGAAGACAACGACATCCATCCTGGTTCATTGATTCAGATACAAAGACTCCAATCAAATTAAAATAATTACGCGTCATTAAAAATAATTACCCGTTGTTGCCGTGGTAAACGAGAGGATGACAATCACAGTGATATCCACGATGCAGTTTCGTTTCTCTTCTTGGCAATTATTATATTCTCCTTTCCATCGTCCAAGTCGATTCTGTCTCGACTTATCAGCCTACCACGGAACAGAATAATAGGCGCATCCTGCTGCAGGAGATTGAAAGGAAAAGAGAGAAGTGCCTTCCACGTTGGCCAAGGCTCGCTGCTAAGGGAAGCGAGTGCCCTCTTCTTCTATGCGCCTCGCTGACTACAGACCACGGAGTTGAATCAATTAAAGTTTAATCCGGAACCAGGAGAATCGAGAAGAAGCAGCCCCTTCGTCCACCTTTCCTGCGTCCCTCCCCTTTCTTTCTTTCGCCCCTTTCACGTTCTCCCCCTTTTTCTTTCGTCCTATCTCCTTTCGCTTTGTTTCGCCCCTTTTTTGTCCCGTCCTTCGCTTCCATCTTTCTCCTATAGTCGGTTGCATCCTTCTTTTCCTTTTTTCCTCTTTCTGCTCGTTTTCAGTTTTTTCCGTTTGATACAGCTCTTGCTTTCGTCTGTGTTCTTCTCTCGACGAGATTGTAGTGATTTCGCTGTTTCAAATCGCTCTTTGCCTTCTTGTTTCGATTCGGTTTCATCCAGGAAATAATGTAGGCTACTTTCGCTGCTTTCAAATTCTGTGCCCTACTTTCTGGTCTTTCCATTTTTATCGATTCTTCTTTCTGATATCTCGATCACAAAGACGTAACTGTTATTTATTTACATTGTTTCGACTACTGTTCGCTGTAACGAAATTGTAGATGTTCGAACGATGAAGTATTTGTGCCGTGGTATTTAGGAAATGAGACAAACATCATTTATGTTCGATTCCTTTCATTTTGTTCGCTGAAATACGAATCTACGCGAACAATCTCAATCTGGTTACACTCCGCGTCAGTTCACTCAAGACAATATCTAAGGATCCTCTCTGCCTTTAACTTAAAGTCAATTTTTTTTCATCATATTCCATTTTTCTATTTTTCGTCACCATATTTGTCTAAATAACCATCTCACCCGATATTACTCTGCAAATATTAAAAAGAGTTAATAAAATTCCACGCTCTATGCTTCGCCTATAAATTCCGTATTTTCTTCCTTCTTATTTTTTCCCTCGTAATCTGTCCTAACCCCATTACGTCGTTCCTCCTTCGCCATTCGATTCGTTCCTCCTCTTCCATTCGCCTTTCGCCCTCCAAAATGGTTCGGGTCGGCAGATTGGAGGCATTCTGGCTGGAAGCAAAACGAGGGCAACGATAGAACGAAAGAAACAGCTAAGAGGAGAAAGATACACGAAGGGAGGCTCGCGCAACGGGGTTGCTTCTATAAAATGACAGAGGAGGGGGTAGAAAATTGGGGATCCCGAAAGTGTATCGCTTACGCGAGGGGCTCCCTTCACAATGGGGATTCGCAACGAGCGGAAAGAATAGTTATCCGTAATATGGGGTGACGCGTGCTGATGAGTCGGGCCGGAAGTTTCGATCGCTTCTACCTCCCTCTTCTGTATCTGTCTTGTCTTCGTTAAAAACGACCTTGCGATTCGTAAGCTAGGCTACACGTTCGTTCTCTCTGTGATCTTTTGACAGAATGACAAAGCACGCCGAACAAGCGCTCATTTTTCTGCGATAAGGAGCACCAGATAACATTACGTCGCTTCGATGGACAAATGCGTTGAAATTCTGCGAAGAACGTAAATAATCATGTAGGGTTGAGAAATTGAAAACATGTAGTTTTTGGTGTATGGTGGTTTAAGTGGGACATGATTGTGTAGCCGAGTTTCAATGTATAATTTAGGAGTGTAATACGTTACGCGTATTTATGTTATCTAATTTGGAGAGAAGTATCCTTGGTTATACAGTTTTTCCATTGACGAATGATTAATTATATTCCTTTCCAGCAAGCAGACAATTTTCTTTAGAAAGTAATGGAACGCTGAATTTTATCGTTGATAATACTTGTTCTTTAATTTTGTACGTATATTATTTCACTGTAACACGGGTATTATTATTACGATTAATACAGATTCATGATAGAATGTTCTTTGAAATATTAAAATCATAATGCACCGCATTCTCGGGATTGGAAACCACTTGTCAAGAATGCTGGCGAGCTGTTCTCCATTTTCTACATTACTGACATGTTCAATCGCAGCAGTCTGGAAAATCGCCAACTCGAGCCCCGGCGAAACGAATCTTAGCCCTATCGAAACGTCAAACATTTTAGCGGTGAACTTGACTCCGACAAAAGACCGATCACACATGTCACGGAAGATCCTTTATTCCTCTCATGATTTCGCGCACGGTGTGCTCCAACAGCTTCTCGACGTATCAACACGGATTAAACCATTCGGCCGAGAATCGAAGTGACCTAGTAATTATTCAGGAACATTTTAACGGAGCACGTTAAGCACGTTATGCTATATCGACGACTAAATGGGGAAATTTAATCAACTGATCATTTCTAAGATACACGGCTATGGATATTGAGCAAGACTAAATTGTTTTCATCAAATGAAAGAAATATTCTTTCTGCATAGTCATTTCTTATTCCTTATTCCTGTTGCAAGAAACACAAGAAAATGTTGCGATTGTTAAAAAGAAATAACTGGCGGTAAGAGATATTAAATGATTCGAAACAGAGTAGCCTATTTCAGACTCGTAATGAGTTATAAACGTAAAGGAGGTTACGGATTTCAAATGATGCCAGACGGACAGAAATAGTGAAAGTTGTGAACAGCAAAAAATCCGACTGATCGTTCATTGTTAATTAATTTAATTTGCGTGTCGCGTCTTTATACGAAGTAAATTAAATTTGTAGGTCTTCAACGTACTTTGGAGTACAGCAAACGCGCCTCCAGCAGAGAAGGCGTTTCAGAGAAATTAAAGCACAGAATAAACATACCGTTCCCTTCAGTAATTTGTGTAAAATGATGACATACGACTAACGCTACTCCATTTACGTGTAAGAAAACTGCAAATTTTAGTTGAAGAAGTCGGAAATAGTGGAATGTACGAGTAGCATCTAATTCTTCAGAAACCAACAGCTAACCTCGATGAAATTTATTAGTTTAATTTCAAATTGAAGCATATCGACGATTCTTTCCTACTTCCTTCAGACTTAAGAAACTTTTTAACAACTAAAAAACACGATTGGTTCGAATATGACCTAAAGAACTTTCTCTTTTCATCGTTCCGTTGTTCTTACCTCTCTAAACCAGACGAAAATCCAATTTTCAAGGAATGCAACGCAGTCTCGTCGAAGATATCTCTATCGAACGCATTAAGACAAAAGCCTAAAGAAACTGGTAACGGCATCGGCTGTTCGGTGAAAATGAAAAAGTGCATCTGCCCTTTGGAGCTTTTTTACCGAGGAACCATGCGAAACAATGGCGACTGAATCCCGAGGATGCATCCACGGTCCGTTTACCTAGAAATGCGATGCTCGGCACAGTCGCTGACCCAAGCCAGGCAATCTCTCATTTTTGCTGGGACAAAAGAACGCTAAATCTTATTGTTCTTATGCCGGTAATTAAGGTGGGTGAATTAGTTGACGATTGTTCTTCTGCCGCTCGGTCATCTCCCGCTCGGTCATCTCCCGCAGGGGATAATAAATAAGATTCTTGAGAAATTTCTGACCGTGTTATTCCGCAATCCTGTTTACGCTCAACGGGCCACCCAAGGGGGGAGGCTGGATTAACGGCAGGAAAAAAGCCGGCAAACCCATCCTGCCGCGTTAATTACAACTGTAACGAAGTCTTCTGTTCGTTGCCGGTTACGTTACCGATTATTTTGTGCCAACTTGAAAAACTGTTCTTCTAGCGGATTAATCTTTCGCGAACTTGTATACAGTACTTATAACGTAGTATAAATGGAATATGCTGTTTCATAGTAACTAATATTTGAGTATTTGTCTGACATTATATCTAGTTGTTTAGTAATCTATCGATTTACGAACATGTTCTTTTTTTTCAGCGAATCTTTTACTGTAATGTCTATAAGCGAAAATTATTACTGAATCAACGGAGATTACTTCATAGACGCAAACGAAGGAAAACCCTTTTTTGTTACAATAAATGTTCGATATGTTCTCCTTTCGCTGCTATGTAAGACTTACGTCTCCGTACGAATTATAGTTTGTGCTGGCAACTTTTCGGCTAACGTACTCCTGAATCAATCTCCTTGTTTACGTTCAACGATATCGAAAATGATAAAAATCGATTCTACGTCGAAGGAATTGATTGCAGAACCTACATAGATTGATTGGACATTTTTTGGACATTTTTTGCTCCTTCTGTTGACTACTACAAGCCCTTAAAGTCTTGGACTATTTTCTTCAACATCCTGATTATGCAGATAATTTAATTGGTATTTGACTTGATTCTGTTGTCTTTAAAAAAAAAAAACATGTTCAGATTCCTATTGACATCGTTTCTAGATTATTTGGTTCTATCTCCTTCTATCGAAGTTCTGTCTTCCGAAACTTTCTGTTATCTATCCTCGTCACAAAGTTGCTTAACGATAACGAACTGTGATATATTGTAATTTTAGACTCACGACTTATACCCTATTAAAAAAAAAAAAAAAGAAATGAATATGAAATTGGAATCTTTACTAGGATTTAGTTGGGGGAATCTCTATATTCTACGCATATTTTGCATTTTTAATCTTTCCATAAACACACAAACATCCACAATCTCGTAATAACTTCAAGTTTCAACATATTAATTCCTCTATAAAACATACCCAGCCAGTTGTCGGGAACAACTTTTACAAAGTTAGGCGAGTCACGATAAATCAAGACGAATTACAATGAATCGCATAAATCAAGAATAATCGTCGAAGCGTTCGTCGCTTCTTAAATATTCGCGTTTCGAAACGGCGCGGCTTGGCGTGGTATTACGACGTAATACCTTGACTCTAGAACCGCAGTATTTCACTTTAGCCAGGAAACGTCGTCGTCGTCGTCGTCGTCGTCGTCGGCCGTAGTCTCGTTTCGCGAAGCGGCCGTAGAAAACTTACGATTGCAAAAACTTGTCTGGTGCTGAAGACAAAAGGACAAACTTTCCCGCTCCCGCAAGAGTTGCTGGCGACTTTTCCGTCCTTCTTCCATGTCGACTTTTTCAATTTTACTCACTTCCTTCTCTGTCCTGCTTATCCGACGGACGAACTTTTGGTGACAAGGCCTCTTCGTGTACTCCTGCTCCCCGCAAAAACGCATTTCCGAGGAGCTCCAGGAACTCGAACGAACTTCCAGCATTCGTCGAACCGACGATAATCACCTTTTTCTTCTTTTACTTTCTTTCCAAGTGTGCATGTTCCATGGATTTGTCGTATGAAAGAGTTTTACGGTGTTTATGTTTCGATAAATATGTTTTGGGACGATAGCTTTAAACAGTTGATTATTTTCGATGCTTTTAAAATTGAGGGACTTGTAGCAACGAGGAGGAGGTATCTTCCATATTTAGTCATATTGCATTCGTTTTAAACTGTTCTGTGGATATGTTTCTGTCGTTGGAAAATTCCTGAAGCTGAGAGGAAACGAGAAAACGTTGATACCGGTACGCGCGATTTCTCCTCTATTTCACACTAAGGTTTTTTTGTAAATATTAAAAGTCAATCTCTCGATCGAAGAGTAACCGCGACAGAGACGTAAAGAGTTCGTGGATCGTAAGAGAGTTAAAGCGTCTAATAAATTCATCGGAAGAGAAAGTATAAGTTTCGTATACAGCGCAATGGATAATATAATCATAATATTCTAAATTCTTGAATCCGTGGCATTATTTACGTAAAATACCAAATACATCGTATTTTCAAAAGTTTTTATCCATTAACCGAATTTCTACATGACCATTCTCTAACGTTTTGTAATTCTCTGCGGATTTCAGATAAAAATACTCTCACTTAAAATTCAAAAATTGAAATCTGTAAATTTTTGTATCTGATATGCCTATTTTTCGTTTCGTTTTTATTTTTTTTTTCTTTTTTTCTGTTTTGTTTCTACCTTTTTTAATTATTCGCGCGTAGCACATGGCGCTACGGGGGAAAATACGCATCATTCATCTGCAACGCTTACATTACATTTGTTGTATATTTCTGCACAAACGCGACAACGTGACGCTTGACTTCGTTCCCCCGATGCGTTTTGTTCGAATTTAATTTCATTTTGCTACTTCATGTGCTACAAAGGGTATTAAATTCCATTGCGTCGCGTTAAGTGAAGCATGACGAGAAATTGCTGCCTCTCATTTTCCACGCATCGCGACACTATTTCCGGACGGAACTCTTTATTCCTCTGCCGACAACCATACGACACAATCGAATATCGTAGTGTCGACCATTTGTCATTCGCATCGAGAACTGACGAACCACCATGAAACCGTTGAACCTCCGTTTCACCTTTCGATATGAATTTCTTTGCGTCCGCCTTTTTTTACTATTCCACAATAAGATTTATTCATCGAACATTTTAGAAATTGATACGACGATCTTTCTTTGGATCGTATGAATTATCCGAAGAATAGAATGGAGAAATTCCATGATAATACATCGCCAGTTAATATGAATAAAGTGGAGCTGGTTAGCTATTTGATTAAAATTTTGGACGTTGCGACAAACTTCTAACTAACTAGAACTAATCCTTTAAAGCCTACTATACTAGATGATACATCACGAATAATTAACGTTGTGTATAAACCATCATATTCTACATCAAACCACTATAATTGATAATATACATGTGTACATATGTGCATGTCTCTTTAATGACACGATTAATTGATTCCGTGTTATTCAACATCGTGTTACACTATTCTGCTCGCTAATTGTAAGTATATATTTGCCGGTTATTAACAATATGCAATTTCATGTAACAAAGTGTATAGTACGTATCAGTGGTAAATTCTCTTTATAATGATGAAAAGGAGAAATTTGTTAAAAACTATGTTATTGAAGTATTCTATTAATTGTCACAATGAGAGTCGTTCCAAATCTTACACTATTCTCTCAATACAAAGTATTCGCCAATTCGGTACTCGCACAGCAATCAAACTATGCAAAATTAAATTATCATTGAACCAAGAACCAGAAGTACGGTAAGCAGAAGTGGAACCTCGGTTATCCGAAGTGATGTGGTGTCAGGGTCTAGCTAGGATAGTGGAAAACTTAGACAATACGGAAAGGTCTATTGGCGTTGACAAATCGTATAATGAAAACATAGAAATCTTTGATAGTGTAACGTTCTACATGTATTTAGATTTAATTGATTACTTAATCGATTGCAAGTTTAATTATCTGCTTTTATGGTGTCTGGCTTTTATGGTATTTACACTTTCGTGCTCTCCGTGCTAAAATTTCGGAAAGAAACTCAAATTATGGAAATGTTCGGATAACCTCGGAACTCGGATAATCGAGACTCCATCGTATACAAATTAGTGCACCGTCAAAGAATAAAGATAGAACTGCTACCGCACCATATAGTTATCGAAACATGATACGTCACTAAATATGTCAATTTAAACAAACGTGTCACATATTCCTATTAGCCTCGCATTCAATAAGAACAAGGGAAGAAGAAAAGAAAGTTACTTGTGATTTCCTAAAGATATATACATCAACGTTCTCGACGGCTCACCAAACGAACTAACCACCCCGTGGTTAGTTAACAAATACAGCAAGCGTCGAAACAATCAAACCTAGACGTTCGTTACAGACATCATCCAATGAATCGCCACTCAAACCGCGTCTTGATTCTCGAGCTCCGCAAAATTCGTCTCAGCAAAACCTTGTCCAACTAAAAATCTGCGAGATCCAAAGAACACGAGACCACGGGTCCCAGCGATCGAAGACCATCGGCCGTTTATCAAATATCCGCAGTTAATCCAGTTACGAGCAATCCGGTAGCACGACGCCGGCGGATTGTAAAGAGGACGACGTCGAAAGGGAGGCGGCGAGGATAGGGGCGTCCGCGCGGATAGCGAGCCGCTGATTGCAGCGGGTAATGACGGGGGCCCAGGGGTGAGCAGCAGCCTGGAAGTAAGTAAAAATTTAAAATTTAGTTACCGCTCGCGTGCGTCCGACGGTTTGCGAATGCCGCGGATGTGGGACAGGATGAGTCAGCGCGCGTGCAACCAGCAACGAGGAGACGGCGGGGAAACACCAGATCCCGCGGAACAGCGTTTCTCAAACTTTTCCACAACTCTCGATAGTTGAACTAAACGTGGACCAGTTTCTATGTAGGTAGACGTGGAGATTAATATATCTTAAGGTAGAAGGTGGATAAAAAATTAAGATATTTGTGTGTACTATTGGTTTTTAATATTTGAAGTCTTAGAGCCCGTAGTATCGTATTGTCAGTATAATACGCCAACTCTGACTGTTAATTATTTTTGGGTGACATAGATCAGGGAACAATTCCATCGATTGTATTTCTTATTTTCTTGAGAGTGGAATATCTTTTTCCAGTCCCTATCTACATTTTATGACCTATGGTTTTAAAACGACAGTTAAGCTATGAAAAATTGAAAAAGATTATGCAACTCTATCCAAACGTAATAATTAGAATTAATAAGTTGTATTATAGCGTTGTAAGAAACTGAATTAAATCGTAATTAAAAGACGTTAAAGATATAATGTCACGGAAGTATTTCGACTTGGGTACTAATTATGTTAAAATTAGACAGTGGCATTCATTCAATCAGCAGGAACAGAAGCAAATTCTGTTCTAAAATCGTAACAGGATCCGCGTAAAATTCTCGTTTCCCTCGGCTGTAATCTCAGCCAATTAGATCAAGCATTTCGGAGTCAGAGGCAACGAGCAGCCAGAGCACAAGTGGAATTAGACGCGAGTAGCCAGGCTCGTTTATCGTCCGACCTCGGACCGCCGGCAATATACGTCGACATAAATGTAGAACAGCAGAAACTCTTATATTTAAATTATCCTGTTTGCCCTTCGTACTTTGCAATTCTACCTAGGTCACGCGGTCAACGCTCACGGAAAATAACTCCAACACACCGCTACTCTTGTTTTACAAGAAAATATCTCGATAACAAAATTCCTCTTATCTCATTTTAATCAAAATTTTCACTTAAAAGTACGAGTAGAGTGGAAGAAATAACTTACTTATCCTTCTTTTTTACAAATATCTTTTATCAAAAAATTCAACTTCATATATCTTTTTACATTTTTTAATACGTTGACCGGTTCGTCGCTAAATCTCCCAGAATAATTAAAATAAGGCAAATTTCGTGAACTAGGAATTTTTCAACAATGCGAATAACTTAGATAATCAAAATTAAAGAATTAAATACTACGGTGTAGTATATTTCAATCTACCGTGACTGTTTGGACAAGGTATATAAGTATAATTCGCATGATAGTGAACGTGTTGAACGCTTTCTATGACAATCTTTGAAATGTATATACTAACGAAAGGCGACCGTATTCATTACGCAGTCCAATATTATAGTCCTCGGTAGCTCCACCATTAAGTACAAACACGGCAAACAATTTAGCCAAAACCAGCTTCAAACCGAAGAAACAACAAAGAGTCTTGAACCTCCGACGCGGCAAGCAAAATCAAAGAACCCCGACTATGGTTGAGAATTTGAGAAACGCTGACGCTCTTCTGAGCGGTGGCATCGCAAGGGTGTAAGCTTTAATAAGGGCTGCTGAATTTCACACTGACTTGGCTCGCCACGGATCCAAGGGGAAGGGAGAGTTGGATCCACTGGATAGCAGGAGGGGCGGTGCAGAAGGGGTGAGAGAGGATGTTGCACGAGTATGTTGCACGAGGAAGGGAGAGAAGAATCGGGGGTTGAACAACGAAATGGGAAAGGAAGGCGTGCGAGTGATCGGCCAGAATAAAGTCTCGCGTCCTAAACACGAGGCTCTAAGCGTTTCTTCACGCACACACTCGCCTATCCGATCAACAGCCAGATTATTAGAGTATTAGAACTTGTCTCATAACTCACGAGCCTAATGGTCTTTGACCTGGTCGGCACGACGATCTCCCGAGCGTTCCGTATTGCCTTTGACGCAGCCCACGATATATGTGCGTTTTCCTTGCCCAATGTCTCTTTCTCTTCTTTATTTTTGCCTTTTTGTTTCGATTGGATGTGAAAGTTGTATAGCTTTTACGATCGAGTAATCGTCGAGGGAATAAACTTGTTCGATATCTCTGTTTTACCTTGATTTTATGTGTTTCGGACTCCGGACTCTTATATTTCTTTTCTTATATTGTAAAATATCAAACGAAATAACATTTCTTCGTGTTCGAAGTGAAGCTTCAGCGATTAGATATGAAACGATAATAATAAGACTTTCGAACAAAGCTGTATCCATAGATACGTGAATCTGAGAAGGCTTCGTCGAAGTTGTTGCTATATTCTCCGAAAAAAAGATTATTTCGATATTAAATAGATTTCCAGAGAGTTTTCAGCTAATCTGATCGACTTTTGACACCGAGTGGCTCGTATAAATCAATCCGCGAATATAACTTAATGAAACAATATCTTTCTTAATACGACATATACTAACGATCAGTTTATCAATAAACACAAATAAATTTTCAAAACACTTGCAAACATTTCCACACAATCTCGTTCAAATATTCCTCGCCCCTTAAGCCAACATCGACCCGTCCCGAAAGCACCCTTAAACCACAGTAAAAATCCGTGGAAACCAGAATCTCGACGGGGTTGGCGATGAGAGAAGCGAACAGCTGCGTTGAGAGCGACGTTGGCGTTGGCACGTTCGCGAGGCTCGCCTCGGCGAGTCGCGTTACCACGCACTGGCAACAGGATTGTTTTAATGCCATTTAAACTAATCGAATTAGAGAATGAATCAATGTGACGATACGGAACGATAAAAGAGGGTGATAGGGGGGCTGAGGAGGGAGGGGTGAAAACGTGGTGAAGGGATAGGCGGGGGCGGAGGAAGTGAAAGCTTGGATAGGGGGTGGATGGATACGCAAAAGGGGGCGCATGGATGTGCAACAACAACCCCCGTCCTGCAAACTCCGCAGCTGCCAGGCACAGCGATCGCTCGACCGGAAGTAACACGACTACTGCCTACTATGCGTCTCCTTCTCTCCGATCCAACGTTTCCTCCCTTTCTCGCTCTCCCTCGTTCCCTTCAGCTATCGCCGTCTCAGTCTCTCTGTCTCTCTTTGTTTCTCTCCTCTCCCCTCATCTATCATTCGTCCCATCGTCCCATCTCTGTTTAACAATGTTGCATCCGTTGTATCTTGTTTCTCTCGCCTAGCCGCGTTCCTCGTTCTTCCATTCTCACTCCCTTGGCCGCCGCAATTCGCACACCCTCCCCTGTCATTTACATGCGTGCACGTGGTACGAGCGCGTAACCATCCGCCTAGGCGTGTCGGGATGAGTCCGTTTCGTTTCGTTTCGTTTTTCTAACATTCTTCTCGACACCCTCTTTTTCAGGGACTTCGTCTTGCAAGTCGAGTGCCTGTGGAAGAATGGAGCGCGAAATCGTGGTAGAAAGTCCGAGACCGAAGTTGGAAAGAAAATGGTAAGAGTGAGGTAATGGGACGAAGTTCTTAGGATATAGGGCTATGTACGTGTATGAGATGATTTTGGGGAAAGAAGTTGTGAGAAAGCAGCGACGTGTTTAGATACGTGTTTTCTGCTGTTGGAAAATTAAGGATGTTTGGTAGAGGTTTAAAATATAGTCGAGCGGTTATACATATATTGGAATGTTTGATTACAGAAGATAGTGGCTATATTGGATTCTAAGCACCTTGGTTTTATTTTTTTTTTTTTTTTTTTGGATTATCTTGTTTTATTAAGCAACGGAAAAGTATTGTTTATCATTGGCAAGTATCGTGGCTAATAGAATAGATAAAGGAATAAACTGATCTCATTTTTTATCTCTCTTATTCCTTACCTGCCTTAAACGTAATTCGTTCTTTTTTAATACAGTCATTAGAGATAAAGAATTCCGAATTTGTAAAGGCGAATTTGTAAATTTTGCGTTAAATCGAAACTACGAATCTTTTTCTAACAAACGAAACTCTCTTTCTTCTTTTTATTGCCTTCTTCTAAAAGCGTTCTACGAGTGAACCGTCGACTACGAACGAATCGTTGTCGTTTACACGGCCATGCTCGCCACGCGAATTTACGCAACCATTTGGAAAGACGCCTTTGTGATTTGACACGCGTGGCGATGTCAGATGTTTAAAATTACCACTCACTGACCGGATCGCCTGGTATCGGGCTAATCCAAAAAACGTTCTTGCGTCGAATCGAATTTTTTCTAGATGGATAGAGTCGCACGTGTCAGTCTCGCGGTCGGATTGCCGACTATGCTGTTTAAAATTGAAACCCGATTTAACCGTAGGAACCGTGAATGCGCTCGTGGAACGAGGATCAAGATGCACGTTTCACAAATTTCGTTAAACACACGTGTCTTATTACCTACAGATATTTTTGAAACATCTATCTTTCGAAAGGGATTAAAGGATCAGTTGAAAATAATTTTATCGTTCGTTTTTAAATACAAATTTATCGTATAACAATATCATATACAAATATAATATCCGAGACTCGTTTGAACAGAGTTGAAGATAATATTTAGATAGTTTCAGATTCATGTTGTAGCAAGAATCAGGTGACGAATAAAGTTTCTATGATACTATAAATTACATGTTTCATCAATTATATTTGCCATTCTTAATACTTGCTTAGATGATTAATTCAGATTAATCTCTCATAATTAAAATGTAACGCATCTTGAAAGCTATCAAAGAACTTCAGTGCGCCCATAAAGTATAATGACATCCACGAATTTCTTCGATCCTAGTCTTCGTTCATCTTGTGTAATAGGTAGAATAAATATAATACAATCAGTATCCGGACTTTCGTGTCAAATACACGCACCGAAGCTCATCATAAGCATATAATACATCCACCAAATCATTAGAAAATACAGCACGGAAAGCAGAGGATGATAAAAATGTAAATTAATCCTCTTCTCCCATAATGCGAAAGATCACCGCAGTCCCCTTTTTAATAATATACACAAAAATCGAAAACACGTTGTAATCATGACACTTCCAACCCTTCCGTCGAACGCAACGACGTCGAGTATTGAAAATGCCAGCACTCGCGGCGCGGAATAATAGCAATAATTACGATGGGTTATAATATCACTATACACGCACTTAAACATCGAATTAACCCACGCCAAGTCACCCTAGGCTATATTGAGAGTAATATGTCTATTACACGTCTTTCCTCTGTCCTCCCTCTTTGGCTGTTCTCCTCGCCAGTAAATTACACGCGCTCCGTTTTCTCATTAACGTGTGCGCGTGCACCACCTATGTATATAACCCTTGCTTGTTGGTACGAACCATCGAAAGAAAAAAAAGACGAAGAGGAAATAAATATAAAATAAACGACGCGCCCTTCCAACACGAGCAGCCGCGAAACGTCGATGTAATTAAATTCCTTTGGGCGATTATTTCGTCAATCGCCGCGCGCCCAATTTACATTTTCAATGAACGCGAACGCCCGTTTAAATCGATCCTCTATGAGCATGTAACGTGCTTATTTCAGGAAATTTCTCCGCTGTCCGTGACTTGGCGAACCGAATTCTAGAGAATTTCAAGGTTACTTAAAATTATACGAGGTTCTAAACGATGTTTAATTTTATGATCGGTATACAAAAAAGAAATTGAATCTTGAGAGAAAGAGGGAGAGAGAAAGCGTTCAAACTACTTAACATCATGGATGAATTGCCAGTAAAATTGTTAATCTCACAAAGTGTGATGGAATATTTCGACACGGTCCCAAGACAGAAAAATCGAACAAACTGATTGTTCTTTACGATACGACAAAGTTAAACGACAAAGTTCATAATCTCTGAAATTATACCATCTCAAATATCTAAATCGCAATCCTAATCAAACAAAAAAGTTCTCAGAATCATCTACGCACCCCTCAAACCTACATTATCCAGTTATTTTTGTCTTTCTATTATCCAAGCGAAGTTCTCGTATCATCAAGTTATTCATAGACTCTCTTACACATAACAAAAATAAATAAAATCAAACGTCACAAGAAACGCGTGAGTATAGTCGCGCACCAAACCGCATGCAGCCTACTACCCTTAACCGTAATCTCATAACTCTCTATCTTCCCATCTCAAAGCGGTGGAAGATCATAGTACGATCTCGATAGAGACGACGAAAGCAAGAGAGCTGCGTGCATCGAGCTCGATCCACGGCCAGCTATTCGTAGGTGCTGGTAGTTGCACGTCGTCGAGCCTGTGGTGGTTCGTGGCGCGCATCGAGCGTCGCGCTGATCCAACCCTCCGAAAAAGCAGCCGGCAAGAGGCCGGCTGCAACCCTCCTATCGGCATCGCTCCGCCCCGTGCCACCACTCTGGCTGCACCCCAATAGTGGTGCGTCCGCGTATAGTCGCCTATAGGGTTGCACCGAGCACGTCGATGCACCGCCACGTCCCTTTCGCGCTCGCAACCCTTCGCTGGTCCATCCGTCCGTCCGTCCATCGGCATCCCTTCCAACGATCTGCATTCTACGCGCCATCCATCTCATTCGCGGTGCGAGCCAGCTGCGGACTCGAATGTCGTTGCTGTTAACTACTCGCGGATATTTCTCCTTTCGAGCGGCCTTCCTCGCCTCGAACCACCCCTTCCGCTGCTGCTTTTTCTTTTTATCTCCCTGTTGCTCTTCTCTATCTGACACACACGTGCCTCCTCCTCGATGTTTCTTCTCTCTCTCTCTCTCTCTTTCTCTCTCTCTCTCTCTATTGCTCTTTTGCTGTGTTCTCAACCCTCCTACTACCCCTGCATGGAGTACCGAGTGCATGGAAATCTCTATTAGGAACTTCCATTTTTCTGCCACAATGGCGTTACCCGCTTCTTCGCTGCCTCTTTAGTCACGCGTATGTGGCGCAAGGGAGTACGACGATGTCTACGAGGAGGAGATGGTGGAGATGGGACGAGATTCTTATGCATGGTCCGTCGTTATTATTATGATGAAACAAGAGACAGGCAACCGCTGAAGTCGCGCTTATCGTGATTAAAAGTCTTGCTTCTACGGTGCATCTTTGATCAACGACGTTCCTTTGAAATAGATGGGTTTGTTATTGCGTTTATAAAGGGTTTTAGTAGATGGAATAGATTGACGTTCTGGGTGAGATTCTTTGGTATCATCGCTAGCCGCCAACCTTTATTAGTTATTGTTGAATTGTTACGAAGGTAAAGATCAAGTTAATAAAGAAAAGAATTAACGTTGATAAATATTTCCTTTTTGAAAATATAATGAAAATTTTAGGGATTTTAGTAAAATAAATAAATGCAGGTCATAATATTTTTATCAAGGGCTTACTTATTTATTTCTTGGTCAGAGTTTAAACAAACTTTTTCTTAGAATGCATATTTTCGTATAAAAATATATAAATGCAATTTAATAGTAGGATTATCATTTTCAAGTTTTCCTTTTAAGCTATTATTAATAGTAAAAGGATATTGGAATTTCTAGAGAACTATGTAAAAATAAAACTCGTTTGGGCGTTTGGTTGGTAACTCGACTTTTTTATATTATAGCAAGATACACAGGATATCCAATACATTAGGGAATAAATAGCGATCCTGGTTTTTGTAGGCCAAATAGTCTACCGAACGAAAACGTTGGCGAATCGTTAATTTGAATATTGCTGAGGTGGATTTCTGCGCTTTGAGCTTCCACGTTACGAGTTGCTATTCGGCACACTCGACGATGGAACCACTAATTTTCCACGTAAAAATCTCCACGTCGAATCATTATTCATTCGACGTTACAAACATTTGTTCGATCTGATATAAACATTTCTCTCTTAATAACGAGCATTCCACAAACATAATTCCACGAGCGTCAGTAAATCTTCGCGAATTAACTTCTATATTTCTTAAATTAATTACTAAATGACATCCATTTTAACTTCTAAATATCCAATTTTCTTCATCATCCCAGAGTGGCAAACTCAAAAGTAGAATTCATTCACACATACATATACAAGATCAGTCTGAATTCATCGTACAAATGTACACGGTGGGTCGTAAAACCAGAATCTGAAATACTGTTAAGAATGTTATATATATCGGTAAATGTATTCAGAAATACTATACGAAATTAAATGATTTCAACGTAGATTATTTTGTTCTTAAAAGACAACTTCACGAATCAGAGTATTATAATCACATATGAGATTGCACAAAAAATGACTCGTTAACTTCTATCGTTCTGCAGGACAGAATACCAACTATATGTCATTAAAGAAGAAACATTTCAAAAAGATACGAACAGTTTCGAAAATATATCAGATTTCATTCTTAGATGATTCACTCAGTATATAACACTCCATTACCAACTACGCGACTAGTTTTACCATCTAAACACGCCAGTTATCAAAGCGGAACGCTGCGAATATCCTTCAAAAGCGGAGCAAACTTAAGTACAGCAGACGCAAGGATTTTCCAAAAATAAGTTGCAACGTTTGGTTAGTCACGAAAGTTGTCCACGTCTGAGCCGGACGTCTCAATTCGCGCGAACCGATGGATTCGCATCTCAACGAGTGGAGGTCGCCTTAAAAGATACCTCCCCCTCCTGCCCGGTTGGAATGATCCAGAAGCATCTCCAGCATCCATCCCCTCTTAGAACGTTACCGCTCCCCGTCATGATTCACGGGTGAAGAGGACACATCGACTTTAAACCTCAGGCAGACAGGCAACCTCCAGACCCTGGCGCGGAGTCTCCTTTCATTAGTTGGAGTAGGAAACCAGCCAGTCAGCCAACCAACCAACCTACCTACCAACTAACCATCCATCCAACCACCGCAACGACCTACCCACCACTACCAGCTCTGCCATCATCACCGACGAGGCCAGGCTTCCATGATCCACTCTCGTTTCTGGCGCCCGGCTCCTGATCTTGCGTGCGGTTGACTCGTTTTCAATGAATACAATGCCGGGGCAGATCATATTGAATATGAAAACGGGAAATCAACGAGTGCCTTCCCTCTCTATAACGTTTCACCGTCTCTCCTCTTCTATCTCTTTCTCGTCTTCCTCTTTCTCCTTCGTTCCACCCTTCGCTTCGTCTCTTTCACCCTTCTTGCGGATCTATCCGACTCTGTTCTTGCAACAACGAGCCTCCGAGGCGGGATATCCACGGACTCCGCTTTGTCGAATCGAGTCAAAGAGATACGAGAAAGAAGGGTACAAGAGGAGAGGGGGAGGGGGAGGCGGGGAGGGTGGAAATGATATCGTGTCCGAGCATTGGGCTCCGTGAAAATCACCGACAACGATACCACCAACGCGGCTTTAATCGTTGCACGCCGGATTAGCGGTCGGCCCTGCTGCTTTCCTGGTTAACCGGGATCGTGGAAAAGCGCGCGTTGTCTACGAGATCTCGCACTAGCTTTCAACTAAGACTCCCACGCTTTTTCCCCTGGATCGACTTAGAACTTTCTTGGATTATCTCGTGGATGTCGCTGGAAATATCGTGCTGAGAATAGGTTGATGAATTTCTAAGATCGTGGAGTGGTCTTCGAGGGGAAGGTTTCGATTAGGATGATGAGGTTCGACGGGGTTTTTGATTATGCAATTTAGGGATACTTTCTTACGGAATTTATCGAGCAACGGAGAATTGGATTATATTGAAATCGAATATTATTTGTAAAACCTCGTAAATAGAAGTAAGTAATTTCTCAGAAATGCATAAACATTCGCACTAACCTTATGGTTAGTCTTATTTATATAAGATATAACCAAATATTTTGAGAAACCAATCGGGAATAAAAAAAAGCAGCCTCTAGAAAATCCCTTTTCTAACGAAAAGGGAGCGCAACTGTGAAGGGTTGGTCGACAATCTTTTTCGTACTTCATTTATACAACGGCATTGCTCTCAATCATCGTGGAGGGTGAGTTTCGAAATCGAACGAACAAGAGAGAGAAGAAGAACGGACGAACTGTTAACGATTTTGTCTGGATTGTGTTTTCTTTGGCCCGGATCATCCCCACCATATTTCGTTCCCGTGGTCTCCGCCGGCAAACACACTTCGTTAGGCGATCCACTCTCCGTTGTTTCCGAGCGCTGGCAAACTATGCACTTTACCCTCTAAACAACCAGTACCTTTAACCCACTTACAACCCTAACGTGCCGTAGACACATATTCACGGCCAAAGTCGGCGCACGTAGTTTTATTCGTGTTACGAGATTACTGCTATTTTATCGCTAACTCGATAAGATGTTTTTTTTTCTGACGTAAAATCAAGTAAAATTTCGCACGTGAAATTTTCGAGTAATTGAAGGAGTTAGCGAAGTTAGAAATTTAATTATGACACTGACAGGCTTTGTGTTGTATTAATAGGATTAAATTGGATTCATATTTGGATCAGACTGCGGATATTTACGCATTAATGAGAAATTTATATTAGATAATATACAAAAGTGTATAAAACATCCAAAGTAAAACTAGTTATAAAACACTAGTTATAATATATATTATGTATGATCTTCTGCTTCTCTTTCGTCGATTCAGAAATCATTACCTACCCCGATTACACCCATCCTTTAACCCCATCCTCGCACAAAGCAAACCATTCTACCCCAAGAATCAATCAGACCTGGATCCAAGTCCCCGCTGTCCTAAATCGAACCTATCAAGTTTCCAAACTTGACTCAAGATCTCGGAAGAGAGAAGAACAATTTCCACTTTGAAGAGATGGTGTTTCCAAGAGGGAGAAAGTGGGCCAGGCAAAGGGCTTACAGGGACAGTACACGATCTCCACCAGCTAAGAGGAGTAGATCTTACTGAACGTAAAGATCGTCGGAGCAGAATGTAGGCTGGTAATTAGCATTCTAGATTTTTCAACGGAACATATATACATACCTACGTAGGGCGGGAGCATTCGCCGTGAGAGGTGGACTGGTTTCACAAGCAGATGCTCGATTCTTCGGATGTTCTCGCGTATGGGCAAACTCTGACGCATGCAAAGGCTTCTGTTGCCGGTGCTCCTCGGCGTTGTCGCTACTGCTGCCGATGCAGCCGCTTCCCGCTGGCCTCTTCAGCCCTTCGTGAGTGGGAATCCGACGTCGACAGTCGGCGCACAAAGCTTATTATGCCGGCTTGGCTCTCTTCAGAGCTCCGAAGAGGATGGGCTCGTGCTCGCTGTGCCATGCCACGAGTTAAGTCGATGGCACTCGACGAACATCCTTCCTGTCTACATCCTCGATTCGGCTGTACGAACCTTCTTCCCGCGCTACCTCCTTAACCCGCCCTCCCTCTTTTCCATACGATGCTCCTCTCGTTTTGCCCTTCTTCTTTATACGAGTGTACGGCAAAGTTGCTCTCTCGCCGTCCGTCCCGTCTCTCCTCTCTCTCCTCTCTTCGGTGCCTCTCCTCGGCATTCCTTTTGCCGTCGACCAAGCGTCTTCGTTTTTATCTTTCACCGTCTAGCTCGCGATTTTTCGTTTTTGGAGCTCGAACCGAGTTGTAAGCGAGCTTTGAGCCCTCTGTAGGGTTAGGATCCTCTCTTTGCTAATTGGTTGTCTGACTGGGTTTTGAGAGTCAGGCTTTGGGCTGGAAAGGCTACAATTTTTTTATATATATGTATATATATTTATCGTATTTATGTCGTATTCGCGTCGTGCTCGCGAATGAATCTTTGGATGTAGATTATTTGTTTTCAGGAATGATTATTAATCATGTACTTGTGTAGTGAAATGAAGAAATTAATGGAAAGTGGAGTTGATCGGATTGACCTTTGATAGGAAATATATAGATTGAGATATTTCAATTAGAAATTTCATTAGCATTTTAATCACGCTCGACTGTTTTGAATATATTGATAAAATTTGGAAACAATCTCGAAGATGAATATAGAAATTGTAAAATATTTAGTGCAAGTAATACGTATGTTAAGGGATCGTCATAGAAATGTTCAAGGCTTTAACAAGTATATTATTAAAAACAATCATTGATCTTGTAGAAGGTGCATTTACTACCCTTAACCTTAAAAAATTTTTATTTCGGGCATCTAAATTCTCCTTTAGCCGCGTAAACATTTTAACCCCGGTTTGAATTTCAGCTTTTGAAATTGGGGGAGAACAGCGTAGCGACGGGCAAAGTTATTCGCGCGTCGAGCGTCGATCGGCAAATGGGAAGTCAACAAACTTCCACCATTATTTACAAGCATTATCGCGTCGAGCGTGCGTAAACAGGGATATTTGGCCTGGCCTATGTAGCGAGCTGAAAATCGTCCGCTGACAAATCACCAACGATGGCAAAACGCAAAAAAGCCTCAACTAAATTTGCTTGTCTTTAGCGAGTAAATACTTTTTCCATCGACCGAGCCCGACACTTTGTTTGCGCAGCAACGACACCACAGAACAAATTGCTGCTCGATAAACGATATTATATCCGTGAATATGCGTTTAATGAATTCCACGCGATGCATAAGGTTCGGAAGACAGAGCGTTGGTTACTGTTCAGAAATTTTATAGCGCGCAGCTTTCGAATTGCAGAATGCCTATTTTTATCTCGCTGACGACGAAATCATTCGATTTATCAAAGTAAGAGAATATTGGATCGTTGTTTCGTACATGGTTAAAAGACTACGAAGCTAGAATTGCGAGTTTAGATTTCACAACTTCGAATTGGATTTAGAAAATACATGACATAATATGTTGTGTTTAAACAAATAATCGAAGCGAAGATGACAGCGAACTAGTCCATCGAATGTTTGTTTTGAAGGTTGTTTATATCCTATTAACATCAGAATTATTCAGTACACTAAAATGAACATTTGCATTAATTAAAGTTTAGAGAATATGGATAAAAGCAGGAAAATCCATCAGAATTGTTAGTGCAATTCTTCTTCTTTGTAAGAATACAAAAATATATAAAATATATAAAAATGACAATAACTGCTATTTGACGTTAGTTAGCAACAGTATGGCGTAATTCGTCGCTTTCGGAGTTACTCGACCGTAGAACGAAATATTCCTACAGATCGAAACCTAGTAAGATTTTCATCGTCACTAGATATCCAAATCGAAAGGTACCGTTGTCATCCAACTCACACAAACAATCACCGAAAATCCTCTCTTCCGACAACAAGTATCACCCACCTCATATCCATCCACCTTAAACTTTTACAAACGTGCACACTCACACCCACCGTTTGCGAAGAAAGTTCCATCTCGCGCCATCTAGCATACAATTTTCCACGCGTCTACATTCACCAAGAACAACTAAAAATTCCAGATACATTCCAGAGATACCTACGCCAAATACAAATCGCACAGGGATAAAAAAAGAAAAAGAAAAGGAAAAGAAGGAATGAACGAAAACTGAATGGAGCCGGAGAAACGATAGAGAGACTATAGAGAAACGAGGAACAATTCGATCGCGGATGGTGTGCCGGAGAGCTCTGTGGCTCGACTGATCGCCTTCTACCTCGAAAAGCCTTATATAGGCTTCCCCGAATTTTGTGGTCCACTTAACTAGAAAACCTGGTGCTTATCCGACTCCGGAGCCGCTGCAAAATTACACGCTTCGGCTTATCAAGCCGTGAAACTGGTATTAAGCGTCAGACGAACGAACGCGCGGGTGCTCCTGCACGCGCGCGAGGAGCCTTCGCCGGAGAGCTGAACCCGGAATGCACCAGTAAGCTCGTTTCCTAGGGTTCCTGCAATATAACTATATACACGGATATCGTTCACCTGACCGACCACCCTGACTTTTCGATCGGAACACGTCCGTGCCGAATCGACCCCCGTTCCTCGTGGACAACCGCCCCCGCCCCCTTACTCTACGCTTTCACTCCTCTTCCGGCGATTCGGCTCTCTCGAACATACATCGACTCTGATATTTCATTCCCTTCTCTTTTTACACTTTTGCTTTTACGTTTTTATTTCGCAAGAGCCTTGCACTCGATGGCACGTGAATATTGCGATGCGTCCTTTGGGAACCGTGAAGTTATTAGTGTCTGGGAATAGAATAGATAAAGGGAGGATTGGTGATTTGGTGGAGGAACAAGGTTTTAGGAAATATCGAGTGAGAGTGGATTTGGGAAGTTTATTTGGGGATTTTAGGCAAGTTTGTGCGAATTTTACGTGAACAAGGGAGCGGGAAGATGGGGAGGGAAGGATGAAAAAATGTACATCTCAATATTTAGCTCGAAATTTGTATTTTGAATAGCTTGATATAATCGAACCTGTTAAGCGTTACTGAGATGTATAGCTTGTAACAGGAAAGAAAATAGGAATAGAAATAAAACTTATCCTAATACGTGTTTATACGATATATTTTTCGTAAAAATTAGTTGAATTTATCCGGAAGAATTTCTCGATTTAGCCGTCGTTGTACGCACTTTGTACGATCTTCTTACTAATTCCTTATCTATAAAAATAACAAAAATTAATTAGGGTAACTCATAGTACAAAATCTCAGATTAGTTTTTTACAAAGACATCGTTCCACCATTTCATTTTTTAATTTCTGAGCGACCAATCACATTGACGACATCTTTGGAACAAACGGACCATGGGTCAACCGCGAGATTCCATTACGAAGTTGGCGTTAAAAAGAAGGGCGCGGATTCGTCTCATAGGCGGGGTAGCTTGTTTTCGTGGAAACTCGCAGCCGTCGTTTCACACGTTTCCGCGTGACGGATATCGCGCATACACCCCGCGTATCGACGCATGCTTGAATATCGTGCGTCATTTCGCAAGCTGGCTGAACGTGTGGAACGATCGACGAGGGCGGCCATACAGATGCAACGTCACGCGGCAGAAAGGAATACGTCATCGTCCACGCGTGAAACTGTCGAACTGTCGTTAATTCGCTGGCGACAGGCCGCGGGATTGCTTTTCGAAACCGACTTTTATCGGTTAATGGGTTAAATCTGTCGATGAACCTGTTAACCACGAAAAGCCAGGCGATATTTTTGACGTTCGACCAGGGAATCGTTTTATTATCATTGTCCTTTAACGCGTATTATATAATTCTTCAAATTCTTCAAATTCTTCAAATTCTTCAAATTCCCGAATACGTTGTAAATAGTCCATAATGAAAATAAATGACCATGTACATTAAGAGTAAACATTAGTAAGAGTAAAAAATGCTTCTAACATCAAAATACTAATATCTAAAATACTAAGTAAAGGAAAATTTGTTAAGGTTTCTAATTTGTTAATGTGTCTAACGAGTAGAAATCTTAACATTTACGATCGCCAATATATAGGTACACTGGGAACCTGTTTCAGTTTCTCCGTTTTCTTACCGGTATTACCATTCCTATGCTTCTGCAGCCTCATCCCTCGTCCATTCTCCTATCCCTTTCATCCCTTTGACCTTTTTTCTTTTCAGCACAAACTCAAAAGTTTCTTTTCACGACTCGGTACAGAATGTAATCGCGCATTTACGCAAGCATTCGCAGTCTTGATTCTACGATTCCTTCGATTCGAAGGCTCAGACCGCTTCATCTCCCTCTGTCGAGTTTCATGACAGAAAGCAGATGCAAATTAGTTCGGAGCGAACTACAATTCAATTAAGCTTCATCATTTAACTGGCATTCTCGCATTGTAATTTGACTCGCAGGTGGCGCGTGCGGTGCAACGAGTGAAGTTCCTCCTCCCCTGTTTCTCGAGTAATTTGAGGGAAATTAATTACTGTGACACGGTGGCAACGGTATTTCTCGGGGCGAAGCCACATGTCGTAACCGTGTTATACGTGTGTTCACGCGGCGCCACGAAACGCGTAGGCGTTCCGCGAGAGGATGGATGCCGGCCGTCTGACGATGCGGCGTGACGCTTGCACGCACCGCGACCTGGTTCCGTGGGTTGTCGTTCGCTCATCGATTCGAAATTAAATTCTCCGCTGTACCTGCGCAGAGGCTTGTTAATTGAGTTGGAGAAAGGAACACAGCCGGTTTCAGCGGCAATTTATAGGTACTCGAACATCGTCGATCGTGTGAAAATTTATCGATGGTTCAACACTTTTAGGGTTAAGTAAAATTGAATATTGTCTTGAACAAATATCGAGCGATCTGACTGTTGGCAGTTTCTTACTAATAAGTTCCACTTATTTATCGGTGGATCAAGATTTTTAAGACGGGTCGTTGGATACTATTGTGTCAAATTAACAGACTGATCTAACTGTTGGAAGTTTCACTTTGTTGTCGACTGGTTTTTACCCGCGACTTTGTTCGCGTGGACTACCGATATACGGAACAATTTTTATACAGATGAACTTTTACGAATGAAATTATACATATTTTTTATACCAAGAATTAGGTTATTCTCCGTAGTAAAAGATATTAGATTAGAAAAAGGTTCGATTCCAGAACAAACATGACGTAAACAATAATCATCGTGGCTCGTTCTCTTCCAAACGGATCAAGATGAAACATACTCTATTTTCTTCCCCGGGCACTAAATTATACAACGGAGAAAATCCCATCGAACAGACAAACGAGAAGACAGACGGAGGTTCCGAAAATTAGTTTTTTCCGCTCCTTAGCTTATCAGTTTATGTTCCTCGATGACCGTTTTACTTTTTTTATTCAATATATAAACACAACCCTTCTACCGTTTTACTATATGTATCTAATGGATGGCATGGAATTTTATCGATGGGTGAAGATTTGGGATATTACGTAATTAGACTTAGATTCTATTTATTTAATTAAATTCAACAAAGTATGTATTATGTATGTATATATAAACATCCGCAGTCTGACTATCATGTGCGCTAAACCACTTCCCTAAAACAGTATCGCATTCCACGATCGTTATTAGAAAAGGTGCTTCGCTTTATTGTATCAATTTCCTCCCTCGTCCAAAGGTCCCTGAGCCGAAGCGTTAAAAGGAGATTAAAGATCGAGGAATTACACGAGGAAGCCACGGACCATCGAACGATGGAAAGAAAGGCCGACGTGAGAACCGACCGTGGGTTCCTGACGGCATCGATTTCAACTCGACAGAACGACGCACGTGACCAGAAGTGGCCAGGAACCCCTTCGACGTCCACGTTCACGAGCTCTCTCGTTCCTCTTTGGATTTTCGTGCATCCTACGGCAGTTCTGCGCAACGCTCGCCAAGTCAAGCGGTCCACGCACAATAGAGGCGGCTTAAACGGCGGTAATTATATTTGCGGCCGAGTGTCGAACGGATGGTTCAGGTTCTTGCCGAAACGTAGGTTGGGGTTCGTGCTGCCGCGGTAGCTTGTTCGTACAATCTCGTGCAGCTTGAAGTTTAAAGGAGACGACTGGTGGACCTGTAGTTTCATTGCAGTAGAGGTTAACCTATAAATTTACTGCTGAAGGTGCGCCTGATTGATTTGATATTTTCTTCTATCAATATCAGCGTTGTTATTCCGTTCGAAACATCCATATTAAATCAATTCAATCATTCAATCCTTATCAAATTGATATACCTATCTTCGTAAAAATTGTTCGATTTTTATAAGAATTACGTGTCGCTACCGCTTCTTTCTTCCAATTTCACCTAAACTACTGTACTCTCGCGATCATTTCACCTTGTGTCATAATCCAAACGTGATGTTAATTTCAATCGTAATCCCACCTTCAAACATCGGCGTCCGTCATCTACCGCTTTTACCTCCGTCAAATTTAACTCCCAGCAAAAATCAACCGCTCCTTTGAAAAACCCGTACGAATATCCAAAACAAGCAGAAGATCGACTACTCTCTTCCGTACTCCGTGCACGCGCGAGTAGCGTCAACCCGCGCGTCCTTCCACTCGTTCTCGCGAGTACCACAGAAACTTCCGGGAGTTCCATGCCGTCAAAGGAGTACGTCACATTGCTTTACGACGCGCACGATACACGCGTGTCGGTCGTGTCGAGCATAAGTGGCGCGTATAGCAGGCGTGCGTACACAGCCGGTACAAGTTGTACACATTGTGAACGCTTGTACCGCGGTGCAATTGCTGGCTCGGTAGGAAGGGGAACGCACCCCCGCCTCGTTATTAATGGCAATACAAATCTCGAGAGTCATCGAGCGCTCTTCAATCTGAATGCCTTCTGCTCGTGACGTCACGTGCGCGAGCCCGCGCGGCTTTTCTCTTTTCTTCGTTACCTCTGCACGCTGTACACCACCACCCTCCCTGCGATTTCACCCTCCTGTCCCGTCTTCTCTCCTCTTCCAAACCACCACCGCCCCCGAACGCGTTCAACTTCGTCGTCGTCGTCGTTCTTTCTCGCCAGAAGTTTGTTGTGTTTTTATTCCCGTTGAATGAGTCAATCGCTTCGGCCTTTGCATCCGGCGGCATAAGCACGCGTGGCCCCAATGGGAAAGCACTCGAGCTCCATGGCACACATATATACACGAAACAGAGAAGGAAATAGACGAACGAGTCGTGGGGTGGGGCCTTCAATTAACTTTCCTGATTACATCTCGTGCCCACATGTGGTGGCACTTTTGAAGTCTCTCGCGTCGCGTGCGCCCGTCCAAATTGTTTAATTGCGTCGCATTACCTCTTCTCCCTTTCTTCCTTTCTTTCTTTCTTTCGGTCTTTTAAGAGCTATACATGGGATCCCTGTTAACCGTCGGCTCTCGCTGGTTGGTTCTTCTTCCCCGTGAAAGGGATACAGGAGGATCGAGGGTGAAAAGTTCTGACGATCCGACGCGCTTAACCGGTCCTCCACGCTTTTCTGATAGAGTAGGTCAGGACTCGGTCTCTTTTTTCTCCTCTCTAACCCTTTGCTGTTTTCTTGCCGCTGTTTCCGACTGATGCTCCGTGCTGTTTGGCGAGAAGCTCGCAAGCTTGATGAAACTTGGTACGAGTAACGTTAGGTGCTGTTTGCGTTTGTTGAAAAAAGGATTGCAAATTAAACGTTGCGTCAACGTAACGTCCGTCCTCGGTGGGTTAATATTTTAATTTTCAGTGATCTTTCAAACTTTAAGAAACCGACCTTTCGAATTTAAGAAACTCGCCGATTTTCAGAAGAGGTATATATAAAATTGTCCTCGGTACACGTGTCTTTTCTACGCTAAAGATTTGTCTTTAACCGCATCTCTGTCAAAATTCTAAAATCTACGAAACAAAAGAGCGTTCGTCTCAAGCTTCGAAAATCACGATTACACGTATCATCGACTACCTAACATCAGCATTCTCGGCTATCGAGAACATCGCAAACTCGAGTAACCAAATCTTCGTCTCCCGTGCTCCAAGTACGAAGTACCTGTCGAAATGAATAGTTGGTAAAACGATTCGATATTCGGGGATAATTTCACGGGCTAATTTCATTGGATCCGATGATTCGCGGGCAATAAAGAGGGCACGATTTCCCGATATATAAGGGTTTCCCTTTGGTCGGCCAAACACCGTTGGTCCTCTCTGTTACCCGTGAATCGAATGATAATGAGATTGTTCGACGGTGTTGGTCGGTGGGCCGGTTGGTCACCGCCCGGAGCGATCCTCCGCCAGAGCAGCAAACGTGTGCACGTGCGGGTATTCGAACATCTGTACGAACACCTTGGTGGAGGGCATCGAGGCCTCACACAGAGGCGCGACTCGAAACTATGGTATCCAGAGCGCGGTGTATAATGCGAGCCAGCAGTGCATTGGGCGTCAATAATGAGATGCAGGAAGTGCGGGTGAGCTTCTCTAGGGAGAGGCGGTGGACGTTCGGTAGGTACGCGAGAGACAGAGAACGAAGTGGATGGAAGCGAGAAATAGAGAGAATTAGGCGAAGAGAGGGCTGGATGGGAGGTTAGGCTGAGGAAGACCGATGGATGGACAGATGGATAGATGGATAGGCAGATAGACGGAAGATGGAAGGAGACGGATACTGAGGGAAACGTTGAAGAAGGATAGGGAAATAGAGTGAGTGAGCGAGGTAGAGAGAAATGCAGGTTGCAAGCACGGCTGTATGGTAGGTACCCTCTTGCCCGAGGGCGAGGACTTGGGCGAGGGCGAGGCCGAGGGTCGAGGGCACTGATATCCGCCCGAATGACTGCCACGTAATCACCGGCTAATTATCCGATAGATACCCGGGAGCTCTGCCCCGATGCCCGGCGTCAGCCACAGCCGTGCTCTCGTGTGCCTGTACGGATCGAGAGACGGAGTACAGGGCTGCCAAAGGGAGGCGAAGCGAGGAACGGGAGCAAAGCGGAGAGGAATACTGCCAATATGGCGAATATCGCCGGATTCCATGGAACGAGCAGTTCTCGTCTCGCTCTGTCACTCGATTCCTCTATCGAGCTTTGTCATTCGTATATGGCCTCTTCTGGTATCCATCTTTCTCTATGCTCTCTCTATACCCGATATTCTACCTGTTTCCGTCTATCGTTCGACAGCGTTCCTGGTATCAATCCCAATGGCGAATGTCAATATCGAGGATGGTACATAACGACGACGACTCGGTTACGTCTAGCTGCGTCTCTTCAACGCTGTTGATAGTTTGAATACTTTTCGGGGGCGTTTGACCGATTTCGAGAGTTATTTGATTGTTTGCGTGGATATGTGGAGCGACGATCGAGATGTTTTTCTCAATGACGTGAAAATGAAATATATTTGCAAGATAGTGGGAAAAAGATATTCGTCGTAGAAATTGAAAATGAGTTTGAGGAAACTTGAAAAAGTGCAACTTGAAATGGTACCGAAGCAAGCACGAAAGGAATCTGCAGGCTTTATCAAAAAGTAACGAAATTTCTAGTTCTCGGAGAAACGATAAAAATTCCTCGACGTTCAAATTCGTATCGTTCCACAAGAAACATTTGAAACAGAGAAATCTATTGGTAATCCTTTTATAATAATTGCCGCGTCCAATATTGTTACACACTTAATCGCGTTCTGCAGGATCATTACCTAATAGCGTTTAATACGGCACAGACCCGGACCATCTGAAAGTATATAACAACATATAGCGAAATTATTTGTCGATCGCTGACCGCGAAATCACGTGTGATTTTACACACGCCCAGCATGAGCTAATTGAAATTCTCGTGTTTGGGATAAACACGATGCTGTGCATAGTATTCGACGATGAATTTAGCATCACCGCTATTCGCAACGCTCCATCCAACTCCCTGGAGTTCGATTAATGACCTTATTTCGGGTAATCGGGTAATTATGTTTCTGGTAATAACGATACACGTAATTAACTTCCTGCTTTCCTCAAGCGTGTTTTCTATCTGTATTCTTTTTTACTTTGTTAATTGGAGTTGTAACGAAACCTCCCTCTTTGATTCAAATGTCCTATCTAACAATTTGCAACTGAAAAAAGAAAAGACATAGATTTTTACCATTTTCTTTGTATCACTTTTGTTCATCTTCGTTCAATTATAAATACTTAATCATTGCCATATCGTAACAGCCTGTATAGCATAACTTTACTAAAAAATGAAAAAACACGACCCACAAAGAGCTTCAAATATCTCAACGTATCTAGAAAAATGAAAGAATGCTAGATAGAATATTTGAACTAGTACAGAACACTATAGAAATCAGTTTACAATTGGCTCGAAAGGAAAATTCATCCAAAACCATCAACGTCAAAAACCATCCAAAAAAGAAACGAACTTTCCAAATTCTATTACTCCGTAACATCACCAAACGATAGTTTCCCTCCATCTCGCTTATATAAATCATACACCCCATCGTGGCTTCATATAACCACCTCATCTACGAAACTTCATCCTATTCCATGTATATAGTTCGCTCTGCGACCTCGATTCGGGGCGGTTAAAAGTCAGCGGCAGCAATCCGACGTACGCGGTATTCCGTGTGCATCGTGGAGAAGCGAGGGTCCATGGAATAATTAGTTAACGGTATACAACAACGGGGACGCATCGACCCGTACGCTGTCCCAAATCGAAGATAACATCTAGATCCCGCTTCGCGTAAGCCTGACTGACGTTTCTGTGCGGGCCTGAGTCCTTCTGTCCTCGTCATCGAGTGGTCTCACCCAAAGAACCCATCCCGCGGAGGGTATTTTCTCGTCGAACGCCCCGTGTACAACCCTCCTTTTCTTCCGAAAAATCTTTACCACCGCTCTCCTCCCCTTGCGTCACCCGTTGCATCGGCAGAGGAAAAACACAATTCGCCTCGTTTTTCGGCCACGTGGCCCCGCGACAATGCAGAGACGCAGATTCATCACGGCGACACGTAACAGATCTGGCCACGCACCGTTTGTCCCGAGTTTGTACAAGCATTTGTCACGCTTCGGTGAAACTAGGCCCCCCGCGGGCTGAACACCGTAAAAGATACACGGTAAGAGAAGTAGGAGCAGAGATATTTCAGCAAGGCAAGATTTAATTGGCGTTTAATCGATGGCTGGTTAATAATGGAGTTGTCGTACCCTTCGAGATAATGAATTTTCGGTTTGTTAATTTTACAAGTAGTTGGATATATGCCGGTGACCGTGTTTCTGGAGAAGTCTTCAAGACGGAAGGGTGCTTCGAGACGGTAAAATTTGATACTAAATAATCGATACTAAATTGATACACTCGAAGCTTGTTATTAATAATCTAGACAATGTTAACACAGGATCGCTGAAGTCGAATACCTAACTGTTTATTAACTAGGAAATATTTATACGGTTTCGGTACACATTGTACCGTTGAAATATCAATATAAAATTTAAAAGGTTGCATATTTTTAACGCTATAACTATCAGAGTAGTCAAAAATGATCAATTCGCTCCTTCTTGCCCTGGTATTTCATATTTCTTACGTATTCTTCGTTTTCATTTCCTTGCTATTGTATATTAGCAATCAAAGTTCGAGAATATCTACAGATGCCAAGGAAGATACATTTTTATCCAATTCCCCTGTTTCGTAAGCAGCGATCCCGAATTCTCGCAAACAAAAAATAGTAATGGATATTTAAGGAGCGTTTGCCAGCGGCATCGAGAACGATCCTGGGCAAACATCGTCGCAGCTATCATGCGGTAGCTCCTCGGGCAGTGTAATAGTGAGATAAACAGATGTTTCTGTAGAGATACTTTGGCTCACCCGTAGGGAAACAGGGCACGTATCATTGTAGGATGCTCTAGGCATATAAAGACAATTTAATGGATCTATCTCCGTGGTGGTCGGCGTTCAACTTTTCTTCTCACAACGTTGACGCGCTGAACACGTAGGAAACAGCGCCACGTGTGTAATAATAATTACGCAGGGATACAATAGGTTAAAACTGTATTCAACTTACCAACAACGTATTATTATATTTCTTTATCTCGTTAGTATATTCTCGTCTTTTGTTCCTAATTGCTTTTACGATTTATTTTACTCGTTGAAGCGAACTTGAAGTTTGAACGATAGAATGAAAACAACGTCATAATTTTACGAAATAGAATTACATAGAATATACACGGTTCGGAACAATTAGACAATTGTTGTCGAATAAAAATTGAGCATATCACTCGGATACATCAGTGAATAAATGAGAAGAACATCCTGCAAGCTTCATAGATTGACATTATCGTCTATATGGTATTGTAATAATGATTGGCATTATGACGTTTATTAGAAAGAATTTTACAAACACGAAAGTCAAATATCAAAATCGAAATGGCGCAGAAGATGATCTTATAACTGTTACAAACAAGACGACTCAACTTCATTTTGGCAATTCTTTCCTCTTTTAGCTCTTTACGTAGTCTTACACCTGGCACCAACAATTCCTAATTTCCATGTCCAACCAATTTCTCCGTTCACCCTAATTTCCCTGGATGGCCGATCGCCATCCTCGTGTCCAGATCTAGGGGATCGCTTAACTGTCGCGCGCACCCTTATCGTACGGTCGGATTCGTCGAAAGGAAGGAGAGAAAATCGGCAGGACGAAGCAGGACGAAGACAGTAGCAGAGCAAAGTCCTTGCGACCCCCGATAGAAAAATACGGCTGGTCGTTCGGGTGAAGTATTTCAATGAATATGAAAGTGACGGCCGCGTAATCCGGGCCAAATTTATCTGACCTCCTGGATATATAACCCTCGCGTTGACCCGGGTCCACGGAAACGCCCAGCCCTCCTCTCAAGCCAGATAACGTATCGAGGCTCGCGCCATCGCCGAGGCGGCCATTCGTTTTAACCGTACGCTCGCGTATATTACGCCTTGCCACGCGTCGATTGATATACAACCCATTCGTAATGACCCTCACGGTTCATCGAGAGAAAGAAGCACGCCGGACGCGTTAATTAATTCGCGCCGCACCACGATTCGTTCGCTCTTCGACTGCCTCTTACGGGTACTTGCGTCTTCGATCATGAATAATGAAACGCGGATGCTGCAAGTAAAACAATGGAATTCCTAGTCGAATATCGATCGCAAGTTTTCAAATGCTTTTTTGAAACGATTGCTTCTGAAATACACGATCTCCGGTAACCTTTCTATAATTTTCAAGCATCTTCTCTAAATACGTTCGAGCGAATCTCAAGCGACCGGTAAATGACCCAGAGTAACTTTCATAGGTCTGGAAATGCCTGATCCAGCTTCCACCCTCTAACTATTATTTTCGAGGATACGACGATTCCCAGCAGTTTCTTAATTACCAATGCCACGTATCCTCTGTAGACATATCATCTACGGTCGATTTGTAATCTCCAATCAAAAGTGTATAACTTCGCGTATAACGTGTCCACGTGTATAATAAATCTTGTACAGTTGAACGCCAAGATACAACTCTCATCGCAGCACTTACTAATTCCCAAAACCACGATGAAACCCTCGAATGCTACAAACGTCGCAGTAAAAGAAAGAAACTAACGGAGCCGTTCTTACCACGCACGTAGAACGTCGATATGATTGATGGACCGATGACGCACCGACGTGCCCACGAACAAATTGGATCGTTCCTAGAGAAAAAAGGGCACGAACACTGCGAACGACGACGCGTAGGGTAGAAGGTGGTACAATTTGTCGAAGAAACGCGTCTGTCGACAGCCGTGTTCGCGTTTCCTCTCTCTCTCTCTCTCTCTCTTCTTCCTTCTTCCTCTTACGAAGGTCGATGATTTTACTATTGCCAGGCACGTCGTTTCGTCATCCCCCACGAATCCAGGATTTTTCGGGATTCTCTCCCGTCCTTTCTCCACCTTCGTTGTTTCTAGGCGAGGGCGTCGCGTCATTGTTTACAGGCACCTGTATGTACGTACATATATAACAATGTCACGCACACACCACGCTCTCGTTTATTTCTTTTGTTCCGCGTCGCAGCGAGGGGTTCCGATCGGCGACCCAGCCTGCTTTCGACAATCGAGCGGACGTGCCAGATCGGGACGATAAACGCGCGAGACGTATCAAAATCCGGTAGACCGAAACCGTACCGCGGCTGATACTCCTATGAAAGAGGTCAAGAGAATCAAAAAAAGAAAGAAAGAAAAAAAATAGATACGAGCCTCCCAGCTCTCCTTTGTCGAACGATTGCAACGCTGCGGATGGGAACTTAACGTAATGGCGGGTCCTGGTTGCTAGAGGCATCGAGTCGAGGGTGTTCTTGATCAGCGAAGGTATTTGATCTTTTTCTTATTCTTCTCCTAGGTTGGCGAAGTAGGTTAGGTTGAAAAGATATTGTGATACACAGATGCAACTTCCTGTTTGACGAATGGCTTCGCAAGGTTTTTTGTGATAGGGTTATGTAATTAGGTGCTGAAGCTTGAAACAGTAATTATTGAAAATTACAGGTTGTACGTTTGACTGATCTGTAGATTGATGTATTTTTTGGCACAGACTGTAACGTGACTTTGTACAATCAATATCGAAGCGAAGTTAGAAGAATCGAGCGATGCGTCAAAATATGTGGACGCTTAGAAATTTTTGTTGACTCAATGTTATAAAATAAGAGGTCGAGTACTGTCTTCCTCGCTTAAAGACATTTTTATTTGTTGCATCGATCAAGATAACAACCCTCCATATAGTGGAATATAAAAACTGTTCAAAATCGCAACTAAATTTAAGGAATCATCCGCAATCTAGTATTCCTATCTTGTTGACAAAACGGAAACAAAAAAGAAAAAAAAGAAAAAACGTTCGCGTTATCGCTGTTCCAACTGAACCTTTTGGCGAGTTCATCCTAGAAGATAGGAACTATGGAAGGAATTAGGGAAAGGAAGTAACTATGAAGCAACAATCGATGCGGTGGCCAGCAATTTTAACGACGAAACTTGCTCTGAGCTTTCCATTATTTTACCGCGTTTCATCGTGTACGATTCCCTGGCTTGTTTGGGAAGATAATAACAAGCCCGGCGGATCGTCGTATAACAATTTACCGGCTAATCGAAAAACTTTGTTAAGATTGAAACTTGCTTAATTAGCATCTTTAGCGGACTGGATGCTTATCTTGTGGCCACCGTGCAACCACAAACCGGAACATCAAACTGAAGAAATTATACAATGTGCAGAGTATTCGCGGTCCCGCTATTGATTCGACTTGCCAGACTAACTATTTGATACCGGATACGAACGACCTTTTTTATTTTCTTGAATCTGGTTACTTCTTCGTTGGAGACTGCTGACGATACAATGTGAACTTACTTATGTTGCGATATGTTTGTCGTTAAGAGACTTGCATGTAGATGAAGTTTGATAATAATATTTTCAATTTGCTTCAATACTTTATGTGCCAGGATTTGTATTCTTAAGAATATAAAATGATTCGTGAAAAAATCAAGACACTCATCTAAATACATACATCGGAATTCGTTAAAGTAACAGACAATTGATTATTCAAATACTTACGCATGTGAATGTTTCGTAAGATCGATAGCAGATGTCCAAAATATAAAAAGTAGTTGATATACAACTGCAAGTTAATAATAACAAGCAATCGGTACATATAAATAAATCGGTAATAAGAAGAAATTAGAATTGAAATGATTTAACATGCGAGATTATTTATTCAAGAACGATTTTTGTTTGGGAATAAAACTTTACTCCCGACCGTAAATTTCCTCGGTTAAAAAGCATTTAAATCGCGCTCATCCATTTTACGCAAAACCATTTTTATGCGAGTCACGGCTTCATTTGTCACAAGCAATTGTGATTCATTACCATCGCTTGATATTCAAGAATTGGGCCGATTGGACTTTTAATTGTAACGTTATCATGAATTATTTTCCAAGAATTACAATTCATTAAGAAAGAATCGTTGTAAAAATTGATTCGAGTAACCAATGGGATAGAATTAAGCCAACAGTGTAATTTTCTGTATGTAAATTTATTCGATCGCCTCTAATATCTCCTTCGTTGGTGCATTCCAAATTTATATTGAATTTATTAGTTTAAAATTTTTATATTGATTTAATTTTATTATCTACATAGGAAGTTTTGAAGAAACTGATACTGAATTTCTTAATACGTTTACCGTACGCACCTTAGATTCAAGTCGGAATATACTTACCTTCATAATGTGCAAGATATCGATATTAAATAATAACTTAATTATTATTATTATTTAATTAAAGCATCGAAGAACAAAACAAAGATGGGGGATTGAAAGAATGACACACAGTTCTCCCGTAAATTATCCGTTTTATTCCTTCAAGGCGTTATATATATATGTGTATGTATATGTATATATATGTATATATATACATATATATATATATATACATATATATATACATATATATACATATATATATATATATATATAGATATCCAGGGAATAATCTCTGTTTCATATATATATCATTCTAATAAACATGAACAATAATAAATATAATGTGTCCAAGAACGTAGGAAGTATCTTTTTTTTTTTTTCTTGCGACTAATCAGGCTGCTCGGTACAAAATAGCGCGTTTATATTATGGCATTCTCGGCAAATAGCTTCCGCACAAGTACTCTTTTGATTTCAAAAGACACTGATCATTCACCACTACCCTTCTTCTTTTCAATTTGTACGTTCTCTTGCACAGTCGTCACGCACCTCGAGCATTTATCCTCGTCGTCCACGCGTTTCGAACTTCTTTCCAACCGCAGAAATCTCAAGAAAGAGGGAGACAAAAGGAAACCTTTCCTTTGAAAATTCTCCTTCTTGCACCGCATCATTTTGAAACAGAAAAAAAAAGAGAAACAGAAAAAAAGAACCAAGAAAGGCATCGACGACGAGAGAGAAAAACTCGTGGCGCGCGATTCATCAGCGAATACATCTATCTCTTTTATTATCACTACGAGTCATCCTCTCGAATTGCACGACGATCAAGCGCTGTTCCATATTTTTTCTTGTCTTCTCTCTTTTTATTCATTTTTTTTCAACAATTTTTTTCTTTGTTCTGTTTTTGTTTTGTCCATAGAGCGAGGGAGAAAGGGACAGAGTAACGCGGGGAAAATTGATAGTAACGTCTCCGAAATAGTAATTCGTTCGCGTCGCTCAACAGTGGCATTGTTTCGAAATCGACAGCCATGCGAACGCGTGTAGAAGGGAGAAAAAGGATCCATCGAATAGCTGGACCGGAATACATAGTCGAACTGCCTTTCGTTTTTCGAGAATCGTTCCGTCGGTTGAACCGTGAAAAAATTCGAATATCCACGGATTCCGGTTCTCCGTCTACCGAAACGTTCGAAAACGGTTGTCTTCCACGTACACCCTCGTTTATAAGTATAAGAACACGCTTGCAGTAAAATCCACGATACTTACAAAATATAGAAAAAGTTATTGAAACCTTTAAAAATTATCATCTTTGAAATCTTAGATTGAGCAAAGAATGCAGCACGTTCGATATTTAACGTTTAGCAAGAATTCGTATGTGCAATATAATTGCTTTGTCTATACACAGTGTCTCAGCAAATTTCCTCTTCGACTAGAGAACAAATTATTCTGCATGCGAAAAGGAGTATGCTTTTCATTCGATGCTTAGTTTCCGAGAAAATCGAGTTTGAAAATTGAAGTGCACGTGATCCCTCACCCGATATGGCTGTCGATGATGTGTCAACGAGTCTTATCTCAAAGTCAATTTTCTCGAAATCAATCCCTCGAGCAGAAAAGAATTTTACTTTACATCATCGACTTATTTTTGCTTTAAGGATCGCTCTCTTCTTCTTATTCGGTCGCAAGTTCGTCAAGTGCGTATGTACTCGACATTTACATAGAAAATCTGATTTTCTCAAAAACAACGAATACAAAATTTGAATCGACGAACTGGAAAACAAATATAAGTCTTTTGTACGAGACCAATGAATGTCGTGATACTTGTGAACGAGAGTGTACATATACGAATATGGTTCGATGAAATTGAAATCGAATTGCGTGACGTGTGAACAATTATGCGATTATATAATAGATATACAGAAAGACGCGTCAGAATTGAAAAGTGTCTCGAGTAGTAGAGGCGCTAAACGAGTTTGTGGATTGGATCGGTAACTAGAATAAAAGGTACAGCACAGTATACAAAGTAGCGAGGACAATCGTTTACAATCGATTCGATGAGGTAATAGGGAAACGCTGCCACGCGTATGTATCAATCCTTAATTGGTAGTTACTCTTAATATCTACTGAAAGTAACGTTTATTAAAACGAAGGTACATAGTACGAAAAAATTCAAAGTAACATTAAAATTCGAATATCGCATCGATATCAAATTGGAAACGTATACTTTATCGATCCGGTCTAATTTAATTTAATATAAATTGTATTTTTTCTCTTTTTAATTATTAATTCTGAATTGAAAGAACGTTAAAGAAGCTCGTACGAAATCTTTGATTTAAAGCAATTTTATTGCATCGCGTGGCGATACGAAGTTTCATTCGCTCGTCGCAATATCTACAAACATGTTTAATAGATATCTTGTGCATATATTATATCATTGACACGTTGACAGCCACGCCAGTTCACAGTTAATCGCTACATCTATCGTATGCTACACAAATTTCAATTTTTACACTTACATTTTCAATCTAATTCTTTGGTACAATGTATATAAGCCTACGCAATCGTACCATAATTTACCAAACAGCTTTTTAATCGCTTCAAATACATCGATCTTCTGGATATACTTTATCGATATTTAATTCGACGAGACAGTCAACGCGACAAATATATTCTGTGCAAAGTAAAGATGGAATCTGTCGACAAAGGCTAATCACAATAAGAGAAGAAATCGCAAGGACTAGGAGAGAAACATCGACGCAAAAAGAGTTAAAGAGTACAATATCTATAGATGGAACGATCCATGATCGTTCTTTCGACAACCTTTAGTTTTCACGTCTGTCTTATTTCATCACCAATAATTCTACCGTTACACACGTCTAAACTTTACTATATCTTTATTTTACACACTCTCGTTATCCGGTTATATGTACATGCATCGTTCGAAATGCTCGTTTCTATTATTCTGCTGTGAAAGCGAAACGCAAAGACATTTTCGAACTGGATCGGAAGGTGAAAATTCTCCGAGGATAGGGATCCTACGAATATAAAGTCGATCAGAAGCTGCTAGAACAACGAGCACGCGAAATGCGTTACGAAAATGGCGACCAAAATTGACCTCGATCATCGTATCGTTGCAAGTGTCATGTTTTATTTTATAGCTTATTAATCATTTATATATTATTTAATGATGAATTTACATTTTGTGGATCGATTAGAAAGTCGAAACGAGCGTAGTTTGATTCCTGTTATCATAAAATAATAATACAGTTTGAAGAGTGTATTTGAGCTGAAATTATCGTTTTAGAAATGAAGTAACTTTGATAACCATCGACGTGTTATCGCAAGAATGGTTAGTGGATTTTAATCAAGTGATGCATCAACGTTTCTACCAATGACGATCGATTACATCGCTGATTCTATCAACGTATTTCGGTAATGACGACAACGTTGATTCTACGAATAATGGTCAATATACCATTAACTCTACCGACGATAATAGATGCGATGTTGGTTCTACCAACGATGGTTAATACATCGTAGATTCTACTGATGGATTCCAATGAGAGATGCAATATCGATATCATCGATGATGATCGATGGTAATATTTGTTCGTTCTATAGATAACGATGGACGCATCGTCGACTCTACCAACGACGATCGATACATCACTCATTCTACCAATGATGATGGATGCAATGTTGATTCTACAAATGGCGATGGTTGCGGCCACTAATTCTATCGATAATTACGAATGCAACGCTGATTTTACCAATAATGATCGATGTACCATTGATTCCATCGATAACGATGAATGTAACGCGGATTCTATCAACGGTGATCGATGCAACGTTAATTTTACCAATAACGATGTTGATAATGATGTTGTTATAGTGACCTATCGATAGACACTTCCAAAAATAAAGTTCAGAATTTTTAATTGGATAGTGAAAAATCGAAAGACGCTTAAGCCGATACCGAACAACGTTACTATGGGAACGAAGACAATTATGCATTCGTAAAAGCATTGAACGCAGAAGTTTGAATGCATCGGTAACTTAGGAGATTTAGGTGACTTTGAAATATTGAAAGTATTACGTGCTCATGGTCGATGAGCGAAAGAAAAGCGTCTAAGAATCGAAGATTCAAGTTTCTTTCGACGATTTTCTGCAACAATAAACAGGATCACGTTGGAAAGTGGCCAATCGCATAATATCTTCGAAATCTTGAAAATAGGAGCACGAATCTTACGAATACGCTTTGTCGCTAATCGTGTGAAGAAAGTATTTAAATTACAGTATGCACGGAACAAGATTTGAAGAATTTTATTCGAGCTTTTAGTATGATAACTATACAAGGATCCTAGGAAAGATATGGACGCTTTCACCGGAATCAGTTCACGAGTTGATCTAATGAAAAAATTATTATACGTATAGTTGAAAGATCTCGTGAAAGACACAAAAGCGTTTTGTAAATTCTATTATTCTACAAAGTACTTATTTTTACGTTGGGAGTGAAATATCATTGGTAGAAAGGAAGACAATAAATATAGGAAAGTGTATCTGCGTATTCAAGCTTATATATATATATATACACACATATACGTATATATGTATATGTAAATTATTATTATAATTATTATATAATTACTACTAAAATTCATGGTACGACTAAAAAATAAATATAACAATATCTTCTCTTTTCTCTCAACAAATCCTAAATATCCATTTTGAAAATAGACACACCATTGACTAAAACTTCATTCAAACATTAATTTCAAAGACAATAAGATACATGCTCGACTAAAGCTTGGTTCAAAAATTCATTTAAAAAATAAGACGTAATTGATTAAAACTTCATTCGAAAGCTCGTTTCAAAGATAATACATGGTTGAATAAAATTTCATTCAAAATTCCAATCGTATTACGTTACAGCTATTTACAATATTCCAACCTATCATTTACCAGCTAAAGGTTCATAAATAAGATCTAAGCTCGTTTGTTTAACGAAATCATTGTAATAATAATTATTATGCGATCGATAGACTAGCGAAATAATGTGGCGGATATTATAAATTCGAAGCGTCATGACGTTCGCATAATTAACGCGAGGAGGAGGGTGTTAACGAGACGTTTCGAGGCTCATGTTTTTCTCGCGTGAAACCTCCAAAGCTGAGGCGAATCGCGCAGATTCACCTCGCAAATTGATGCGATTTGAGATAAGCGCCACGTTAATGACATCGCGTTTTCGCGTGCTTAATCAACGCGATCCTGCTCGACACACGTGTGTTCTCTCACGCTCGAGACTCCGTATTAAAGTGAAAAATGCGAACACCTTCCTCTATGGGAGTAATTCGACATATGCAAAAGTGACGGATAAGTTAAGATAATGAGTTATATGAGCTGAATGATAACAGGATCGAACAATTTTTGGGCATATGGTATTTGCTTAATTTAATGAAAATCGTGATGATTTCGTTGAATTTTTCATTTAAGCGCCATCTAAGTAATTTAATTATTCTCTCATTTTGACAAAATAATTGTGCAACCTTTGAACGTTGAATGTAAACAGGTTCTCATATGAAAAATATCGTTTGTATCGTATATATGAAGTTCAAATAGATTAAAATAGGGTGTAATCGAAGTAGATACTTTAACGTGAAAAAGATTAACTAACGTGTCTTATTCCTGTTTCTGTTACTTGCCACATGTCCCGTAAAATTGGCCTTGTGAACGCATTACGTATTGCTACTACTGATAACAAAATATTACTAGTATTACTAGAAAGATACCAAAATGTTATTACGAGACAAGCATGCAAATCTAAACTGACTATAAACGTATCTTAACCGTTCTAACAAATACTACACGCTTCTAAATTGTTTCACCCTTTCGATCATCCTGTACGTATTATTATATGGTTTATAAAAGTCAAGGAAAAAGAACGTAAAGTATATTTAGCTCGACTATCTTAACATTTTCTTGGCAACACTATCGTTATATTTTTTGGAGCGTGAATTCGATAAAAGATACCGAAGCGATTAATCAATGCACCACCTTGCGTAGCGTTTGAAGTTTTTAAACATAAGCAAAATATGCAGAAATTTCAAATTCTTCGAGTTCAGAATTCATATTGCGAAGATGTTTAAATCAAATAAGTATCATAGCTATGAGTAAGAGGTAGTCCGGCAAATGACAAATTTAGTGTATTTACAGAACCTCGACGAATATTGGATTACGTTATTTGTGCCTTGAAATACATTCTGAGAGTTTCTGACTAGGTAATCGATATGTACACTCTGTGCTCTCAATATTTGTATTGCACTTTATTGCTAATTTATAGAACTATCGTTAGAACGTCCCTGTGAGATATCTTTGCAATTAATTATTCTGAGATCCTTCAAAACTTTGCCGATTGATCTTCAAATTTCAGTCGACTATTCGAAAGATCGTTGATATTTAATAAACGGATAGCAAGTTGCGATATTAAATTTTCCACAACTTTAACAATTTGTTCACGTCTAAAAACTTCGAACGATGTAAACCGCAAGAACCCATCCCGCGGAAACCCCGTAGGATCCCAAGGCGCAGGTCGATCTAACGGAAGTGAGCGGCAGAGACAACAAAAGTCCACAGGAATAATAAGTATGTCACTTTAATCACACATAGTCGTCTAATGTACAATTAGGGAATTGCTTCGACTGTCTCTTTGGTATCGTTGATTCGCTGAACTGATTCACGGTGATCGCTGTAGCACGCTCTAGTTTTACCATACACCTATGTACACGTACACCTGATACCTGTAATTCGATCTAAATAATCGACACGACGAAATCGTCGTCGCACCACGTCATTCACGAGAAAGAAAGTCGACCTAAAAATTCCTCTCTCCACAGCTGTGTCTAATATTTCCTTTTATTTTTTCTGAAATGCTATTAATAGTTTACGAGCAAATACACATCGTCTCCCTTTGTCAATTAATCGTTTACTTTTTTTTTCTCCTGTTTTTCTCTCCCGTTTTTATCGTTTCTTGGTCCGTGAATGAGTTTTCTTCGCGCGATTGGCATGAGTCTGAGTTCCTTAAAAAAAAACTCATTGCCGATACCACTCGTCCTATGTATAGTCGTATATAGTGTATACAGCTAACGTTTACTCGTTTAATGTTTTATTACTGTTTTTTTTGTTTTTTAATATATATATATAATATATATATAAATACTTAAAAGTTTACTCTATAATAGATGCCTCTTTCGTAGGAGATTGCCGGTCCGTCCTCTGCGCAAGAAGGAAATAAATTATCTCGTGCGACTATCTATTGCGTCCGTGTTCACGGCGGAACGGAACGAAAGATTCCCCTTTGAACACGTGTGGATAGGTTAAATTTACAGTATAGCAAAAAACAAGATAGCTACCAAGTGTTCGATGTATGTTATGTACACCTTGTCGAACGCGCGTATGCGTCCGTCGGAATTTTTTCTCTTCGGCTGACACCAGGCCGGTCTAACTTCGTAATCCCGACGTTAGATCGACGTTGGATTTATTGAATACAAATGGGGCTCCATTGTTGGCACTTGAAAGATTGCATCGGCTGCAAACTGTATTGTTCGTTGATGGACGAAATGAGTGTTGTTTCAAGTCGCGAATCTTGTGATCGTGCGACGAAGAAAATTCTTGACGAGAAATTTGAAATGTATATAGTGATTCGTGTAAAGTTAGCAACGGACTGGTCTTTTTTCGTGCTTTTTGAACCAGTAAATGATCGTTATTTCTACGATCTGATAAATGCATAACAAAGTGTTTAAAGCACTTTTCGTTGGCAAATACGATATCGAACGTTTGAGCGTAAATTACGAGGGATCCATGGGAACAACACAAAAATGCCTCCTAGAACGATTAGGAAAGAATTCTGTGTAAAATGTTTCAAATGCCATCATGCAGAAAATAATCTTCCATGTTACTTTATACGAATCACTCTACGCAATTTTTATAAAAGGAAAAAAAAGAAGAAAGCAAGGAAAATCTTACGAAAATACAAATCTACGAAAGGACATTTTGGTACGCTTGTCGCTAAAGATACTCCGTCAAAATGTTCGAAACGCGTAGTACATACGTTTTACTCATAAACGTCGAAACTTGGTCGAGAAATACGACTACCAACTACGTAGCATTCAAATTTTCCTGTATTAATATTGCACTCTAACGCAGTACTACGTTTTCGTCAACTATTCTGCCGTAATTCACGACACTAGAAAATTTATTGATTTCGTATCAAATAATAGTGCCATCAATAATAGTCTAAATACGTATTCCTTCTTTCATTTCATTTATGTATTTTTCACATAACCATATTATCCAAACAATTACCAATTATCCGATCTTAATATACGACTTACTGCTCATTTGATTACAATCGAACAACACTACCAAAGCCAACACGAATAACCCCTCTGATCGATTTCATATCGACTTTTTTTCCAATAATGCTTCTTCTCACGAATTTCCTCCAATTTATCGACACACACATCGACGAAACATGCTCTCTATTTCGATTTTCTACAATTCTACATTTCTACAATAGCTGCGCTATAGTTCGCGTATATACGAACTTACGAAAGGTGGAGCGTCCACCTAATTTTACTCCACGTTGAAATGACTGTATCACGTCGTCCACGGACCTCGTTCACCTCTGTCGCAACACCTTAAACGCTTAATCCTGCATGTGTGTGTGTGTGTGTGTGTGTGTATATATATGTGTATATATATATATATGTATATATATATATATATATATATATACATACATACATACACATATACATTATGAATAGAGCTAACTATTATTTTAAATGTGATGAATACAAAGTGTGCGTATAGCCACGTGTTTATGGTGGTGTGTTATTTGGCAGTTTCTCGTGTTCCACTTGTCTGTGACCGTGTATAATATATTCTCTCCTTGTATCACCCTAAAATGGATTTCACTCCACTTTTCTCCGTCTCTCTTTGCTCTCCAGCTTAATATCGCGATTAATATCGCCATGCTCTCGTTCGATTAATATCGCGCGTGCTTTATATACAGACATGCAATCTTTGGTTTTCGCTACGAATCAATCTACCCGTTGTGTACACAACCAGACGTCATTTGTTTGACGTCTCGACAATTTTCTCGAGCTACCGCACGCTTTTATCTTTCCCGACTTCCCAGAGACGGTTCATGATGGGCGATTATACGCTCACGATTTATCACTACGATTCGACAACTACATACGAGGTCAGTTAGGCCTGCTCCGTTTTAAAACGGAGCCCACATACGTGAGATGCTACTTGCTGTTCAATCGATAACAGTACTCTACTATTGACATATCTTTGAATCAACTCGAGTCGTCTTTAATGCTCAAAGCTGAATTGGTCAGCTACGCTCGAATATGATCGTAGTACGTTCCTTACAATCGTAGCAACTTGGAAACTTGAAAATCGACTTATATTAAATGTAGGGTTTTCGAGGGAAACTCCGTGGAGTATTTAAATATACGATAGATAGATATTTGGTACCGTTTCGTGGTATAATATTCGTTTCCTAATCGCGAGGTTCGTCCAATTAACGCTCGATAGATACAAGTTAATCTGCACGGAGTGAATTTTCTCTCCGGTTTTCTTTTCGTTTTTCGTCCTCTTCGTTTCCTTTTTTTTTTTTACTTTTTTTTGTTTTACGATAATTAATACGTGCAATTTATGTTGTTGCGTACATGCATGCGTACATCGTACATGCTCCATACGTAAATGCTGAGACACGTGAAAAATGCAAAACGAAATAAGGACTGTCAGTCTTGGGTGATGAGGACGTCGAAAAAACGGTGGCACCTCGAACGAGGATGACGATTTCATGGAAGAAACGAATCCATCGTGACGTCAATCAGCCACGGTTCAAAGTGCAAACGATTCAGCCTCTGAGTCTCATCAGTCGATTTTTCTTTTTTTTTTTTTTTTTGTTTAATTTGATTGTACGCGATCAAAATTGAGCATCCGCGAATTTGTTAACTCACCTGTACGTCCTTTCGACATGGGAATGTTCATATGTGTGTAAATGTGCTATTTTTAAATGCAATATAACGTTTTATGTGCAGGAGAAATCTTTAAAATAAAATCTTTAAAAAAATCACGTCCTTTCGTCAACATCTTTTCTCGGTTTTTCTAGTTCGTTTAAAATTATTTTAGGCGAGACGTCGATGTAACGTTAGTCACGCTCTTCCTTATCGACAAAACATCGAGTATAAGATCTAGCGAATGTCTATTTTGCGACGAAGAGCTTCGTTTCAATCAAATAATACTGTTGACGATATACACGTTCCGTCCAACGAGATACAGTGAAAGAATCTTCTCAATTCGTTGCTTTGTATCTTCTTTTCCTTCTTTTTTTCAATTTTGTCGTTGTATGGACGTTAATAAAATATGTAAAAGGTGAGCATACGGTTGTCTTCTAAACGTGTTTTGTCGGTTCATTAATGCCCTCGATGTAGAAAATCACAGCGTCGCCGTTTCATGGTCGATCAAAAATTTGGCAAAATAATTCGACAATTGTCTCTTACTTACCTGAGCTGTCATCAAAACCCTCTATCGTTCTCTTCGGAACGACACAACCATTCAAATTGTCGGTACCCGTCATAACGTCTGTATAGAATGCTACTACAAAAATTCGAGAGATAAAAAGACACCGCGAACGCCTAGTCGAGTCCTATTTCGCGTGTGTCGTATAATGTCTACGAAGGTTAATCGAAAAATTCAAGTATAATCCGACCTCTCTCAGTCGAATATCAAAGTCCCAACTGGATTTTACGATATTAGTTCCAATAATTTTATAAAATCTCATACGGTGTTCTTACGCAAGGGTCCGATCTGTATGACGATCTCTTTCATATTCGCGATTAAAAACCTTCAGTTCTTCGTTAAGAACAACAATCGTCCTAATGTTCCAAGAAATTCTAAAACGCTTCTCAAATTCCTCAAAGTCCATCGTACACCCTTATGTCCGTCGCATTAAAGAACAACCCCTTGTATCAAACTCGTGTCTCGAAAGCGACATCTCTGCACTTTTCCCACGAGCCAACGGTGAAAGATCGTCAAACGTTTCGACCTAATCTCTCAGACGAACAGCAATGAGAATCCAAATAGTATCGGACAACCTTATTCCCCTTATAGTTCTTCTGACAGTGCTATAGGTGCCCGCGAGCCTGGCTTCAGGTCTTTCACGCCTATTCCGATGTCATCGACCGGTGCTGGCGCCAATTTCAACTGGTTCCCGTTCACTTTGATGTCGTTCACCGAATGGGACCTACCGTGCGTGACTAGCGGCTTTGCAGTTTGGTTCGTGCTCGTGTTCGAATTCGAGCTGCTCACAGAGTTCGTGCTGGGACTGGTCGCTGAGTTCGAGCTGGAACTGTAGTTCACGGTGCCGCTAGAGAGAGAACTCGAGTTCGAGTTTGCGTCTTGCATCGGATTGATCATCGTGGACTGCACTATAGGATTAGGTATGGACGACTTAGAGCGGGGTTTTGGTTTTGGGTTCATTGAATTCACGATGGGGATAGCGGCCGAAGGCTGGTTGTGCGATTCACGGCCGGTGTCCAGCACAGAATCTGGAGACATTGGCATTTTGGATGCAGATTTTGAGAAAGTCGTCAGTTGATTGGCTGATTGAGATCGCACCGTGTGACTACCGAGTTTGTCACGCAACGCCATTTGGTAGGCTACCTCGAACGCCTGGCCTAGGGTTAGGATCACCTCCGTTGCTTGGTCCTGAAACACGCATGCTTCGCTTCGTAGATTCTTTTTGGGCGAAGGAAAGAGATTTAGGAAGGATGGAGTTGGCAGATGGAGGTGAACGATTAAATTATCGATTATGTTAATAGATTCATCCTAGTCAACGTGGTAAAAGAACGACGACTAATATTGTACCGACGAGTTTGGAGTTAGATGTTCCTGTTGACTCTTAATTTTCCTAGTATCTTATAGCGGCATATTATAGTATAATACATACTATATACTTTATAAAACTTTCCAACTATGTACTTGAAAATTATTTAAATACATAATCGATCGTTATAATTAATTTCATAACGTCAAAATATATCTAGACACTGTCTATGATATGTTAGATTTTCGATTTTAGTCAAGACACAAAGCTATGAAATCTAATGTTCCCTGAGTTCCAATTCTCGCTATAATAAAGTTTCATACAGATATCTAGAAAGAAGAAGGAGAATAGACTTACCATCGTTGGCACGCAGAAAACGTGGCAGAAATGCGTACGGCTAGCGTGGTCCTTGGTGATGTAGGCGAAATGCGTGAGATCGTCGGCATCCTGGCAGGCGCAGTGAATGTTGCGAATTTCGTGCTCGCAAATCGGCTCCTATCGATTCCCATCATTCCAAATACAAATGTAGACACGGTAATCGTATTATGGTTCAACGTTAATCCCTTTCAACGCGACACAAATTCCATAAATGCATGAGATTGTCTTCCTTACTTATACCTCGCTGTATTACGGCTTCTCGATTAATCGAAATTCGGTTAACTTTATTCCAAGGAATAATCAATAGAAAGTTACGAAGGTTATTAAGTATCTAAGGAGGAGTTAGCAAGCTTGGCATTAAAAAGTAAAGTTGCAGAAACATGACTATCGATTTGTTATTAAATGATTGACGTGAAAATTATAGTAAGATAATATTACGCGTTATAAAGGATTAACGTTCGAAGCATTTTCTTTCGTTTTAAAAATATCTTACATTGGTCACCGTGTTGAGGAATCGCACGCCACGAAAAGAAATCGCCAAAGTAATGTCAGGGGTGACTCTTGGCTCGCGACACGTTTTCTTTAGCTTCTGTATCGATTTCTTTGTTGATTCGGTACCACGTAGCTCCTTCACCACGGTGGAACCCAGATACTGTACGATTTTAGAACAGAAAGAAGATCGTATGTCCAGAATCACAACGCAAATATTTAAACGCTGTTTCCTTTAAAACACCGCTCAACTTCAAAATCTCTGCGTTTACCGTTTTTCAATATTTATTATTTACCAATACCTTTTATGTTTATGAATCGTAAAATTACTTAGAAGAGCGTTATTCATATCTTAAACAGCGTCAGATTGTTACGTAATGTTTGCAACTTCGTATATCGAAGGAAATAGACATCTACTACGCTGGACAACATGATTCCCCGAAGGAAGAAAGCGTTAAGTGCTCGTTCATTGTGTTGGAGGTTACGCCATACAAGATAATGCTCTGAATGAAATGTTAGTTACACCCACGCGGTAATTATGGTAATAGCCTTCACCTTGAGGCGTTGTCACGAGTATCTGACTGACATCACACGACGCACTCGTTATTCAAGAACCGTGCAGTGCGTTTGAACGAGAGGATAGAATTATGGAGTCCAATTACTGTACCAACATGACGTGTTCTCGTTTTCATAGCTATTATGATTTCCTTTCTATCCAATATCGTGGAAAGCGCAATTGTATAAACAGATTTTTGCCACAAGTGGTTCTAGAATCTCCGAATGAAAGCGAGTTTGAATCGTGACAGTCACTTTTATAATTAAAGTCCATATAAAAACTAGAGTAAAATTATTCCCCGCTCCGAAATCTTGACAAGACCAAAAAACAAATAATCGGATAGAAACAATCAACCACGAATCCCAAAATTTCCGATAAGCTGACATAAAGGAACTCGTTGGGAACTTCGATAAAAAACGGATCCTTAAGATACATTTACGTAATAAATAGCCCGAAGAATAAACAATCGATAGAAACTACGAATAGATGCACTATGTGTATCCACATTAAGAACATTCGGCTCTCTGTAAAGAACAGTTCTATTCAAGATAGACATAGCAAGAGTATGTAAAATACTTAGTAAGATGCCAAAGAGAAAGAGAAAAAGCAGAAGAAGGGAATGGAACACGGAAGCAATTAGACTTACGTTGGCGACGTACGTGACGCAGCCGGTGACTAGAGCTTTTGGCTGGTGCCTCCACTGCGTCTTCAGGGTGGACGGAACGCCGAGCAGCAGCTCCGACGGTGCCCTGATCTCGAGTTGTTCCGGTGCCGAGATCGCCCCATTATGCGAACTGGGTCGCTGGGGTGGCTGCGGGGCCGGCCTGTTTTTGCGGTGCCTTAATGTGCTCGTGCCGGTCGAATTCGTTCCGGTTATCGACGTACCGCCATTACCCTCCGTCGTTGTTTCCGGCAGCTTCTCCCGTATCTCCTCTTTCAGCTGCTGTATGTTCGTCTTCTGCGGGAAACGAGATACCGTCGAGTTTTTGAGCAACTAAAGTCTCCCCGTCGTGGTCTTATATAATTCCGTTGGCTGTTTTTTCTTTTTTCTTTTTCTTTTTCTTTTTGTCTTTTAATGTCTCGATGGTGTAATACGGAAGACTGTGTTAGGAATTTTTCATAGGAATATTTGATAAAGACTAAGATGATTCGTGACTGGAACACTGCGAATGTCTATGCATTTGTGAGAAATTGAAAGGTGCAAACTCGTACAGGGGAAAAATATCGAATGTTTCTCAAGATATCGATGACCGAAGTTCTTTTATTACCATCGAGGTGGAAAGATCTTAAGAGCGTGTAATCTCCAATGTCAACGTAATCTCAAGAATCTCAACGTTGTTATTATACGGTGAAAATTGAAGAACTTCAAGCAGATTCAAAGCTAATGACTCGAAAACCTATAACAATATAAATGAAGTATGTATACATATTTCACCGGGATTGTAGTAAAAAACGAATTTAGTTGTGATGGAAGGGACCGGCGTTTTATCAGTAACGTCAATATTAACCCCATAGAACACGAGTACATTCCATTAATTTTCACCGAACGTAAAACCTTCCAATAGATTTATTTGAACGAACGAACGAACGGACGGACGACCGAGGCAAATACCTTTTTACATTCCGACGTCGCGTTCCCGGCCGCGTTACAAGCAAATTTCCGATACGTCAGCGGGCCAAAAATAAAAATGGACATGCCGGTGCGAAAAAAATTTTCGCGCAGCGTTACAAAAGCCGCGCACGAAAGCCAGGCTCGCGTTACAGAACGTGCAATTACACCTGTGAAAGCGTCGCGTTTCGAACTCGCCACTCGTCCCATTCTCGGAAAAAAAATGGGGAGAGAGAAAAAAAAGGAAACTTTTTGCAATCTCCGTGAATGAATCGTTTCGCGCCGTTCCAGGAATTACGATCAAACCAGATTCAAACCACACAAGCGTATCGCTCGCTGTTCGGATTACATCTCTCGTATCGTTTGTTACATCTACCTCCCTTGTATAATTTGCCTTCGCAACTCTAAAAAAAAAAAAAAAAAAAAAAAAAAAAAAAAAAAAAAAAAAAAAAAAAAAGAAAAGAAAAGAAACGTAGAAAAAGACCTACAAAAAGATAATACTAACAAACACGCGCATAGAAAAAAGAAAAATACAGAGACTGTTCTATAATATAGACAGGAAAACGATTCGGGGACAGTCATAAAATTTGCAGAATGTTTGCACCTCTAGGTTTTCCACGAATGCATCAACGTTCTTGGTCTAGCAGCAATTAATAGCGATAAACATTGGTGTGTGTAGTTGGAAGAACAAATTAATACCACGACAAAAATATATTTGGGAAATACACTAAACTGAAAATGCAGCATGAAGATTCACCTCCCACGATGCATATATCGGAACCTGAGTGGTGCGCGAAAATGATTCTCGAGCATCCAGCGTTCGAGGGTTAATCCGCAGACGGAACAGATGGATGGCTCGCGTACGAGAGATGGAACTCTCTGCACGGGCCGGCAATCGTGAAATTCGATTACGAGAAAAGAATGGACGTAAGAAGCAGAGAAACGCAGGAACAAAGAGAGCAATTTGGACGTGTGCGCGTCGACCGACGGCCATTAATCGAATTTAATTAGCTAATTAGGGGAGCACCGGCGAAAAGACCAGGCGGCGAGACGCGAGGCGGCAGAGTAGCTCGTTAACGGATGCACGTATCGCGCTCGAGGCGCCCGAACAAAAACTATTAGCGTCCGCTCGAGCGATCAGCCTGAAAGCTTGCTCGAGTGTCGTCTCGTGAGGTGAGTCAGTAGCGAACAGGTAGCTAGGTAGAGCCGTGATGATACGCCTGTTACAATAACCCTCTCCAATTAGCCACGATATTTACATTATGACGCGATCGGCTTGAAAGCCGATGGAAGCGATCGAGTTTGCTTCGGTGTGTGTCGCTAGCACCCTCTTTTTGCCCAAGTGCTCCGTGGCCCTCGTCAGACACCCCGTGTCAACGGAATTCTTAACAGGATCCCTTCACACTCATTCGACACTCAGCCTCTCGCTCTTTCTGTTTCATTTTGTCTCTTTTAGCACGTTCTCCGTCCCTGTCTGATTCCGACACTCTCTTAAAATGATCTTCGCGATGTGACGCGCCCCCTATCACGCGACAGGTGACACAATCGGCGGAACAAGAGCGTCACGTAGGTCGATCGCTGCGATGAACCTCGTTAACCCTTTCCAGCTTTCGCGCTTCAATCGGTTCAGTCGTTTTACTCGCTTTGCTGGGATTGATCGTTGCCTTTAGAGTTTCGAGATCCGCGTATGCTGTTTCGAGCATGTATCTCAGGAAGTTTGCACATTTTTTGAAAGATGAAGCAAAATTTTGTAAAGATGAGGAGTAGATCGACGTGACAGTGGCGTGTAGTGTAAGTGTTTGTGATGTAATCGCGTAGTACTGATTGGTATCGTGCGATAGTTTCTTGAAGTATTTGTTATTTTTTCCTGAACGTTTAACGTTCGTTCATCTGTATCAAGCTGCGCTCCGCTGTTGGAATACTCGAATTAATTTTTAAATAAATATATAATCGATTATAAGCGACGAAAACCAATTTCAAGGAGAAACAATAATCCACGATTATATTATAATAAAAATTCCTTAATTCGCGACACACCCCAAAAATTCCATAGAGAATCTTCAACACCTAACGCAGCTACTGCATACAAAACTAAAAACTTACACTCAAAGTGTAAATTCAACTCAACGTCTACGGTACAAATATTTCTGCGATTTTTACAGACGCCCCTCTCCTCTCCATTATCGATTCCACGCGAATCGTCAGACTGCAACACGCTACACGACCGATTCGTATTCAGACAGAACATGCGGTTTCACTCACCAAGGTGTTCAGATCCTTATTGAGGTCCTCCAAGTTGGGCCCGGTGCAGTTGCGATTCTGCGCACGCGCGCTCGATCCGCTGACCGACGCGAGGATCCTCTTACGGTGAGCTGGCTTCTGGATCTCTAACACGGTCGCCAATTCGACCTCCCACACGCATCTCACACGTTCCATGTCCGTGTACAAGTTTTTCTTGAAAGTCTCCGCGTAATTCTCCAGGTGAATACTCTTCAACCATTCGTCCACGGATTGACTATTCCCGCCGGATCGTTTGTCTACGCGTTTTTTCAATAGATCGACCGCGTCCATTATCACGGCACGCTCTTGATCGCTGGTGATCTCCATGTCCTTCAGGTCGGTCTCGTCCAAAACTCCATTCTGTTAGAAAAAGAAGATTTTTCGAGGTTTCTAGAGCAAGCATTATATCATATCAACGTAAAGGCTGTAACAAATTTGATAAATCTCTAATCAGATATTCTAATATAATTTCATCGTTCGAATTTAAAGTTTGCCTAAAAGCGCTTACTTTTTATTCGGTTCACATCTAACGGAATTGTACCAAGTTTGTCAATAACAAAATTAGTATTGGACTATATCATAAAAAAGCAAAGGAGATGTAAGATGAAAGCACGTACTATGAAATCCAGATCATCGAATCCATAGTTGATGAAGAGATTCTCGTAATCAGCCAGGCCCAACGTTGACAACCACTGACCAACGGAAGTAGAGACAATAGGGCTGCTACTGGTGTCTGAACTCAGACCTGCGTACAAATCAGACGAAACTACCAATTAATAGCAAATATTTTGCGAGAAATGATCGCCACTTTAAAATATTTAAGAACATACGGAATTTTCTATCAAAAATTAGATTTTATTCCCCGTTCTTTCTCTTTTTCAATTACAGATTTTCTCACTTACGCCAGTTTTCTTTCGAACTTATTTACTTATTGTATTAGAACTTTGATATTTCGATATATACTTTAATTTATAAATCTTGACGTATACCTAATCTCGTCTGGAATTCCTTCTCCAATTCTGTGACGAATACAGATTCCCTGACGAGACCCGTGCCAAACGACGCCATGATCTCTGAAATTTTGGCCCATTCCTCCTGCTCGTCGAACGGGCTCATTATGCTAAGGGTTTTCTCGTCCCTCTCGCGATCGCGGTCCGACCGGAACGAGACCTCTCCGTCCTCGAGACGTTCTCCGCCACCACCATCACCTCCGGTTCCCATTCCGCATGCGGATGGCCCGTAAACGTTCCGCAAGCGACGCAGCGTGCGCGGCCGCTCAGCCGTCACGGAGCCTTTCAACAAACCTGTTGAGATTACGACATGGCTCGATTATTTCGTGTGAATTACGACGATGTCTATAACGATAAGAAATATTTGGCGATCAAAGAGTCTTTAGATATCATCGTATTGTTAAAAAAAAATACAGATTATTTGAAGTTTAATGAAAGAAAATTTTGATGATATTTGTTTGATGATTTGTGAATAAACCGTAGATACGATTCGTGATTGTGAATTTTTATAAGATTAGATTTCATTCTTACGATAATTATATATAGAAAGTGATCGAATCTCTTTGAGTATCGTTATAAAAATATAAATTTCCCAACTCAATGATTAAATTTCTGAAAACTAGATTTCAGCAGCAATATAGTCAAACGTATAAATCCATCCCTCCCATCAATGTTGTATTCTTGAAACTTAGCTGACCAGCAATTTCGAACAGTTTTCAACGCAAACACGTCGAGCCTGTCTGGGATCAGTCAACGGATATCCATAATGGATAGCAGCCGCGTACGAACGAATTCACGGATACGTTGAATATTCATTACAGATTCGTCATTGTTCGATGCCTTCACGAGATTAGTTCGCGGAAGATAATCAAACCCGACTCTCGGCATAGATGTAGTTAAACAATTACGGTAAATTGCGCCCTCGTGGCTAGACGATACGCACAGGATTGAAAACTACGTTTTTCTTGAAAATTATGAAACTCGAGAACGAACGTTCGATCAAAAAAGAACGAAATTTCTTAAGTTCCTCGAGTGTTAAGGAAACTCATTGGAGTTTAGCAAAACGAAAGTTTTATTGTTATTTTGAAAGCTTTTATTTGTACGCAGTACTAAACCGTTTTACGATCATAGAACAATTATAACAGGAAACATTATAATAGGAGAAAACACAGTTTCATGAAACTACGTTTCAGAGATTGGCATCTGCGGTTAATATTCCGGGATTAGTTTACATTTGCGGTTTCCTGTAGTTTAAATTCAGGTTTAACGTTTAACCACAGAACGTTTATTTAAGTTATTCCAAAGAATTCAGACAAATACAAGAGCGGAGCGTGAAATTTTATCGCAGTTCCAACTAAATCAGATATTTCCTAGAAATTTATATTTTCTAGAAAGTTTATCAAAGAAAAGCTGCCACTTCAATTTTTCGTTGCACCCCGGTTTCTTTTAAGAAGGTTATTGTTTTTCAAAACATTCGGTACGATCGTAGAAAAATATTTTGGTTGATTGGCCTATCCTCACATAGATAGAAACCAGAAAAAAGGAGGGAAAACGATAAAAACGCGTTAGATATTCGAAACGCGTCCGTTCGTGCGTTCAACGTCGCGACGTACGGTTGCTCGCAAATAAATTCAGCTTTCGAGTAAATAAAGAACGCGGATAAAACGTTTGGGGGTCAAAGTACCATAAAAAAAATCATTTACCCGTGCACTTGTTGCGAGCGTTACATTCGCCGTGATTGAAGGGAACAGACAAACAGTGGACATCGCGGTTCGACCGTGTACAACACACCGCCAACGGAACAAACAAATTCAGATCGGCGATGATTATTGCGAAATCGATATTTCCTGTCACGAACGATGGCTGAAAAAACGATTCTCCGCATTAAATCTTTCGGGATTTGAGAAAATTCGTGTTGAGTAAAATAAATCCAGAAATATCATTATACACGAACTTGCAAATTCACTCAAACTTATTAAGTCTTTGCAAAATTTATTCGATCGCAACTAAATATAGAATCTTGTAGAAGCTACTTTTATTACACCGTCAAGAAAAAGCTATCTTTGTAAAGCTTATAAGATGGCTCCGAAGAAGGAAAGAAGATGTACAGTAACAACCATAAGTATCGGAGCATCAACTGATGCCGTGTACAAATTCAACGATTAACGCTGCTTTTACATCGGTAAAACATCAAACGAAGTGAGATATGATCTGACAAATTTTTCCAATAAATATAGATAACGAGTAGATTTTCAACCCTTATACCAGGCAGTATGTAATATTCACTAAAACGTTAAAGTTCCTTCAAATACTTCTTAAACTTCCCGAATCAAATTATCTAAAGGAAAATTATCCAACAGTAACTTGTTAAATGCTCCATAGTCGGAAAACAAAATCTCAACCCAATTATATCTCTGAATAACACCGCCCTATATATTCGTATCGTCAAACCTACCACGTAAATCTATAATTACGAAACGCGTTCAGTTAACGTAGACTTTTTACGACGTCTTATAACGCCTTACGACGCCTCTGTAGAACTTAACTGGTCGCACAGTTCCGCTTCGACAGGTGCAAATAATTCCCCCCATCCACGTTCTCGCGGTTGTTCGCTCTTTTCATGGTGTCGGCGCAGCGGTGTCAGCTCGCGTCTCGAGGGTGAACTCTCACGGGGGCCGCGTCACGCCCCGACGCTAAGGACAATCCACGGTGGTTTTCAGCGGACGCTGTTACAATCGAAGCGTCTCGGAAGCGTCGCGGGACTAACCATGGAGATTCTTTCATTCGAATTTCACAAATGAGAATTCGCGCCACCTACGCACGTACGAATGGGCCCGGGAGAGGCTCGTGCAAGGCCGCATAGACGGTCGAAGAAAAGGGAACGAATGGGGAGGAGGACGCGTGGACGAGGAAGAGAGAGGAAAGGGGAAGAAACGAAAAAAGTACCACTTTAAGCAGCAGCTATGAACGCCTTTCAAAGACACTGTGTGTATCCTCTCCGGTACAGGTACATTCGAGAGACCCTGTACGTGCAAGTGTACGTCCAGGCGTCGTGAAAAGCTCATAAAAATATTAAACAGACGGAGACGGAGAGTGATAAAAAGGGGAGGGGGGGGGGGAGAAAAAAAAGAAACAGGAAGAGGTAGCAACGGTAGACCAGAGAGAGGGTTGTAGCAAGAGAAAGAGAGAGAAACGTGGCGAGCGCACGTTACAAGCAGCAAACGTACGTAATTTTAATTAAAGCTGCATGATGAAGGGCGTCGCCTGCTCGCGCGCACTCCAGCCACCAGCGTTATATTATGTAGGCAGTTATTCAAGTCATATACACAAATTACATAAATCCTCATCGTCGTCCCTTTCTCCCGTTTCTCCGCCTTCTATCTGCCTTTCGCTTTCCTCCCATCAGACTCAACCACCCCTTTTTCACACACCTTCTCCTACTAAATTTTTCTCTTCCTTTCCTTCCTTTTTTTTTTCCTTCCCCCCACCCCGGTTCCCATTATCTCTGTTTCTGTCTTACCGACGCGACTCTCCCGAGGGATTTTTTCTCTCGTTGCCATTCTTCTCGCTATCGCACGAGCGACCGCTGGCTTTCACGGCGTAATAGTTTCCCTAGCAAGGGAATCCGTTTAATCGCAGTAATTGGGAAGAGCTGCGACATTATGCGCTTTTTCTTTCGCCTTTATTTCGTCGCCAGTTTGCGACACTCCCACCGCCGTGAGAAACTACCGCGTCGAATGTGTTCTCTTTATTCCTTTCTCTTCTCCTCTGGCATCCTCTCTCGCGTCTCCTTTTTGTCTCCTCTTGTTACTCATTTGCTTGTTTCTTTTCTTTCCCTCTTTCCCTCTCCTTCCTCCTTTCTCTCCCTCCTTTTTTGTTTTTGTTCTCTTCTTTTTTCGTCGCCGCTTTTTCGAAAGGGAATTTTTATTTCGCTCTTTCGGAACGAGCCGGGATGCTCTCTAACAGAGAATTCATTTCTTGCGACGATATTGTGTGCGTGCAGGCTGCACGTCCGTGTGTATGGCGCGATTGGATTCGTTCTGTATCGAACGTTCTATGGCCTGGTTTTTTTTTTCGTCGTTCAATCGGTTTCATGTGTTTGTCGATTCGAGGAATTGTCAGCGAGCAAAGCGAACACTTTTTCAAATTAAGAGTGATATTCTGGTGCTCTGTAATGCGGCATGAAAGGGGTAAAGGATTCGAGGATTAATCGTAAAACCGAGCTACTATCTTTTGAAGTTTGTCAATACCGCGTTATCTGTGTAAATGAACGTGAAATCGTAGGTACATGCGCTGCAACAAGAATATTTCGAGTCTCTATTGACGTTCGTATAAAGAGAGTGCTTTTTTCGGAATTGATACGTCAACGGTTACTTTTGTGTGGCGCGTGGCAGAACGGAGTTATTTGAGTCACAAACATTGGGGATTGCCAACTTTTTAAATTCATAAATCTTTCTCTTAGTATTCTGTAAATCAGGCATTTGAATTTCTGGTTGTAATATTCCTACCGCGCAATGGTCGATGGAATTTTTTTGAGTCATTTGCATAAAATAATATCCTTTTAATAATTTAAAGTAATTTAAACATTCCAAGGAACTTCATATTTCGTTCTCCGGCCAGAAAATATTTCTAAAGTACAGATCGCTGAATAATTCCACTGTAAAAGCGAAAAGTTATACGTTCTTTGAGGCTCGTTGCGTCGATCTACGTACATCTGCGAGGAGGACCACGTACAACCGCAGAAACGCGAGGATTTAAAAAAACAGGTACTTAAAATGTTCAGAACGACTGTTACTCGCGGTAGCCTAACTCGCAACCAAGGCGTAACTTCCGCTCGTCTTAACTCCCTATTTCTAGATTCCCGACCGCGGCCCATTAAATCTGGAAAATTCGCGACGATGCCACGCTCCTCGATGCTCGTAAACATTAAAGTAATTCTTGCGTAAATAACTGCATGCGCCTGGAAAACGCCGGATTTCGCTGTATATTAAAAACGGGCGGCCATTAAGTCGCTCGTAAACGGCGCTCTTTTCCAATCTGTTCTCGAACTGTTGCCGAGATTTCCATGGACAAGATCTAACAAAGTCGTCAAAATTCCTGGATAGTGTGATATTATAGTGTGATAACGATTTCAGCAATAACGACCAAATGTTTTAAAACGATCGATGACGAATTGATTACGATTTAAATATCGCCTCACTCGTTTGTAAAAGTATTCAAGAAATGACTAGGATTATTCGGCAGCTACCATATTACGATACGACGAAGAGAGCAAACGTAAAAAACGATTAAACGTATATAACGTAGCTTGTTAGTGAAAAATTAACTGTAAAATCTCCTCTGTCGTTTCACAGATCTACGAATCTGAAAAAATGCATCTGAGAAAACGCTTTAATTATCAGAGGTTCTCGACCAACGCCGGTCAAACCTTATTGTCTTTTCCACGTAATAATCACAAGCGAATTACCATTCCCACAGTAGGAATCGTTGCATCAGCCGTATAATTAGCGCATCCAGTACGAACGACAATCAAACGACGACCACATAATTCGTCCGAGAATGCATCGCACCTACGATCAATTGAACTTAATTGACGAACCGCGCACGACTTTCGACACGCGATGAATTCACCCAACGTATCGCGATCATAGAAACCGTCTTTTCCCGCGTTTCTTATCGTAAACCCATTGTTGAAACTCCACAGTGGCCCCATGAAAGAGCATTCGTCGCTTAACAAGATAAATAAGCTGCTGGTACAAGCTGTAGATTGAACAACGATTGAACGACAAATGCCCGCGTAATTTGTAGACCAGAGGCTACTTACGTCTGGCGATCTATTCATTCGTTGAAAAGGGACTTAAGTAACGTTGTATACGTATATCGTGCGTCGTGGGCGTATATGGCTGGAATTCGTTGCAGCCTCTGTGATATTTCGTTGAATCGTGACACAAGTAGGAGATATGGACGTTCTAGTGAATAGAGTGGTTATTTTTAGGTGGCCGATTGTTACACGTAAGGTGAAAATGGGTCAATATTTTTGGTATCTGGGTGCGGTTTTGTGACGGAGAAAGGGGACTGAGAGAGATAAATGGCTCGTTTTAAAATATGCATATGTTACACCGAATGTATTAATTTGGTAAAGATATATGCTCACCGGTCAATATGTATACAGATGCTAATTTGGTAAGTAAATGTATTCACGAGCAATGAAATTAAAAATTTTACTGACAGCGGCGTACTATGTTGTCAATAGATGAATACCTACGTTTACTGGATAGAGTGGACAGTTTTACGGTTTTATGATACTTTGTAATTTTGTGGTACAGTAATTCAACTAGTCTGCGTATACCACATTTACTAAATTTTACGCTTTCACCGTGACACTCGTACGTATTTTATGGACTTTTGATAGCAAACTGACAGATCTATGGTTTCGTATGTAATTCAGTTTGATATTTTCAGGTTAACTACTGCGTCTCTATAAACTTTGAAATCATTAGTCACTTTCGCGTAATATACACTATAGTAACACATTATTGACCGGACCAGAGCTGTTAAACAATTATTCAAATATTATATCGCGTAAGTTGTTTACTATGTTGGATAGTATTTATTAATTCGTGTACAAATAAAGTGAGCGAAATTTATCCAGTTATGAAAGTAGCTGCTTACGCGTGATAAAGTTTGCGTAAGAGACAGCCAATTATATAACAATATGTTTAAGATACTTCATCGGCGACTACAATGCAGCTTAGTTTAGGAAACAAAGCTTTCGGGCCAGCGATTTCTAAATAACTGCACAAACTGCGACGTATTTGGACACACTAATGACTCTAGCTGACTCATAATACCGCTAATTAAACTTGATTGTAGCGCTCAATGGGTCAGGAAACAGGGTCCCGTTTAAAATGCTTCCAACCAGACCGCCGAAAGGAATCCTCGATAACGCATTAAATCGCTAGCAATTAACGTCGGGCATCTCCATCGAATAAATCAAATCCATCGACCGACAAAGAAAATAAATATCCATTATAAAAACTTGGTAATTTCTAAAGATCACGGTTTTGAATTTGTGTTAAAGAGATCCTGTACACCCGAAACACGCGTAACATGTGCAAAAGAATTAAAAATTCCTGTTCTTAATTACATGGATAATTATACGTCTCGGTATCCTTGTACATCGATATTCTAGGTCTCTAGGTCGCGCGTATTAAAACACGCGGGAACATCTACATTAACATATCTACACCCGATCGTTTAAACGTATGTATTTACACGAGTAACTTGCAAAATAGAATATGGATTAACATTGAGTAGCAAGTTTCAACATGTACCGTTTTTTCCATTATATATATATATATATAATATATAATTATATATAATATATATATATAATTCAACGAGTTAATATTTTAGTCAATATCGTAGTACATATTTGAGAGCGAAGGAATTAATAATTGGTCATTTGTATAAAGCTCTTCGTATAGAGAAATCTCAACGTATCTACAATAATAAATATTTAATTTGCAAAACAACACGAGATCAAATGCACGTGAGACAGAGATTCCTGTTCTTCTTATCGCATCTTGCGATCTAACGTTTCAATCCCTGTTGCAACGGAATTCACAGTTTATCTCAGTTTATCTCCGTGAAACAGTCGTTTATCGCGGTAGGAACAAAAAGCGTTTATCGAGCAAGGTATATTAACATGCCGGGAATTCACATTCACGGTCATTTACATTTGCGCGGCAATGCGAACAGTGTGCGCCTCAACCTTTCGACGAATTGGTCGCTCGAGCGCATAATTAAATACTACCAGCATTGAAAAGTATAATCGTACGAAATCGCTTCGGAGAAGACGGTCGCATCGTGCCGAGGAAATGGCTGGCTCTAACCAGCGAATACGCGAGCAGAATCGCAACCAGTCGAACGATTGACGCGGCGATGTATTTAACTGAAGCCTTGAACAGTTCTGCTCGCGCTTATCGCACAGTGTACTCGTCATATTTGCGTTGATACGAAACAAATTCACCACGGTGACTGTTGACTAGTCTAGCAAGCTATATTTATAGAACTACACTTTAGATGACATCGCGGTTCGTTTAATTCCTTGTTTATTTAATTAACTCATTTACCGAAATCCGGCTTTCGTTGTTCGATATTAAATTCTGCCGAATAATTTTCGGATAAAATCTGTTTCTATATTGCGAGATATTATATATACGCTTTATACGAATTATCGTAAAGTTTCTGTCAAAGTTTCGCGATTTCTCTCTCAATTTGTTTCTAATACGTGATTTTAATTTGTATGTGGTAATTTGTATTAAAATATTATAATATGCGAATAATATTCAAGCAGAAGTTTCCGTATCCTTCGCAATTCTTTCCTGCTTGGAAGAATATCCGTTCCTCGGACAGTTTAAAATTCTCTGCCAACACATCTAGAGACATGTGTTTTCATTTTCTACGTAGTAATAAATATAACCCTGTACCTCGATCACGTATTCGCCAAAAGCGCGCGCAATTAAAATCCAGTAAATCCAAATACACGAAACTCGTGAAAACTCAATCGGAAGGAAGATATTCCAAGCTGGGGTTGCAGAACAAAGGAAATGTTATAAACACGTTGCTTCGAAAGGATGTTTTCTTTCCTGGTTCGAATGGTTTAAAAACGGAACAAAGCGGGCCGCGATCTCGATCGCTAGTCAATTGTTGTTCGTCGGCCGCGCTCGTGAAATCGAACTGTATATTTGCCCAGATGTCCGCTATATTTCGGGGCTGGATTATAACATAACACACGAGGCAAGAGCCGTGCCACGGCCAAACATAGAATCGCCGCTAAAAATATCGGAATTGCGAGCCGGAAATAACCTGGCCGGACAACACGAATTCTACGAGAAAGATGACCCTACGCCGTCTTCTTAATGAGTTTCTAATGTTCTTCGTTAATCCACGGTACCAGGATAATAGGATAAATAGAAGAGAACGGTAATATAATAATGATCGCGATATACGAGATCGTCAGAGTAGTCAAGGTAACCAAGGTTTAGATACCGGGACAAAAAATTGACAGAAATATGGGCACATAAAAACCTGAAACTTCGGCCAAGGTTGTATAAACGAAATTTTAATACGAAGTCAATGTACTTTACAGCGGAATAAAAAGTTGTGCGTATTTTTGTAACAATTTTTCCTCGCAATTTTTCAGTTCCTTAACCGAGTCGTGCTGCAATCATAAATACAATCAAGTAGGTCGATGTTGATTTTTTCTAAATATAAATGTGACACGGTTTATTTTCAACAGACACAGAACGACGTATTAAAATATAGGAATCCATAGATAAAGAAATTGCTATGTCTAAGATAAATATAAAGAATCCGAGTGAACTCGTTTTCCTCGGTTAACAGATTAATATTTGCGATTTTTCTGGCTATAAATGATAATTAGACAAAAGTAGAACGCTAAAACAAACTGCAGTATACAGCCTTAAGTGAGTCTACAGTTCTAAGATATCAGCCGGTACTGCTATTTGATGTTTGAATTTACAGCCTTGCTCTGTCATGATTCGTATTACACGGATTGATAATTCTTGATTACAAGCATCGTCAGTGGTATGGATGCTGTTACGCGATGGAGTACTTTAGTTTAGAAATTAGTCTTGCTCACGAGGTAGTAGAGTAGTATTAGAAGTAGCTGAACACCGTTTTAGTGCTCTGGATATAATTCAACGCGAAGGAAATATCTCTAGCTCACCTTGTCAATGTTTTCTCTGAAAGAATGCGTTTCGACGAAAGAACGCGGTTCCACAGGTAGAAGAACGTACGTACCTGATTGTACCTGTGCTGGCTTAACTACGTTCGAGATAGCTATCCTTTTTCGTCGTAAGACGGAACGTGGAAAAGCAAGACAGGTGGAAGCTATAAAAACCGAGCAAGAAACTCGCGTAAATTGTACCAACGAGCGCCACGAGAATGATATAACAGGTTTCAATCAAGCAATTAACGAGTATACTCGTGTTTAAAGGACGCAATTGTGTTTAATCCAATTTTAAGAGAACCTGATTTTAACTAAAGGTCAGCATGATTTCAATAATCTCCGACTATCTTTTTATCGTCATATTTTACTTGATCAATTTATCTTTTTACGATCTCTAAATACGAGGGTATTACCCATTTTTGAAACGTTCTTTTATCATCAAGATTCTTACGAAAGAATTTGCCGGAAATTACAAGTATCGGAAATCCAACCACAAGTATTAGAATGCTCGATGATATTTATATAATACAAACCGAATGTTTTCCATCGTATTTATTTTCCAGTTATTTTATTAAAACTCTGTTATTTGTGCCTGTGCGAAGCCAAGCTAACCTCCAGCTTTTATCGACGTTAAATAAAACAAGGTATTCTAGATTTTCTCAATAAAAGTAACCAACGATAATTCTTCCGATACTTGTTGCTGACGGTAAATCATTATATCGTTATCTAGTCCTTTCTAAAGAGTAAAAGAGATCTCTTATTTCCATCTTCGCGTCATTCGAATAACCTGAATTCAACTCGAAACGTATATCTTCGCAAACGTCTTAATATATTTACCTGGCCGTCTCGGCGCTCGTTAATTCGTTACGCAAACTCAATAACGTTTCTCTGTCTCTCTCGAACGATGCGCCCGCACTGTCCCCGCGAACGATATCGAGACGGCGCGATTTCTCGACTCGCGACGCGTCCTCGAATAATGACGCAACGAATGGACAAACTATTATTACATCAAGCCACGCGACGAGCAACAAGTATCACGGTTTTTGCGAGGCACGCCAGCAACTTCGGTCACGCAGGATTCTCTCGTTGACTGCACGTGACACTAATGCACGGTTGAGCGCGCGCGCGCGCGTCCACGAACACGTCGAAACAAGGGAAGGTACGTAACAAGACCGAGGAAAGCGCAGAAAGTCCAACGTTCGCCCATTACCGACGCGACGCCCGTGCCTCCCGCCCCCTTCCATCCTTTCTTCTCTTTCCTTTGGTACGCCAGATGTCCTTTTTCTTCCTCGCAGGATACGATACGTACACCTTCCGAGTTCGTAAACTACGAACAATGACCACACGGTTACACGACCGCGACCGATCGGCAGATCGCTGACTTTTGGAAAACCGGACTCCGTACCGTCGACGCGTGTGTATCGTTTCGTAAAAATTTCTATGCAGCTGTTGCACTCGTACGTACACACGCTTGATTTCGACCGTCTGCTGCAAGATAACGCAACGAATGCCGGCATTTAGCGAGGCGTAATTTCGATGTTTACCGCTGCCAGCAGTTTTATGCGACGTTCGCTCGTTTGCTTATTAACTTTCGGTAATTTTGTTTTCGAAATATTTGACGAGGAGCGTCGTAGATTTAATATCGCGCTCTAATCGTTAATTGTTCAGGGATTTGTTCGCATAATCGCGACATTAGGTAGCTAATACTTTGGTTATTTCATATTAGAAAGAGACGCTGTACTCTGACTATCGTTTACTTTGAAATAAGGAATAAAAATACACACCCTGTGGATGAATCAGTTTTTCTCGCAAATTCTTGAAGAATCCTCTGTATTATCGATTATCAGTACGTCCCCTCTTTTCAATTCTAAGGAACCGGACACTAGTAACCTATAATAATTGTCGACAATTTCTTCGTGTTTTCACTTGTTTGTACACTATCCAACTTTTGCACTTTTCTGTTATACACTTGTCATCCTACGGTAAATAACAGATCAATGTAATAATGCAAGTTTGAGAGACGCGAACGACGATTGCACTTGAGCGTAGATCACAATTTTAGCGCCACACAATTTGACGCGCCAGTATTAAATGGCCGACTGGTGCTCGCACTGTAATTCCACTAGAGCGGTTCTCAGCTACTTAGAAACGAAACCAAGTTTTCTGAACTCGAGCGACACGCCCTGGCTACGAGCCGCGCGCGATGATCCACCTGCCTCGATCGATCTTCGTCCCACTGTACACTGGCGGCTGATTCCAGCGGTCCTATCGATCCTCCTTCGACTGAAGACACGTGACCTTACGCTGCCTCCTCCAGTCTACCTGTGCGTGATTCAACCACCGTGCTTTCGACGAATTTCCGTTCCTTTTCGATCAGTTATCTGTTTACCGATATTTACGATAATCAGTTGTTTGATTACCAATCGACGAATACTAATTTACAACTTGATTGGACTTTTGGCCCATAAATAATGACTTCTTTCTCTACAATTATAGACTCTTGCCCGAGGATCTATCGGGCACGCGTAAGTTTGACGTTCGAGTTTTTTGTGAGATGACTTAATCGTGATTCTTTTTTAACGATTATACATATTTGTTTTCGTATATTGACTGTTCAATAGCCGAGATTAAAGATGAAAATTCGTTCGTCGTTGATTTACCAATCGTCTCTTCTTTAGTCCCAATAATATATTGTCAATCTCATAAAAAAAAAAAAAAAAAATAGTATCAGCTGTTCACCAACTTAAAACCTGATACTCCTACGATTATCCAATAGTTAAAAAATCTCTAACAAACAATCGATGAAGTTTGGAACAGTCAAAAGAAATAAAAAGAAAAAAGATTCTACAAGAACGTACACGTCTCTGCACAAACCACCGAAAGGCTTATATCTCGGTCACCTCACAAATTCTCCTGTATTACCATTTACAACCTAACACAGACCAACACTCAACTACAAATCCCTATTTCGGATAATTTCCCCAACTTTTGTCCAACCTAATCTCGAATAAAGCTTCTCTGAGCAGACTCGTGTAGACTAGGGATTCCAGTTGGAAGCCCGATGGAAGAACGAAACCGGTCTACAAAGCGATCGAGGTTGGCGCAGGTAGTTCCAGTTCGATTTCAGCACCGGAGGATCCGTGGTTGCGGCGTGCATCGGTCAGAGGAACACGCGACGAACCGGTCCGCGGCGTTGAATCGCTGTTTCTCGTTGTCGTTCGCCAAACGGCTAAAGATTTGGTGATCCAAGAGAGGCAAACACAAACGACGGAGTTGATCGACGACGCGCCACGAGGCTGCTTAACGAGACGACTAATTCGAACGTGTTAGATCCACGAGGAGCAGTTGCAACGGTGGTGGTGGTGGTGGTGGCAACGTGTTCGAGTAGGAGTAGCGTGAGGAGAGGGGGGAGGAGGTCCGGTCCTCGCCACCCGCACTTAGCAGCCGGACAGTAAAGAAAGGGAAGGGAGAGGCGAACGGCCGGTAAGGAGGAACAGAGACGCGTAAAAAGTCACCCGACTCGTATAGGACTATGTAGTGTGTGTTGGTCGCGTGGAAAGATGACCCCAGAGATGGGACTAGAGTTTGCTGGGACCCCAGGCCGAATTACGCTACTGCTGGTTAGGATGGTGCGAAGAAGAAAGACGAGAGGATGTCGAGAACGTTTCGTCATCGGTATATTAATCTGTCTTTTTTTTTTTTCTTTTTTTGCTGGTTACTTGAGTATTACTTTGGTATGCGGAGTAACCTAGTTTTGAATCGAAGAATTTGCGAGGACGGAGGAGATGACTTCGAGATAGGATTCTTGCGGATTAGCGACCATAGTTGGATCCTATTCCGACGAGCTTTTTCGGACATCGCGAAATTTTCATTGTTCCATGATTTCGTAGTTTTGTGACGGTTATGGGTATGTAGTAGATGGCTTGCTCTAGTTGCACAAGGGAACAATGGTTTCTTTTACAATTGTGTACGTATAGAGTATTGACCTATTGCCGGATCTTTTACAGAGTACAGGTTCTTCGTGTTAACTGTGACGACATAACCCAATTTGGTGTTGTTACAGATTGAAGGATAATTAAACTTCTATGAAACAAACGTTAAATTTATTTGGTATTTTTGTGAATTCTATTAATGTAATGCCAATTGTTGGTATGCATCGTAAGATACGATCTTGAGACTGCATTCGCGTGAAATTGTTCCGCAGAACGGCTTATCAGTCAGTTTTACGGAACCTGCGATGTTCCAGGTCCTCGAAAACACGCAGACGACCCTGAGAAAGAATTGAATGGCACGAAACAGACAACGAATCTACACTCGCGTGGAACTCGCTTGCATATGCTGAAGGTTCGTTCCAGCTGACCAGGGTCGGGCATTGTCATGTTAATGAACAAGACACATTTTCAAGGCAAAACTTGCGCTTGTTCGTGGATTGCGTGCTACGTAAAATTACCTTATACCTGAACAGAGTCGCGTATATTGTAAGCTGACACGAAGACGGTGAGATAACAGGGGAAGACGCAATTTCACGCCGAACTTGATTTTGAAATGTACATTCGACCGAAGGTCGAATCAACCAATCCATTAGCCATTAGCATTCTTGTGCTTTGGCGTAACGCAAATTTGCAAAAGTAGATATACTATACAGTCGAATGTGTTTAAATAATTTACATTTTTGGATAATTCATCTTACTGTATTTTAATGGAACATTGGAGAAAGCGGAATCAAACGATGCAAATTTAGAGCCAATAACGGAATACTCGTATATCGATACGGTATTTGCGATAGCGCAAACGGTATAGCGCATCAGTACTGAGCTACAATTGTTAGAATCCAATGCTTGCCTTAAATACACAGGAAACGAGAATCGCTGCAAACAATTATCCCTTTCAACCGATTCAAGCTCTTTAACGACAAAGATTTCTTATAATCTATAATCTATAATCTCCTGTAACCTCCGCTTCATACTGAATAAAAATGTAATAATTATCTCAACGCTATACATACCGAGAATTAACCAAGAAATATCCCACAAAAACATCCTCGAAGCATTCGGTGCAGCGAGTAGTATTCGGAGGACACTAAGTTGATGCGCAACTGTCGATCAACGACCCCAAAGAAAAATCCGCTGCTTATTCTCACGATCGAAGCGAATTATTAACCGTCGAACCGGTTAACAAGATTAAGAGGAAGCCGAGCAACACGCGACACTCTCGTGCAACATGTAACTCGTAAGAACACGTCACTCATCTGGAAGAGGCGACGACGATTCGTTACTCTGGCTTTCTGGGAAACTTCTCGGAGGTCATGACTAATCCATTCTGCCGCGGAGGAAACGGTACGTCTCCCATTAAAATGCGCGCTGCGTGCGAGCGAAGGCACCGGTTGCTTCCGTTTAAGATCAATAGACGCGCGTGAGCAACGAGTAATTACGTCGATAAAAGCCATGACTGAGCCCGCGAAAGCGAGAACATCCTTTCGCGATACGTTTTATGCTCGCACGAACCGCACCTCTTCCACGAATTCGACCGTAGATTCGCCTGGAATTACGATTTATCGCCGTGTTTCAGGCGTTGATGTCTCTGCGAACGACGATTATGAAGACGTACGATTTAAGAGAATATACAGTCGCCTCGGAAAATAACTTAACGCTCCCGCTAAAAGTTTCAATGTAAGATCGTTAACTTACTTTCCGAGACGACTGTGTATACTTCGTGTGTCGTAAGTTGCTGTACAATTGCAGCGAGAAAGGTTGTATATCTTACAAGATGTCTTATCTTCCAGCAAAATACAAGGTATCTCGTTTTAATCTATTCGTGCAATTGTATTATCTCCCAAGTTCTAAACTATTCGTTGTTCGAAAAAATGTTTCACGTAAAACTTACTTTGTTCCTTGGGGAACATCTTGTGACGCAGACTTATCCAGGTGGAAGTGCCTTTTCGAGATTTCAAGGCGACTTTAATTTCTTTAAACAAGAGCTACGCGTTTCTCCTACACCATTCGATGCGCGTTTTAATTCTTCGCAAGAAAGTATCAAGGTACTTGGATCGATAAACGATTAGTTTAAAAGTCATTTTAACTGTAATATCGTAAAACTTATCGTATGAAAGATAAGGAAAACATACGCAAGAATGCACCACGTTGTCTTACTTTTCTCTATCAAACGATAAGTTCTACAACAAAGTAAGTTTTACTTGAAACATGTAATGCCTTAAGACATGCCTCGAATAATGAATAGTTTAGGACTTGGGAGTTTAGCAGATAATTGCGTAGACAGATTAAAATAAGACAACCTGCGGATAGAAATCCATTTATCTGAATTCATCGAGAGAATAGTACGTTCATTTTGTAACATTGTACTTCTTCGTTTATTAAAACTTCTTCCTTTCTCTTAAAAATATTTAGTCGTTATTTCCTAACGAGTACGTATCTATAACAAGTTCATCTATCGGAACATCTGGAGAAGATCGTACACTTAATTTTGTCATGCCTCTTCTGTTAATTCTAATCAGTTTCCCCTTCAATTATTACATTGTGACCCAATGATGCGCTATACGGCGATGTTATGAAATCAAATCGTAAATACATCTTTCATTCGTACGATACAGAAAGAACGAATATATAGATATACAGAAATTCAATAAAATCTTTCGTGTCACAAATTACCTACAATTATATACTCTTTCACCCGGCAATCAAGCCAACATCGATCAAACGAGTTTCCCGTAACAGAATCAACCTAGGGCCATTTTCTCCTTACTTTTTCCCCCTGCGATCCTTCAACGATTCGACTCCGCGCGATAAATCACGATATATTTTTTTGTTTTTGCTTTTTCTCGTTTTTAGTGGCAAGACACGATTAATGGAGCGGAACGAACGCAAACGAGATTCGTGATATAAGATACGTAAAACGAGATCGAAGATTTCCCACAACAGGGAAGAAACTCTCGCGAGAGAGAGAGGGAGAGAAAGAGAGAGAAAGAAAGAGAGAGAGAGAGATTATGACATCACGGAGGAATGCATAAAACCCGCGATGCATGAGTCACGCGATACCGTCGTTGCATTCTTTCGGCGGCACGACTGTTTCCAGCGACTTTTTCTCGCGTTTGGCCAGCTACCAGCAAGCTCATAGATAATTCGAACATGCGACGCGATAAGCGAACTGCGGTGCGACTACTCGCTGGGAAGATCTCGTTTATCGCCGTTGGAAATTAATTTTGTAACGAGCTTTGGTCATTGATTAGAAATGTCCCTAAATACTCGGGAAAAAAAGGGACATAACCAAATGACAGGCTGGATAATATTTTGCAAGTTGGGGATTACGCGATACGTATTTGTGTTTTGCTTTTGTTTAGATCTACGTCTTTAGATGGGAACACGTGTGGCAACGTGTGAGTCAATGTCGATCACTGAAGCCACGTGTCGGCTGATAGAGAAAGATAATAATGCCTCGACTGATATTTTGATTATCGTTGTGGATCATTGGAAATTGAATAGTTTTTCGAACAAATAGTTTAGGTGTGAATCATTGGTTTTTATTAGTGAATGACTAATAGATGATCGGAAATAGATCGAATTTATATTTGGATAATTAGTTTGTTTAATTCGACTGAAACGTGTACATAAATATCTCGACAAGCCCAAGCGTGTCTAATAATACCTGACAATGAGAATATCTTTGGGTCTAAAGAAGAATGAACTTCTAGTTTAGCGTCAAGAAACGCAAATTGCCAGTGACTGTGACAAACTATGTACTAAGAAAGTGGTTTTCGAACACTATTTAGCGAAGACAACTTTAGCCCTTAGTTACGAGGCAACTTGGAATGTAGACAAATTTAGACGTTGGAACGCCAAACAGCTGGAATGATCTCTGATAAATTCCTCTATAAAATTTCTCTAATTGTTCGATTTTAGAATTTTAATGAAAAAGAAAAATTCCAAAAAACACAAAGAATGCGCTATTTCTACAGCATTTTTTACGTTCGCAATGTCTAAATATCAAGGATTAAAAATTGATGATTCGTTTACAGTATAACGGATAATAGTTAAACGAAACTCTACTATGATCGCGGTTTTATAACGATCGTCGATTTCGAGCACGGATTTCCGCGTTCTTCCGGTTGACGACAAAGAGCTACGTACTTTTTCGTCACGGTCATAAACGGGAAACAATGAGAAGTTAACCAGCCCACTGAAAAGTGAGTTCCGGTTCTCTACGTTGCAACTTGTCGTTCGACGAACCTCGCATTTCTCCTCCTGAACGAAATCGTTACACGAGCGAAACTTTTGTTACCATTCAGTCAATACGCCATTCAACTAGATAGTTTCTTCTTACAATAGCAATCATTTTACAAATGTTGCATTGTTCCATTGTAAACTTTTGTTTCAACGATTACCATACTTTATTTAAATTTCATTCAAAAACAAAGCATATTAATGAGATACATTCGACTTATTCCTATTAAGAGATAAGAATAAATTGAATTGAAAGATAAGGCGCTCAAGGTCGTTCAAGGTCGCTAGTCTTCATATTTCTCATACAATAAGAGAACGCGCGTCTTACGAAATAGATTTTTCTTTGAATTTCGATAAAATAAACTAAATATCCAACGAATAAGTTAACGACGATGGTTGACGAAAGAAGGTTCTTTTCACTTATCGAGATTACTATAAATTCGAGAAATCTAAGAGGAAGAGAATAATCTAGCGAAGAACGAACAAATTGAAGAAAATTCTATGTTGTCAAAAGCCTTCTCGCGAGATGCCAGAACGAGGACTGAATACTGATTTATTCGAAGATGGTAAGAGATTGTTGGGTACGGACGAAGAGATAAACAGCGATAAGATACAACGTATCATTTGTCAAACGAGACGTTGTCCTGTTCCCTACGTACGCGTCTTCCCTCTGACAAGTCTTGCTACGTGCTTCGAAATGTGTTTTCGATGCATTCACTTCTGTACGTGTTGAAATGTCTACTTGCGTGCACTATGTATTTCTTTTTCTCGTGTAAAACTAGTTACAGCGAGTGATAATGGTGAACAGGATATTACTTTGCCGAAGCGTGTGATGTATCAGATAGCGCAAAATTACTGCAAAAACTAATAGTTGAACTTTGTCCTTTCGCTGCAGGAAACGTGCAACGCGTAACTAGTGAAAACGGTTCTCTTATTTTTCCATCGACTTTCCTACAATCTTTATTTTATTACTTTACTACATTATCGGCAGAAAGAAAGAGAAGATTTGAAAGATTACGTTTCAGCGTGCACATTTATATTCGCTCTATTAAATCTTACTCTTCAAAGCTAAACCTTTAACACTCAAGCTTAATTTCTTCTTTAAGTCGTCTGGTTACTTTATTCATTAACTCTGAGTGAACAAGCTGTCCAACCCATAAACACCATACCGAACTCGATCAACTAAAATTTCATTCGATTCTCCTAAAAGAGAGAACCAACGGGAATGGAAAAAAATAGGAAAACAATTTTATACCGGCATGTAGCATCACGCAAAAATTTCTTCTCGTCAGAAGCGACCCGTGTCGCAACAATGGGTGCCAACGTTTTCAATAAACGAACGTTGAAGCGATGGCCCGAAATTCCAGCGGGGAAAAAACGCGGCTCGGTGATTAGAAACTCGATTGCGTTCGTTCGACCACGGTTTTTCTCCCGTATGGAACAGGCGTGTAACGGCGAATGGTCGAGTTGAGTCGAGCTGTTATCCCTTTGGGAACGCGTGCTTGTGCCGTAACGTGTACCGTATTCCACCGGATGTCATGATGCGGTTTGCCTTATTGTAGCCGGTATATTAACGTTCATGCGGACGCTGCTGCCAAATCGGACGAGCGACGTTAACCGAGCCGAATTATGCGACAATATGTAACTGCAGCGTCCACTAGCTACGGACTAGAAAATTCATCTCGGATCACCTCGTTTGCACGCTCGTTCGCGGCTATTTAAACGTTTTGGCTTGCATTACAGAGTTGTTGACGAATTTTACTTCGACTCTACCTTGGAGGTGGCGAGATTATAGCGTGTCGAATCGGTATCTGCCGCAGATAAACTAGTTTGATGGTTCAATACAAACAGCCGGTTTATTTTCAATCATGAGCGACTGTTGCATATACAGTACAGTATCGTCTAACGTCATATAGAATTTTAATAAAACAACAATTACGCTTCGCTGAAATAAACAGACTTCCAGGTATATGTACAATCGCGAAATAGCGTATAATGAATAAATAGTATAAATTGTAGTGTGTCTTTGAACGAGATTTCGAGAGCTTCCAGAGAATTCCGATATACTCTGCCGTAGAGGAACTAATATTTCGAGAGCTTCCGATAAATGGCGATTATTTTTCATTGAGATCAAGATATCTCCAGATATATCATAATGTCGACACAATGTATACTAAGTAAATGAATAGCATTGATTAGAATAGATTTTTCAACGGGGTATCGAGAGCTTCCGCTGGACACGATAACACAAAGAGAAACTTATATCGTGTCGATTGGCGTAAATTTTTAAATAAAGTTAGATCTAAATGAAATTGCTTTCTAACAGCGACGATTCGAATTGGGAAGGAAGAATCTATCAGCAACATGTAGCGCAACTCAATTGATAGAGCAGTCATCCGGGAAACGGAAGGCCCGGATTTAGATCCCGGTCAAGCAATAGAGATTCCGTTTTCTTCTTGGCGCAATATGCTGCATAATCGTGAACAACGGTTGTTCGATGTTATAACATCAATTTCGTACACCAGAATGATCGTTTTGCAAATCGAAGATCCGAGTACAAAGTCTGATCTGCGTCAACAACTGGTCTCGACATTTGATTGCTCCTTTTTTGTTCACATTGCGTACTATGTAACTGTAATTAGAAACCAATTTGAATATTAGGTTAACCGTACGGGGCTTTCGTGTTGCAAATAGATGATCTAAATATAGAACTTGGTGGACTTTCCTTGCTTTCGACATTCTACGATAACTATAGACTATAATCAAGGAACGTTGAATATTAATTCCAGCCTTTCAATCAAATAGCATTTTTATAAAACCAAAATGTAAACGACTATTTAGCGATTCTATCGATTTTCAAAGTTTTTCCTGCTTGCGTGTTATATTATAATAATCGTGTAGCTACATATCAAGTCAATTAATTAAAGTACTTATCTTTAGTACTAGGATATAACGAATTCACCAGGATTGACTTACATCGTTGTACACAAAATCGACCTAATATTGAACGAGGAGGTCGTTAGTCCTAAGTCAACACGCAACCTCGGCTGATAACTTCCCTCCAAGAGTTTTATCCTAAAATATGTACTATTCATTTCTGCCTTCATCTCCCGTTTCAATATTTTTATTTCTTCGCATAAAGTTAGATTTACTTGGATTAACATTAAATATGGGGAATCTTTCTTTCAACATTCGTGCTAACTCTCTGATATTTTAAACACAGTTCCCGCTCGATAATGGATAATTGCAAGTGAAACAGCCGTGAAATTTAAATGTCGGTTTTAACTATGGCTGCTCAAACTCCTTTGCATATTTTATAATATCTTTCATTCGTGCCACAACCAACTAATCTTTAGACTCTACCTAAGACCAGCTACGTCACTCTACGCTCAAAAGCCTTGGACAATAGTTCTCGGATATTACTTTATACAATGAATAAATACTTCTTGTTGAAACACATTCTACAAAATATTTTGCCTACCATTTAACATACGTTTCTCGGCTGAATAACTTAGGGTTTATATTTCCTATTAACATCTGTATCGCTAACGACGTGTTTAAACATTTAAAAAAATAATCGATGCCAAACAGCTTAGAATGCAAGATTTCGTAAGTAAAGCTCGAGCAGATAAAAAGGTTATTATTATCGAAAATCCTCAACCTACGACAAGCGGGCCCCTTGGAGTACGCGATAGCACAGGGAAGAGCGCAGTAGATGCACGCGTGCATCTGTTATCACTAAAAACGAGCAAGCCGCGTAACTCACGCCGTCGCGTCGATAAGGCAGACTGGTTCGTTTGTTGATTTAACGCGACACGCCGGTTATCTGCAGATATCACGTTAATGTACAGACCGGTAGTTTCTCTGGCGGCGATGAATTATTGCCCCAGAAACGCCAAGCTGCCAGTACGCGATAATCGTGTTCTGGTGATTACGAAAGTGTAGTAAGTAAAAAGTCGGAATAAATCCCTTGTTTAATTTATGTTAAATTTAATTTGATAATGAAATTTAATTTAAAGTAAATAATAGATAAGAAACGTTAAGTTTAATTTGGTTAAAAATAATTTAACGGCGTGGAACGGATATTTTTTAAGCATCGCTGTTAAATGACTTCCCTCTTAAGAAATACCGAATCTGATTGAAATGTTCGCTTTATCACGAATAATGCAATTCAGCAGGATCTTCGTGATAATTAATGATATCAGATGGCTTACGATCCTTTCTGTAAGATTCTACAATCGCTTATTTAATATACAATCTCGCAGTTTATCTCGTTTGTTAGCAGATATTCGGGCAAATATCAGACAACGACGGATCGTTTCCTCGTCCGAAAGAATGACACGACAACGAAAGCGTTTAGAGGAAAAGTGTGTCTATAATATGTAATGTAATTCAATCGATAGATAAATGTATTAATTTCGATAAAGAGTAAAATCAAGAATAAATTGCGATGCAAGAATAAAACTTCCTCCGAACGCGATATAAGCTCATCCTTCGGTCATTTATATGTATAGCCATCAATTTAAAACCACAACTGAGCCCACATTGCAATGACGCGTTGATTAAGAAACTCATCTTCAAACAAAGAAGACACCGACGGCGACCATTGACCGGAAGCGAGTTTGTTCAAGAGGATTTGAATAGCAGCCACCTAATTCGTCGTAAATCGACGTTTTACGCAGCAGTATGGGGTGTTATGCAACGCGTAAGCGGGCGCGCACGGATGAAAATAATTAAGAGGCTAATAATATAAAAGGACGCGTGTCGTTGGTTGAATCTCACCTTGCTCCACTTTCCATTCGTTTGTCACTCGGAAAGCGACGCGTACAATTAGATTACAACAGCGTGGCCGCTCTCTCGTCGGGCGTACGCGCGGGTACACCGCCCCCTGGACGAGCGAACATCCACGGAAATCGCATTACGTAACAACCGGAGAAAAAGCTGTATCTATCGGAAAATTTCGTCGCTACTCTTTTCATCGAGCCCTCGCTTGTAACTGTTGGCAAAAGTGTTGGAACACTCGTGGAAACTTTTTATGAATCTATCGTGCGCCTTGTACGAAACGATTTTTGAGATTGTGTAGGCACTGTAACGATTAGACTGAATTTTTGTGCGTTTATGGAAAATTTGAAAAAATGCGCAAAATGCGTAAAGTACACGTACGCGTATAACGTATCCAAAGTAAAGCACTCGTTACGATATTTAGCGAGTGAAACAATTTCTTATCCAAGTACCATTTCTTTAATGATATTCGTAAAAGTACGACAAAGTTCGAAGCCAATCTAAAAATGTCTACAGAGGTTACGATAAACAACGCTTGTATCTTTCGATGACTTTTTGCAAATGCGAAAGACAATTTCTCAATTGTAATTTTAACGTTAAGGGTAACTTTATGGATATTCGAAACTATAGATATTGCTTGCTAAGAACCATCGATGAGAATTGAAAATAATGTTAGAACTAATATTAGATCCAAGCTCGTCAACTTAGTTCGATATTGATGCGTGACAAGATTCAGTGTATCGCGTGACACGAAATAGGACAGAATATTCCGATAAACCTGATACGATTGTAGCAATCGTGGTTGCATAATTACCGGACCGACGATAAATATGACATTAATGAGCATGCATGCAAACAAGTGCAATGATAAATCGATGCATCGTCTTTCCGTTCGCAGACAAATTCGACGTTACATTCTTCCTCGTTAACGGAAATCTCGAGACGAAAATCTTCGATGGAAATGAATGCACTGCAATATTTACAGAGAGCGTATATGTACAATGAGATAGAAGAAGTGTAGAAAAAATATACATGAAGATTTGAAGCGGTTGCAATTAGATCGAAATAATAATAATAATAATAGTAATAATAATAATAATGATAATGATAATATTAATAATAATAATAATAATAATAATAATAAAGGTAAATGCAATTATTTATGTACAAATTGGTAACTTACCGTGGACCATTTGAAAGACTCGGTCGAAAATAATCGTGATCGTTGTACGATCGACCGTGTTCGAGGAGAAGAAACCAAGGGAAACGTTTGGAACGCAATCTCGTCGACAATTTGTTTCACTCGCATGCAGTTCCACGTACACAATAAAATAACAATATCACAGCAGGAACGCCACATGTCGTGAATATTAACTGTACACATCTCGAAAGCGTCGCGTCTCTATCCAAACCGAGTCGTTTTTCGTCTAATTAAGTTAATTGAAACAATTAATTTCGAAAAATGAATAAATGGTCGTTATATTTGCTCGCTTTTCCTTCTCATCAATCAAAATTTGTTCGTTAAGAGCAGCGAATACTCGAACGAAGATAATTTCACTTGTCACGGAACGCTTAGTCGCGACATTGTTTCGCGAGATAGTCGACTCGAATTTTAATCAAAGCGTAACTCGATTAACGTTAAAGAACGAGGCATTTTCACGAGGTGGAAACGACAACGAGCCGGAAAAGCAAGCTCATCAACGGGATTGGACGCGGCGAAGAGAAATAATAGGGACCAAGAAGAGATAAGTGACGAAAGCTCGGTGGACGTACGAAAGCGACAAAAAAATAATTCAAGACATCGCATTACACAGCAGCATAACGTTTATTATAGCACACCAACGATATCCATATAACGCACTATAATCGCATATTTAGCTTATACTTTGCTACGTGTAGTACCACCCTACGCCTAGGCATTTATATCTAGCTAAGAATATATATGTACTTCTCTCTCGTTACTCGTGAATACTCGTTGAGCGATTACAATCACTAGACGAAAGCATATTTAACATAAAATAAAATATGAAAATCAATCACAAAATAAACTATGTACTTATATACCAGGAAATAGAATTCTGTGTAACAAATCAAAGTGCTTAACCTACGAGTCTCGACAATATATGGAGCGCCTTTAGAAGTCGTGGGTAATTTTCATTCTCGACGGACAACTATACAGTAAAATATCGAACGTCTCTTACTTCGATATCCTTAGTATTAAAAATTCTTCACTTAATATTCTTTGCGTTTGATGCGTGGCAGTAAATTCAATTGATCGGCTTCTTTGTTTCGTTAATCAGTAATGGAAAAATATTTATATCTATGGACGTTCAAACAGCAGTTTGACTGTCGATACTGGGCAGTATATCGTATGCTTACGCTAAGAAAAAAGAAAAAAAAAAGAAAAAAGAAAAAACATCTAGCACCAACGTCGGAAAGGAAGAAAAAAGAGGCATCGGGAAGAAATCTATCCACGACTTTCTAATCAACGAACGTGACACGTTCTGTGATCGCCAATTGCGTCCATCACAGCGCCCATGTGTCGATGAAATACTTTCACTTAGGTATAACTTTACGATCTACAACGACGATATTTCTCTTTCACATGAAGGAATTGAAATTCCACCAACGTTTCCAGGCTTAAAACCTCTTTCCGATACTTCGTACGATGTCTATCATCGCTATCGCACATTGATAGAGTGAATCGAATGAATTCGATTCGACGTTTTAACTTTACCTTCGTCAAAGTGTATACTTTGTTACAGTGTGCAATTAAAAGGTGAAATAGAAACGACAAATAGCCACTACAGAGTATACGTACGATTTATAGCATAGTGTCTAACTATGATTGAAAGTACTGAACTACGATTTTACGATTAAAGACTCGTATCTTTATAATACATCGGTATCCGCCCGAGAAGGGTATTTACACGACAATATCACCGATGTATTTCGATAAATGTATAGGATGTGTAACGTATACTCTATTGGAAAAACAATCAATAAAACATTCGATATAATAACCTCTATAAATTTTTTATACAAATATGTCATATACATAATACGCACAACGGTTTGTACATAGAGGGTAGTAGTAAGAAACGAAGGTTTACAGAATGTATTCTTTTAGAAAACGTTAAAAAATGTTATGCTACTTCCTAAAACAAAAACAAAAAAAGAAAAAAAATTATCGTGATAAAATAATGTGAAAAAAAACCTTTTCTTTCTTAAATATAAATGAAAAGAGTGCTGAACCGTTTTCAAGTTTATTGGCACACGTAAGATTCGACGAGTTCTGGCTTTTAGCCAAGATCGTAATGTTTTGGTAGTGATTATTCGTAGTGATTGTTTCGAACGTTATAAGGATTGACAGTCGTTGATATCAAGCTGTCTTTTATTTATGTAATTAGAATAAAAATAACGTAAAACTACATCTTGCGTTACAAACCTTGCTTCAGAGAAAAGCAAACAAACGCGACTTTCTACTTCGATAAAAAAAATTAATCTGCTAATTTCAATAAAAATGAAAGGATGCTACGTAAAACATACTTTGCATAACTAATAAAGGAAAACAAAATACTCGACCAAACATAATAATAATAATGAAAACTAAATAGCGAAACAAACGTAATTACGAACTACGTATTAAAACTACGTTTAAAAGGTACCCAAATTCATAATAATAACATTCTCTAAGAAATATTCTATGAAAGAAAAAAAAAACAAACAAACAAATAAACGTTCTTTCCCTCGTCGATAATTCTTCTTAATTCTATTTAAACGCGGTAAAAATTCAATAATCCAATCACGCTAAATAAAAAAAAAACTCCTGTCGTTCTTTCTATACCTAATACGAATCATTTCCACCCCTTTCCGATACATTTAGCACGCTTCCAAAATTCTGCAATCTTCTCTCCTGACACCCTCTATATACCCGTGTATACATCACAGTAAACGAACAAGTGTAAAATAATCTAAGGAACTATTGGAATACTAATCGTACGTAGCACATTGCAACAGTGTGTCTAGCACTTTCTACGTTATCGATCGCGTTTCTTGTCGACCGTGGGCGAGCGTCTAGCGGTCGGGAAGGATGACGACTTCCGGTATCGGCAGCTGATTCGTCTCGCGGAAATAATCTGCGCGCGAAACCGCTGTACAAAAAAACATTTAACGCGGATACTGATTATATTTATCATGATCACTTCGTCCAGCGACACATTTTTTGTCTCGTTTTATTTAAAATAGCGAAACCTGTAGTCGACGGAATTGACTCCTTCGCTTCGCGCGTTTTATCCTCGCGCAGAGAGATTAATGAGAAAGAAACGACTGCCAGAAATATTTCTATATATCTTCAGCACACCCGTTCGAGTATTTCAATCGAAGTTAATAGCAGTCTCGTTATAAACTGGTATTTTCCTTCCTTCCTATATCTTTGTTCTTTCTTATTTCTCTTTCTCGTCCTTGTCGACGATCGAGCTCTTAATACTAAAGCACGTTCATTTATGTTTTTTCAAAAGTCGAGAGCAACGGACTGTTGTACGTGCTTTACGGCATTCTGTGACCCGTGAAACCTTCGCCCTCTATAACTCTTTGCCTATCTTTCTTCCCACGGTCTAGTCGAAATCTGTTTGTCCCTTTTTGCCATGGGATCCGCAAGGTTCGTTCTTAAATATTGCTATTATTATTATTATTGTTGTTGTTAATTTGCATTGCGTTTGTTAATTGGGAGAGGGTAATATGTGGGTTTAGTAATACAGTATCTATAGATTAGGTATGTACATTTTATTACACGGACGTTTAACGTTCTCACTGCTACTAACAAGCTCTGCGTTTTGTTAATTGCTTCAATAATACTGGTACCGATAATACCGCAACTATTGCGTTTCTCTTTTCATTGAAGATCATTGTTGTTGCATCTTCGCGTTTAAAAGAAGATCATTGAACACGATTTTACTCATTGATTTGTGAAAACTATTTCGTTCAAACTAGTACCGTCGATGCGGTAATATCCCTGTTAAAAAAGAAAAAAAAAAGAAGTAAATCGCTCCCGAAAAGGAAAAATGAAATTCTGGTAGCAACAAAGGTGTTAAAACGATTCTCGAATCATCGTGTAATCGTGTTCGAGACGGAGAAGTTACAAAAATCGTAAGTCGAGAGGCGAATTTCCAAAAGAAATTTCATCGTGATCCAAGAATTGAAATCAAAGTCGGGACGATCGATTTTCTTGTCAACGTTTCGAAACATTTGCGTAAACGATATATGTCTACGCGTAGGTACAAATCTTCTTTCACGGTGTATCTTTAAGCGTTGACACGTTTACTCAGGGTGACGTCATCGTGTTCCCGGCGCATCGCAAACAACCACCAAATGGAAATATTGGCTCAGCGTTCGATAAACTGATATAAAATACGAAAATACGACAATCACATATATATATTCGCGAAAATGCAAAAACACGAGCCAGAAAAAAAGGAAGTGGAAAGAAAGACGGAGAAAGGTAAAAACGATACAATCGGTGGCTCACAAAATTGGTATAATACTGAAGATTGAACCTTCCGGATCGCCATGTTATATTAAAAAAGAAAAGCCACGGCAGTCGAAAAGTGCTGTTGTTGGTTCTACCTATAGTACACGAAATCGTGGAAACAAAAGCACGGTGTAAATATAATCGATCCATCGACGTGAAACAACAATCGCGAACGATGCTGTCCTAATACGTAGAACGTTTGACGAATCGAGTATTACAAAATATTCCGTACGGAAATCATCGTCATGACTCTCTTACGCAATTAAGTTAATATTATCAGCGAAACTTGGCAAGTTACGAGTTATAAATGTAAATTATTAATGCTGATAAATTCTCTTGCACAGCGATGACAAATTTGATAATAAAATAGTTAAAGTCCCATTTTCCATGAATTTGACAAGTTAGAATTATAAAAATTGCTTTGTGCAACGCGAACAAATTAATCAATAATCTAAATCTAATCTAAACTTGTTTGTCGACTCGCTGATGTCGTTAACCCTTCGTAGACAAGCTGGATCGCTTGTGGCTCTGAGCGATATTTCTCTTCTAAGCCTCGTTTTTCTTGAAATACCCTTTAACTCTTACGTAGGCAATCAAAATACCGTGATTAACCAACTTAAAACTTGTGCATAAATTTCCACGTTCTTGTATAGAAATAACCAAAGAATAAAAATCTACAGCACTTTTGCAATACCTTTGCTACAAGGTAGAGAGTTATTGAAATAATAAAATGGAGAATTATATCCAAATAGTAACCCAAGATTGCCCATACTACGGTTGAACGTTTTGCACTGAAAAACTGACCGTACAATGTAATTTCAAATTTTTCGCAAGTCCGTGTACAACACTAAAAGAATTGCATATAAAAGATCAGCTTGTTTATGGAGGATTAATTATTAAATTATTCTTCAGGAGAGCCAATGAGCTACTGACTTTCGTCAATCGAGATACGCATTTCGATGATTTCTATGTTTATATATATATATATACGCATTATATTTATATATATATTTATAGATTGGTTAGTGATATCTCACTGGTTTCCCCTGGGGATGACGATTGCCGGAATGGCGATCATCGTCAGGCAGACGGTCAAAATAAGAAGAAACAAAGACGTAACACAACGATTATGCATGTACACGTGGGCAGAAAGAAGCGTCATGCGGTGCAGCCAAGCGTGCGTTGCTGTTTACCTGCGAACGGCACATCCCCGAAGTATTCCTCGACATTGTCCGTCGACATGCTCTTGTCAGACAGAGACACGCTCGATAACGATCCGCTGCTAGCGTCCAGGGAGCCGCCGGCCGGAAACTGCAATAAATCCTCGTCGGTTTCCGTTTCCATGTCGCGGGACCGCCGTTTGTATACCTGCCAACAAATAACACACAGGTATATGCATTTTTCATTGCTGTTTTTCCTCTTTTTTTTCTTCAAAGTTGACTCCTGATGAAATCCATTATGGATACATTTTATTGGGTGGCCAGATTTTATTGGGTCTCCAATATTAATATTTTTACAACTTCTGAGTTTAGCAGTTTATCCAGTTTCTTCTGGTTTTAAGATATGGACAGTCGTATTTGATGGATCACATAGTCTACGGATGTTTATTCAAGGTATAGAATTGCAATTAGGAATTGGTATTGTATTAAGAGATCGAGATACATTGCTTTATTATTCATAGTTTCTTGTTACTTTTGCAACAAAAGTTGCGTTTTGCAGCGATAAAATTATTCTTCTGCGAAGATTATAAGCTCTTTATTTTCGGATCTCTTCGGCATTTTGTAATTTTCTTCCAAGAGTTTAACGTTTCGTCAAAATAAGCGGAAATCCAAAAAACTATAACGTAAGAAAAATACTTTGAGCAAATTAATAATCGCTTCTCATTAAGATCTCAGTTTAAAAGACAGTCTTGTTCTAACCAAGTAATTCTGACAAACTGGTTTATCCAAGTAGTTTAATTCCTTTTTTTTTCTTTTAATATTTATATAAAAGCGTTGAATAGGGAAATTGCCCCATACAATAGAAATTTAATAAAATATACACCGAAAGTTAACTATTTATGGTAAAAACGCGATTGTCAAATATTTAAATTATATTTAGTTTTCCCAATTTTTTCTCCTATTTCCAAGCACGCTCGCTTTTTCAGTAGTAATACAGACTCGAATTACTGAAAAAAAAAAAACGGATTAGAAATGACATTTCGTGCGGTAACGTTCACGAGCAGCCGCCCAGATTCATCTCTGAGCGTTGCACACGAGTCGAAAACATGCTGGTGCAGACCAAATAAAAAACGATTCCAATCCGATAAAAATCTATTGGGACGGATCACTTGATACGATTATACACAATAAACGTTATAAAATATGAATCGGGTAAATAAATCTCGCCAGGGATGTATTTGTATCCATAAAGCTTCGACCCGCAATTTAAACCATTGCCACACGTGTAACAGTTATTAAAATTTCGATTTACCGAATCAAAAATATATCGTCGTCATTTGCCCCGAATTAACGCTCTGAATAAACGTTGAATGTTATAACAATAATAAAAGTCATCAAGTTCGTGTAAATATGTCGTCCAATTTTATAACTTTCAAATTAGTGGGAGACTTGGTCCAGCGAAAACTGCAGAAATAAAACCATATTAAATACAAAATATACACATAAAAAAACTCTATTTTTACATCTTCAATGGAGCGTTTTTTCCTTTTTGGAAACAACGTTCCTAAACAATAAAAATACTAATCGTCGTTGACATATTGCACATAGTGCTCAAGATTGTCTCGTTAAATACAATATCGAGAATTATTAATATAAACGATTGATAATTGATCGCTCAAATATATTTTGATTGCCATAAATACTGTGCATCCTCTATGTACATCTTCAAATTTATCGTTGTTTTGATCTTTATTGATACGTGTAATGGCGATCGTTGTGTTTCGTTAGTAACGATAATTTAATAAATGTCGCGATCGCAATGTCCGTTATATTTCATAAATAGTAATAAATATATTACAAATAATGCAGACTTAATATATTTTTACAGCAACCAAACGTGCAAATACTCCCACGATATACCATTAAATACAGATGTAAATACAAACACTTGAGAAAAATCGTTTTACCATGAAGAAGGTGCACGTATCGCGAGCAGTTCATCCATAAAGATGCTCAAAGGTGGTAAGCGCGGGCGAGATAAGATTCCCTCGCGTCACGGATCGCCGTTTTAATGCAATTAAAATTTGACGCCAGCAGAGACGACAGACGGTCAGACAGACAGACAGCCAGGCAGACAGACACGGGCGGTCGCATCTCGCGGTGTACGCATGGTATACATGCGGAAAGCGTCGCTACAAATTCGTAGATTTCTCGTCGTCGTCGTCGTCGTGACGCAAGGAGAGAACGAGCGTTCGCGAGGAGAAGTCAGACAGGCATAGAAGCTGAGGGCTTCATTATTCAAAGGGTGTCGGCGTCTTGCATTCTGCCGCTCTGCTGGATCCGCGGAAGTTGACGGGTGTGAAGCAACCATCCGTGAGCAGTTCCTCCACCTCCTTCTCTTCCTTCGCTTCCTTCGCCAAGCTTCAGGCGCGCCGCCACACGCTTCCTCTTTTCCATGATTCCTCATCCTCGACTCGATATGTCATTGATTCACACCGCAAGATCGCTGACATTCGTTCCTGAACAACTTTGACGTAGCCCATATATTTTGCATTCCTTTTTATTCCTTGTATTTTTTTTATTTAGTCGAATTCCGGTCTAGGCAATTTTAACCTTCGAATCGTTGACATCCGTTCATGAACAAGTCTAACGAGGCCCGACTTTTCTGCGTTCTTTTTATTCCTTTCATTTCTTATTTGTTTCGTATTTTTTTTTTTCTTTTTATCTTAAAGGTATCTTTCGATGTACGATTTTAACAAATCGTTGACATTTTCGTTCGCGAACGACTTTCGCGAACACAATTTTTACACGCTTTTCATTTTCTCTTATTTTAGAGGTGTTCCGTTATAGGAAATTTTAACTCTGTAAAACACTGGTATTTTCGTTCGTGGTCGATTTTCTATTGACTTTTATTTCGTTCTCTTTTATTTATTTATTTTAAAGATGTTTTGACGTAAGGAATCTTTACGTCACCGATATAACGTATCTTACCTCATTGGAAAAGAGAAGATCAGATACATAAAGCGAGTAAAAATTTGATCTTCGAGTGACCAATTTCTTTCGCCACGGATTGATCATTAATGGAATACGAAACCGAGTAAACATTACATGCACTAGATAGCTTCTGTTTCCCGTGTAACCAAGGTACCTTTATCACTATACAGTTCGAGGAGACGATTAAATTGTGCCGAAACATCGGCTGTGTCTCGTCCGGGTTGATGAGATTTACGAGCGTCAATCGAAATCGAGGTTGACTCGTTATCGCCAGTCGCGACTCCGTGACTTGCCAATTACCGTCCCGCTAGATTGCCAGATCTATACACATACAGACATCCCGTTCAACGAAATTGCACATTGTAACTTCGTTTCCCCGTTTCGCATGTAACCTAATCCAAAGTCCTAACCCCTTTCCTTACATTTAGTTCTACGAATGAATCTACAAATAAATTTTCCAACAAAGGCTTTATTTTTTCACGTTTCATACATATCTACATAAAAAAATATTTTTTTGTAACGTAAATGTATCTTAACGGATCATAAAATTATTTAGAATAGTTTCTCTTAAAAACAGAGAGAAAGAGAGAAAGAGAGAGAGAGAGAGAGTGCTGAAAGATATCTAATTTTCCTTTTAGCAAATTGATCTCGATAATACTCGACCGTCGATTGATATTGTTATATAATAGATGATCACTCGTTTGACTTAGGTCATCCAATTTTACAATCTACAAGACCATACCAAACCATAGACAAAATGCAAATTGACACTCTATACACTCAATAGTACACAATAGCACTCTAAACATAGGTAATTTACCCTGAAAAATTCTCAAATCGCTCATGGCTTAATAATACCAGCTGAAGTTTAAATACTCATCCCTCTTCCTTCGTTCATATAATACTTTTCTACGCACCAGAGTAATTCGTAATCCTAAACTCGAATCTAACTGATTTTGCGATAAACTCTTAAACAATGCAACAGAACCTTAACAAACTTACGTATCGTAGATATACCTACGCTTGTCGATATAAACTGATTACTTATCCAAATGTTCCTCGAATCGTTCCACGGAATGAACCAGGCGTCTGTACACACGCGACAGAGAGGAGAAAATCTGGTAAAAACCATACGCGACATCGTATCCGTGAAGATCCTCAAGCACTAACTACTCGATATCCCTGAAGCGGAGGTAACCGTACATGCCGGCAGCCAAAGCGTCTTGCCTTCATCCGGCTCCTTTCGCTGAAGGACATATTCACTGTACGATATTTCGTGAAGCATGTATAACCGCTGAAAGACACGGATTGCGAACGCACATAGCAGTGAGCGGAAAGGAACTAGCGAGAAAGGACAGGCGTGTTGGGGTAGCGAGAGCGAATTGGAGTGGGTATTGAAGAAGGATGCAAGGAACACATAGTTGGTAGACGGTATGGGAAGAGAGAACGCGTATGCTACACAGAAAATACGATGGTTCGAATCACGAGATGGCGCACCTGTAGAGGGTACGAGATAGATGAGAAACGAGGGAGAAATAGAGGCACACGGTGGATGTTGTGTGGATATCCATTCGCGGCGGATGGGAAGCGAACGTAGTCGGTCTCACAGCAGAACGATCACAGGATGACGCGGCAAACGGCGAGAAACGAGCGATACAGGCAGCATAGAGCGACAGAGAACTCGGCCTCCTTGCAAATCGCATCACAGATCAAACACGGCTTGTATATTAAACGTAACCTGCTATAAAGCGTCCTGCCAACTGCTTATCTACTGTCCACGTTCCAGGATCGTCTTTCGATCTTAAGAACACTTACCGAGCGGTATTTTTCACGATATTCTTGCAGCAATTGACGCGATGCAATCGCTGTGACATCGTTATTCGTCTGTCTCGATGAATGATAAGCGATATTAAATGTGCTACCGTTTACGAAACCAGTATCGCGGACCAGTACTTTCGCCACCAGATACGTTGGCTACGTTTGACATCCCGACATGTGTTACAGGGTATATACACGCACCGGTCCTTAGTCGCGGCCAAGGATGCAAGATTGAACGCCCGCGAACGCACGCTCCAGCGGAGATCGTGTGACGAATCGCGAAGACGTTTGTACCGCGTCAGCCGCTTAAGATCTACTGGGAGACTGCGATTTGCACGAGATTCCAGAGATAAATGTATCGCGGTTGAGGCAAAGGCTTGGCAGATAACGTGGGTTTTTTCAAATGTTACGGATCGATAGTTCTAGGAATGTTTCGTGGGAGTTGGCTTGATCGAAATGCTTCGATAAATGTAATAACGTAGGTACGTGAATTCTGCGTCTTTTACGGGTTTTTGGATTAGACGTTGGATTAACTTTGGAAAGGCTAATGTTTCGTATTAATCTTAACGTTGTGTTTGTGAGAACCTTTGGATTATGAACGATGCTCGCTGATTTCCTAATGGCAAAAGTTACTTACCAAAAATTCCACTTCACCAAAAATTCGCGCGTCACCCAACTACTACACAGAGCTCGAAAGAAGCGCCTTCGAAGAAAGGTGGGTCTGATCGGTTATTTCCGATACATCTAATAAATCTTTACGTCGTAAAGTACGCGTATTAGCCAAAAACGTCACATCTATAAATGAAACCGAATCGTGTGACAGTGAACAGGGGAGGAGAGTACTTTCCTTGCTTCTTTCTACGCTTCTTTTCGACTCTGCAATATGGAAATATAAGCGACGAACCGACCAAAGCCTCCAAATGAGAAGCTCGAAAGTTAAACCAACAGAAGCGAACCACCCAAAATCAGCCACCAATAAGACCACGAAGAAGAAAAAATCCAACTCACCTGACTCAAAGGACGAATCCTTTCGTGAATCGACTTCTCAGCCTGCATCGCAGAAGGTGGCGGATGATCAGGCGTCGGTGGCTGAGCATAGTGCGTTGGACTGGTGGGCAGCATCATTTGTACTCGTTTCAGGCGCTTGTCAGTTGCTTCGCGGCCTTCTGGCGTAGAATGCTCGTCGATAGCGTCGCGCTTGTCGTCCAGAAGACTCTCCTGGGAAGACTTGAGCGTGAGGAACGCGTTCGACACGAACATCGGTTCCTGGACGAACGAATCGGTCTCGCTGCACGGTGATTTGTCTGCGCAAGGACTACTCTCCGGTTCATAATTCTCGAACGCGTGTCTACGTAATTTTCGTCGAGGGTTCAACGTCTTGATCGGTCTGTTCTCGTAGATGGAAGTTATTGCAACCGGTTCCACGTTAGTTTCGCGTCTTTCTTCGCCATCCGGCACGCGAGACTTCATTTCCACGTATTGGTCCACGCTTCTGGTCACGTGACGCAATTGTTCACGGCGTTTTTGTAACTGCTCCAAGTCGATATGGCTGCGGGCGCCACTGCGCGCCATGAATAAATACTCGTAGTTGCTCGGGCCCAGAGAACAGTCCGCTGATAAAGACATCTGGGTCTGCAAGTGCGTCGGTGAGACGGAGAGATTGCGTCTGGGTGGTTTTTTCGGCGGGGTTGGCTGGAACAAGATACGTCCCTGCTAGTTTTACGCTTGTGGACGTGTTAATATATTTCGCGCTGAGAAAACTGATTTTTCGAGGAATCTTGAATTTTTGAATTTTGAAAAGTTGGAAAATTGTACTAGAACCAGGTAAATGTAAAATTCTGTATATTTCAGTCTGGTTACGTCTAATTGCTTGTTTATGTAACGTCTGTAAAAATATGTATTGGAGAATTTGATGAATTAGAGATCAGCCAGGAGATGCAGATAGTACGAATCAAAAGATTATATAGAGAAATAGTAGCTATCGTATGTGGGGAATAAATAATCAGTTTGATAAATTAAATGCGAGTTTGATATATTCCAAAACAACGAAATATTGAAGTAACTGTAAAAGAATAGTTTTTGACCGCAATTTAAATATAGTAGCTACTCAAATCTTAACTGATAATATCGATAACTATATCTTAATTGAATATTAAGTGTTGGCACTTAGACAACAATTGATGCAAAATACGGAAATAAAGAATACAGTATCAATTAAGAATTGGGGTTAACAACGATGAAAATGGAGCCTTTTCTTCCACCTATAAAGACAGTTCAGTGTTAATGAAGTTCGACTAATAACAATCGTTCGGATATCTTTCGAAAGTAATATTCGATCGACATTTTTTTTTCACGAAGTAACCTCGTTCGAAGGAAAAATGTATAGCCAGCGACAAGCTGTCATGTCGGGCCAATTAACTCGCGATCAATTTGTCCACGTTAACGAACTGTAAGACACAGAGATGATTCATTGCCGGTTCTTCGCGCAGTAAAAAAAGTTCCAATCTCGAACAAGTGGAAAAAAAAAATATAGGGAAGAAGGATGCTTGAGAAAAGACAATTCACTGTACAAATTAAGATTCTGCTAACAACATTGAAATTAACAATCGACCGGTGTTTAAAGAAAGGGAAGGAAAACAAGAAATGTGAAACTTAATGTCAATATGAAACTTATAAAAATTCCAAATACCATACAATTTGATAACGCGACACGGCAATGTAAGTATAAAAAATTGATTTACGCAATTTTTAAATCTACGTAAGTTACGTAATACAAGTACGTATAGTACAGTAACAAATATTTTTTTATTATCAAATTATTTGTACAGAATATAATCAAAATAAGCGACCAAACCTTTGATATCGTGTTCTACTAAAGATAAGTGCGTTCTTCCTTTTTCAAACAATCGTTCTTTCTCTAGTTAGAAATAAGTGATTGTAATATTTGAGATGGGTTAATAGCGCGTGTCATGATAAGTTTAATCGCTGCCCGAACGTTCGACAGGCAAAGAATTCTCGTATTTATTTTTATGAAGCTTATATCTCTGAACTGGAAGGTTCTTTCCCTTTTCAAATAAAATACTGTCCCTTAACTATCACATAACACAAAAATCAGAAAACTAACGGAAATAGACCTATCATATTTTTCTCCTATAATCTTCAGACGTAATCGCTACTCTTACGAAATTCCAATGCAAACAACGAAACTTCTTACATCCGAGAAAGAATCTCTTCCTTAAGTATATGTTCTCTTTAGTCTTTCCTAAACCATTCAGAATCTTCTAGATTGTTTAACAAAGATTAAGATTTGCATATAGAAATTAAAGAACCACAGCAAAGTTAAAAACAAAATACGATACCAAAGTTCAATATCGCCTATTTTACTTACATCTTGTATATATATATATATATATATATATATATATATATATATGCATATTACCAAGAATAATAATGTATACCAATGATATTATCACAAAATGAGAGCAAAAATGTTATTAAATACTTCGTGTACATATCATCAAAGACACGATACGGTGGATCAGTTGCTAGAGCGAAAGATTTCGCTTCGAACGAGTATACTTTTCACGACCTCGTACAACCCTTTACCGAGTCATAGACGAGATCTCGAGACGAAAAGAGGAATAGGGGTATTCTTACCGAGACTTTACTGTTGGAGGCGGGGCTGTGAAGAGAACTGGACAAGGGTGCCATTGGCAAGTAAATCCCGGCAGCGCTGGAATCGTTGGGCAAACAACGCCGGTCTCGTGGGCTCGGTCCACCGACGCTCGAGGACGAGGAAACGCTCAATTGATCCGACTCCCTGCCACCCCCATATCCCGTGGGTAATGTCAAGGACAGATCCTCCGACACGAAGCTACCCTCCATTGTTCCACGAGGTACCGGTGGCGTTTGGTACAATCCGTTGTCGGAACCCCTGCGCAACCAAACTCAACGTCTCAGCGGGACCAACTCGCCATTAACTTGGAATTGCTAATGGTTTACTTCATCGAGCAAATTCTCTTTTTATCGTTTAATTCGTTTCGTTCTTTGTTTGTTCGTTTGTGTATGACGAACTAGGTTAGGATAAACATCATGCAGTAGCGCTTTGGACGATTGACACTGTAATATGTTATGGATTTAAAGGATCGTTTTTTGAATCGTGAAACATACGACGACGAAGATTTTGGTCAATTTCTCGATGATAGAAGACGATCGTTATGATTCTTGTTGTATGATCCAGTTTGATTAGATACAGTTGAAAACAGCATTATTTATATGTTAATTCGTTTGGAAATTATTCTACTCTCTAACGATTTACGCGTAAACATGTTTGTATCGATGCTTTGAGCTTCGTATTTAATATGAAATTCAAACGTTAAATTCAATTAATTATATCTAAAATCAAACAACGAATAATCCATGAAATACACGTAACGCTATAAAATTACGAGAAACCCATCACCAGGAGATTTCGATTTCCAAGCAAACATACAGTAAGTCTATCACTTTCCACAAGAAACTTTGCAAGATTTTCCAATTACAATTCTTCCTAAACTTTGCCTATTTACGCGTCACAAATGTCCAATGTGAATCCCAAAAACGCAACAGGTTGCAGCATCGTAAAATTCACCATGGTGTATCCTCGACAGACGATCGAATAGAGAAAATCGATTTTAGTGCAGGAGAATCGAAAGCGCTAGCATTGTGCTGGAGAACGTTTGCGTGTGATATCATTACCGTGTGATGTCGCGCTGTGCTAATGGTATTCTGTCGGTGGTAGTGTTTTGTGGTTTGTCGTCGGGAGTTTGATCGGAACTTTCGAGAGTATTTATCGAGTTCAGAGTGTCGGACATGGACATAAAGACGCTGTCGAAGATCGAACTGGGGTCGGAGTCCTCTGTCTGCTGGAGGGTCCTCCGTACTCCGTTCACAGGTCCCCCATATTGCTCGTTTTCACTGAAATTTCGCAATCCATCCGGTATCGTAAGATTTGAACGCGGTTCACAACGACTCCACTATCGTAGCATACTAAAAAGCGAAGCAGCGCAGCCGGCGTTCCGATCAAGCGAATACACAGCGCAGAACAGCCACTCTATAAGTATACCGCTTTCGAATTTTTATTCTTTCCAATTGTTGTAGATTATTAGTTTTATCGTTGTATATCTCTCTACTCGAAGATCGTAGTCAAGTATGGAAAGTTTTTGGTTGTTTTCATCTTTCCAAATTGAATATTACGATTGAACGTTTAGTGCGTACATCGAAGACGCGTTGACGGGATAGCCGAAATAATTGTAAAATATCGCTGTATAAAATTCCCAAGTTCAAATAGGTAATATGTTGTTATTTAAATGGTTCATCGTATGTTTCAAATAGCTAAATCACTGATACGTTGCATATAACGATTCGATTAATTATTGGTATGTTCTGAAGAAGATGTACCACACGTTCGAAGGTTTTAACTGTGATTCGAGTCCTTCGGTCGAGTCGAATGGATGTTGAAGCAAAAAAAGCTGACATCTACTTGTACCATTCGTAAGTCGCTAACAGTGCCAGACATTCCCATCAATGACGTTTGTCTCCCTAATTATCATCTCTTTAAAAATACGTCTTCGATACGAATACGATATTCCTCTTTTTCTCCATTTTCAGTTTTCACAAAGAAGCTATGCTATCCAAGATCGTCCACAAAACCTTCGCTACGGCGATCTTCCGCAATTAAGCGTACTAGACGCGAAAAGGCGCGGATACAATGGCCAGCGCTCGTTCATTGGTCAAACTAACGAATGGCACACGACTCCGAGTATCATCATCTCTCCTCTCGACAATGCGTAAGTTGAAGCGGAGACGTCCGCGGGCGAGTGTCGACTTTTTAATGAGGCCACGTAGACGAGGTCGGAGGCGAGCGGAGAAACGAGAAAGAGAGAAGCAGGAAGAACACACCGGTGTGGCGCGCCGCTAGGCAGAACAGGGGAACAGAGGAGTGGAAGCAAGCGAAGCCAGAGGTGAATGAAGAGCCCGGCGAACCGCGGTTGGAGGCCATGCCCGTAGGACGAGGGAGAGAGCAATGGTTATTAGTTTTATGCTGAGACGGGCTAACATTTACATTGTTTAACGTGATGGATTCATCTCGAGGCGGTCGAGCCACGGCTGCCGACGTCAAACATTGACGGTGGAGGTGCGGAAAGCTCTGGTACCGCTTGTTTTCCCCTTGCTCCTCTTCTCGTCTTTCGTTTCTCCACTCGCCGTCTCCCTTTTTCTCTCTGACAGTTTCTCGGTCGACCTCGGTCCTCTCCTCTTTCTCTGCCTAGTCAGGCCAACCGCGTTTAGCAGCTGCCAGTAGCACCAACAGAAAGAGAGAGAAGGGGGAAAGGAGAGGGAGGGGAAGAGGGAGAGAAAGAGCAAAAGAGAAAGAAAGTGGGAACGAGAGTACCAATGGGGTATACGGCGGGGGTGACCCAGGGGTGAACGAGGCGGTCGGACCCACCATCGCCTGCCTACATCAGGAAAATTAAACCAAGCCAAGCGGTGCTTAACGCGCTGGGGCTACACGCGGCCGCGCCACCTCCTCCAACCTCTTCTCCTCCACCTCTACTTTCAGCTTCCCTTTTCGGTCCGAGAACCTTTCCTCCTCTGCACTCCTACCCCCATCCAACGTCCTCTCCTCCTGACCACCCTCACAACCTAACCCTCTCCTCCCCTTCTCGTATGTGCCTTCCAGTGCTCGGTGCAACCAGCATCGGTACTAAAACGATACCAGCGACGCCGCTAACCATCATCCGAGCACTCGCAGCTCGCCACTCGTTCATTCACTCCGTGTGGCCAGGTCCACGTCTATGCTTTTGTTTACCCGACATCTCCTATATTAAAGCAGCCACGGTTATGCGCCCATCTATACTAAATATCCGCTCTTTTTAGAAAATATTACCGGGGCCTCTGCGCTCTTATCCGATGCACCGACGCGATATTCTTTTCTCTCTCCCCGACCAAGATGACGCCGGATGAACACAAATACTCGGGGAACAGGTGGAGCTCAGTAGAATTGTTCTTTTCCTCCGGATTCTTTCCTTTTTTCTCTCTCTCTTTTTTCCCGTTTGTTTGTTGGGTTGTTTCTTTTCTCTTCTAGGCTGTTTTTCCTCGCTGGAAGAGGAGGTCGTTGCATGGAACGCAAAATGCGAATAGCGTGTACCGATGCGTTCTTGTCGGAGATGGCGATGGCTCGTCACGATCGAACGGGCCGGTGTTTCGCATCAGCGGAACGGAAGAGCTTGGTTGGTTATTGTTAGTCGTCTCTTTTTGTCGGAATGAGTATTCGCGAGGCTAGTTGCGTCTGTTCGTTGTTTTGGTGTTGCGGTTATCTTAAGAATGATAATTTCACGAGGATGTCTACATCAGGTTGAGTCGAGTGAAGTTGTTCGGTGAAATTCTCGAGTGTTTTCCTATAGTTCTTGTTCGTTTGGAATTAAAACAATAATAGTATATTTAAATTATTCGCAGGCAAATTAGGTGGTTTATGATATAGGAGGAATTTCATTCTCGAATTTCTTCGAAAAGGATTTTTATCTTTACTAAATAAAGTTTCATATATTTTACTTAACGAACCATTGTAAATATAATACAATAGAACTATAGCAGAATATTCTACAACTTTTTCACATTTTTTTGAGATTCTAGAATAGTAAAAAAATGTAGACCTGATGAACTACCCAACGAGTCTATCATAGGACGATCTGTCTGTCTACGTATGGCCTGATATCACTGCGAATACCTTCGCCAGGAGTAATATTTTCTTCTCATAGTAACGTGTGCGTTTTTTCACTAATTACATTGCGTACAACTAAATCACGTAATCCAATGTCAAATATTTCTACGCCACGTGTATTCTTCCCAACAAAACAAGAACTTTTACGTTCTTAATAATTTATCGTTCCACAAATCCCATATAAAGTTTCCTATCCAACGATCTGATATAATATGAATCTTGCAAATTACGATATTATCGAGTCTTCTTTAAATCTCCTTATGCACATCTCGATTTCTTCTCTTTACATTATCCGAGCCCGCGAGTCGTTTAAATGTCCTTAACTATAGATCGATCAACAGGACGACTCGATTCCACTGACAATGCTTATCGCAGCTTCAAGCGCACAGCGCACTACAGCGCGAGAGTCACAAGAAAGTTTTACGATCGTAGAAGGGTCAGAAAAAAAAATGAAACATCGAAAGCGACGACAGGCACGAGCCAGTGTGAAAAGAGGGGAAAAAAGATTGGATACTCACAAAGACATAACGGAAGTGCCGGAAACGCGGCGATCGTCGTCTCGAGGCTTATGATAGAACTGCCATTGAGTGGGCGATGTCCCTTCCGCCGGAGAAAGATCATCCCCAGGGCGAACGTTTTCGTAAGGGCTACCCAATGAATCGTTTCCCTGGACCGGAATGGGTGGCAAGTTCTCGCTGTCTGCGTCGCTTTCCACACCAGAGGAAGACCTGTGCCCTGTTCCGAAAGTTTCGTTCGTGAATTTTATTCATTCTACGGCGCGTTTGAGTTAAAACCTTACGAGCTACAGAAACAATTTACTAATGAGTGAAAATAACCCGACGACTGATCTTTGTTATACGCTAACAAACAATTTTCGTATAATACCTATCTCTATATCGTAAAATAGGCAAGAGTCCTTATATCAAATTGACAAATATGTATCTAATACGGACCGCTCGAATCGTTTCGTTCAATTCATCGTAATTTATCCAACCTATATTCACACCGTTTTACGTCGCCGATATTTACGATACAATTTCGCTATCAATACGCAATTAAGAACCATCGCTTTAATCATTAACCAAACACAACGCGAATTACCGCTTAACAAACAGTCGTCGATCAACGATACAAAACCAAACTGGAATCGCGGATACTGCAAACAGAACAATATCAAACTTTCATCGGAGGATCGTCGTTAACAAGATTTAACGTGCTATCGCGTTAAATCTTGTCACGAGAAGTTCGATCATGCAAATGTTTTGAAAATCGACGGGAACAGGCTTATCGGGGCCAGTTTATCGCTGCCTACTTGTAACCAATGATTGACAACGGCAAGAAAAAGCGGTTTTTTTTTCTCCCGAGACACGTCTCGTTAATTGCACAGCTCGTTTACTCGGGATGTCGCGTCGAGGCGGGAGAAAAAAAAACGAGCGTCGCGGCGGATACGCACTTTTTATCACCGCGGTGATGTCCTGAGTGACGTGTGGTGGAAACTGTCCCAGAAGATCGAGCACCGTGTTCTGTCGCGAGTCCCGAATGCCCAGGTCCACACCTCGGTCCAGGAGCGCTCGCACGACTTCCATCTTGCCGCACAGCGCCGCCTCGTGCATCGCGGTCCCAGCGGACGTCCTCGTGTTTACGTCCACGCCTGCTGCCAGCAACACTTCTACCACAGCTCTGAAACCAACGTTCAGGTACTTTTTTTTTATCTCTAGGCTCAATTACAGTCTGTTTTTGTAAAAGAATCAAATTGGTAGGCGACTTGTTTTCTTGGAACGAAACTTGAAAAAATGATTAAAGTTTGCGAGTATTGTAGGTGAATGTAATTGTATAAGAACGGATATAAGAATGGACATAACGTATCTATTCGCCTTCCATAAGCCACGAGATATTCGAATAAATGATAAATGCGATCACTAGTCCGCATCAAACTCTGCGAAAACCTAATCCAATTAATCTGTTTTTATCGATCTTCGTTTCCATTAAAAATGAATCGATACGGTGTGCCATAAATTTGACATTTACTATCATATAAACTGAGCCGACTCTGTCTTATTTCAACAAACTCTTCAGAAATATTATCGATCTCTTCGTCCATTAATCAAACACGAGCCAATGGCACGCTCCTACATAAACGTTATTCCGTTAATAGCTCGAACCTTTCACGCAGAACCTGCCCTAAAATTAACAAACCAAATTAGTATAAGCTGTCGTCGAATTCCCTTTAGCCGCGCATATATCATCGGCCGTTGAAATTTGCCGAAGCGGAACCGGATGGAAACCGGTGATCGAGGAACGGTTCTCGAGGGCGGAGAGAGGATCCGTGGCTCCGCGGATCACCGGCGTCAGATGAAAGTGGCCCGCTTGCACGCATTTCCCATTTCGACGCGATACCAGCAGCAACGTGTAGCACGAAACCCAGATTTCGTTTTGTATCTGTCGGCTGGTGTGCACCGACTGCAGTGACCGCAGCCATCCGTCGCATATAGGATTCGTGGCTGGGAATCGGATTCACGTGCACCTATGTTGTTATTACCGTGCCATAGGGGTATTTGTATACTGGCTTACCAAGAGCACCGATATTGAATCCGATAATAGACATTACTCCCAGCCCCCGGAATCCCTGCCTCGTCCCTTCCACACCGAAAACCTCCCCCTGGTTGTGTTTCTCTTTCGCCTACACACGTCCTCTCCCTTTTGGTCCCGCTATGGGCTCTGGCTCTGTCTATCGCCGCCCACGCATCCAACAGATCCGCCAAATATCGCGGCGAGACGCGTGAAACGCGTGCGTGAACGCAATCATCGCAGTGTGCATCGGGTACACAAGCGAATCCCGGCCTACGTTTCGACGTGACCGGCTACCTACGTGTGTACACTTTGGTCTTGCGCGCGTACACAACGCCGAGAACGAGCGTACACGATCGAGTTCCGCACACCGGGATACCGTAGTTTCGCGCCTGTCCAAACAGTCAAAATGCCGGTACACACACCCGAGGACCCGGTATGCTGTTTGACCGTGGAGATTGTTCAGCGGAGACCGACCAGATTTTCCAACCTAATCAGCGCGACGAGATCCGATCGAATCGCGTGAAACTTTATTCGGAGTAGTGACAGGGGAACGTGGCTGTAGAGCTGGCTGGTTCTTCTCAATGAGATGGATTTCGTTTGAGCGATGAATTTGGTATTTGGGGTTAGGTAGTTTTTAGACTTTCATTCGATAAATAGAGAATTCTCGCGAGTTAATGTTTGCGGATGAATATCCTTGGCGTTTTACGTAGGTGATGGAACGAAGGCGAAGAATAAGAAATAAAGCGACAAGGTGGATAAAAGGAGGAAGTAGAATATTATATTACATATAATACGATAAAGTACTGTACTTGGACATCGCTTGAAAATTCAAAGAATAGTTTACATCGCTGCATCGTAATATCGTTTTAAACTGCTTGAAACAAGTGGCACCCGAAGCAACTAACTCGACCAATCATTCTAGACGTCGATTAAATAACGACTTTACACTAATTCGCTCAAATTCGCTCAAATTCGAGCAACTTGACCAACCTGTACGAGACTTTAATCACATTCGTGTCATAAAATGACTTCTCGACTAAAATACTGTTATTTAATTATGGATAGCAAAATCATTTTATTCTTTTCTCTTAATATTTAGGACGAGAGATCAAAATGAATGAAATGTTGTTTTCGCTGGTACGATAGATTTACACTCAGTCTCTCTTACATACAGGGTGTATAATTGTGTATGAACAAATGTTCAAAACGCGGACATCAAAGGCGGGAGAAGAAACATTTATCTAATGGCAGCCAGGGCGACGTCACGTTTACAGCTGATGACTGCTCGCGCCAGCGAAGTCACGCATACGTGACAACGTTAAAATGTTAAATAGTGGAGTATACGCGAACACGGTGTCTCGTTGACACACGATCGCGGCACTTGGAGTGCGTGGATAGTCGCGTGAACGCCACGCGTGTACGTACTCGCGAGCGCGTGCCACGCGCGCTGTATACACTATGGCGTATTTATCACGCGACTGTATTTCACTATGGCAAGTGCGATCAGGGACAGAATATCAAGGGACGTGCGAACGACGAATATTGTTTGGTCTTGGCAAACTGTTTACGCGAGTGAGATTTTGTAGGGAAACTTTCGAAAAAAGATAGACGATAGAAAGAAGATGTTGGCATTTTCGAGATACATCGTGCTCATTCGTTCCTATAATTTTTTATTTTTAAGAAATATGTGTCACATACTTTGAATAATTCGTAGTACGTTAGTACATGGCATCGATGAATTTTCTTTCCAAGTTTTGAAGAAGAAACTTAATAGAGTTATAATTTTAGTTGGAAATTAATATATTCTTTCTTCTGTCGATGTTAAAATTAATGGAATTCCACTAGCCTTATGACGCAGTCGATAGAGATTTATCGATTCGAATATTCCGAACAAAAATTCCTATTATTCATTCCATAGTTGCGAGGCAGATCAATATTTCGTATAAACTGATTATCCGATGTAAAATATAAGCTGATCGTTTAACGTATATTTTATAGTTCGTTTGTTCGACGTATTTAATCGACAAAAAAGTATCACGGTAAAGTAACATGTAAAACAAGTAAAAAGTAACAAATGTTCTCCGAACATGTTAGAGTAATTATACGGTAACGTGTTTCGCAAAAAGTCAAATTTCCAAAACAACCTCGTTATAGGTCTAGAAAATTTCTCATAACTTTGACTAATCTGACAAATAATTCTATCGTCAAGTCCAAGTGATTTCATTAATCTAAATAAGACTTAAAAATTGATATACAGAATAATATATCTTTCGAAATCTCTCGCGTGCTTTCCATCAAAATACGGCCAATAAAGTTCGTCTAACCAATCACCCGATATATACATATTTCGGTTTCGATATCGCGGGATCTAGATGGACGACAGGAGTCGAGGATGGCCAGAGGGGCACACAGATTGAGCGGTTTCCACCAGAGAACGGGGGAAAGGGTAGAAAAGAGGAGGATGGCGCATCGCTAGCGACGGAAAATGCATTCATCGGACTGTGTATCGCGACGCGATCGCATTATAAGCGGCTAGCGCCAGTTAAAGCGATTACCGGCAGCAAGGCTGCATAGAAAAACCGACGTTATACCCGATTACAATATGACTGCCGTTTCGCGGCGATTCACGATCGGCGAACGAACGATTTTCGATCGAGCCACGCGTGCACCCGTACCCAGCCGTTTCATCCTACGCTCGTCCAACAACGTCGATTATTTTAAAGGCTTACCAGCCGGATTATGGACGTGACGCCGCGATGTTAAATGAGAATGAATTGGCCGAGCAAAGCGTTAAATACCATTTCCCTTCCCCGCCCTTGCAGTCCTCTGTTTCCCGATGCTGGAAACGAACGACACAACAATGGTTCTTTGGTTGTTTGAGGGAGTTGAAGACAAAGGTGTGTTTTGAAACGATTTTAAGAAATTGTAGAGAGATATTGCGTTTATCGTAAGAGGCTTTGCTGTGACTGTTTGTGTCGGTTGGTGATACATATCGAGAAGTAAAATTCTTGAAAGTAAAATCGTGGATGGAAGGAGGGGGGGTAGAAAGAGATGTTTCAACTTTCTAGTTGAATACGAAAGAAACAAGATGATTAAATAATTAGAAATAAAGTGACTCGCGTCAAGATACGCGTAATGTTACGATACATAATTTCTAAAATACACAGTATTACTCAAGAACTATAATATCGTTCTTCGCTGTTTGATACTTCGAATCAAATATATCAAATAACCTTTTTAGCCCAAATGCATCTGAACGCAATATTAAAAATTAAGTAAGTATTCAGAGAAATATAAAAAAAAAAATAACGTTCACACTTCAATGTTTCTGCAATTTTTGTCCGATTACTACCATGTCGATTTTACACAAATATTTCCCTTGATACCTCCGCCAAACGTTATTTACGACTGCTTGGATATTTTAAATCAACGAACGGTTCGCTGACAAACTGAAAATAATAAACCAGGTGCATCGCGTCCGGCTCTTCGAAATATAACGCGGAATATAACAAGAAGAAAAAAATTATACATATTTATATATGTATACTATAAATGTATGTACATGGCGAAACACGTGCAAATAGCCAGAATTCGAAGAATTGTTTCGAGCCTGTGCCGAAATTCATTTTCGTTATTTAATTGTACAGCACCGGTGTAACCGATTATCCGGTTAATCTTGCATCATCCGATTGAACGATTCGATTAATCAAATAACGAAGGCTCGTGCTTACAATATCGTTTATTTAACTCAACATTTTTGCCGTGCGATGCAACAATCACCAATTATTTGTGTAAATGCTAGTAAATCGATCGGACGTTGGCACGGGAAGCTCTCCCGTCGAATATTTCGGCGACTATTTTTCTTTATAGCGGCCGCCATTGTACGCCATTGCGAAATATAACGCGAATGCTCCGGTCTCGTTCGCGGAACCACGTTTCACCGTCACACGCCATCCCCTATCGCTTATTTTTGACATCCCTCTCTCTTTCTCTCGCTCCAATAAATCGCTCGCTGTCACACAATTTACGGTTTCGAAATTCACGCTTTGTCAAAAATACCTGTCCCATGTGTACCCTTTCGAAATTTGCTCTGGAAATGCCAACACATGGGACTGCAAAGTGAAAGAGAGAGACGGTAGTATTTATGGAAAATTGGTTGTACAAGGGAATATTTGATATTGTTTTCTTTTCTTTTTTCGTATCTCACGTGCAATAAAATTGAAACACAATTTTTTCGTTTTTAATATTGCTCCGAATATACGCGTCTATTGGTTTTTTTCTTTTCTTCTTTTCTTCATAATAAATACGTTTAATTCTTTGCGAATCGAGTCAAATATATTTTTATTTCGATCTATTTTTATTTTATTAATCGGTATTATTAAAAGCAGTTAATAATTTGTTTATTATATTGGCTAATCATTCGCTTTTCTTATCGTTATAATCAATGACCTATTTGTATTGACACCACAGTATAAGGTCCGTATTACATCAGAAGCAGATAACAATTTGTTTATCACATTGCCCGATAATTTGTTTTTCATATTACCGTAGTCAATGACCTCTATCTGTATCGACATATTTTTTTTAAACGAAGCCTTACTCTCTCCTCAGAATAGAATGTCTTTGCACATTAGTCCACGTATAATAATTTTCCAACCCCTCCAAAGAATCATCACCATATTACTCGCGCATATAATTTTAACACCCAGACTCGTATTGACAAATGCTATATTGATTATACTATATTACTCTCGAACAATTTCATCGCCTAGACTTATACGTACTTGTAAATTTCATATTACTCCTATATACCATATCACGCCTAGAAAGTGATCAAAACACCAAAATTTCCACTTGCATACTAAATCACGCACCAAGTACTATCCATCAGCGTTCTCCCTCATTGTACATCGTGCGAACGCTATGAAGCCACGATATATCCCTGCAAAAGGGAACAACGCGTGAGTGTTGGTGCGGTTATCGAAGCGTCAGAACACCTTGGCGCATAAAGGGGCATTAAACATGCCGCGACCGGATCGGTCCGGCGGGGCAGAGGCGAGCAATCGCGATTCAGCCGCGCAAACATCGAGCGATCTAGGTCGATACGTTTCGAAGGTAATGATTAATACGATCCTCGTAATCGAGAGGGCGGTCAGCAACGCGCACGGACGGCCAGAGTGCTATCGGTCTCCGCGAATGCATTCGATCGGAGATTCGCTCGAACGAGGAACGAGAGACCGATCGGTAGGGTGGTAATATAGGACGTGTGTAACCAGGAGAGGGTTGCGACGGATCATGCCAGTTGGAGGACGTACATACATATCGTATTCGACGGGATTACGCAACGTGGTGCTCTCTGATTGGCTCTAATGGGCAACGCTGCAAATGGCTCGACATCGTTATGGTTAGCTGAAACGAGTCCATTGTTGTTCCTAGATACGATGCAAGGGCTACATTACTCGGTAATTAGCGCGAACGATTCCAGGGAAAAAGCGGTCTCGCGAATGGAATTCTAGAAGATGGAACGTTACGTTTCAGAGTTGGAAAAAGCGACGTGACCATACTAGGAGGAAGTCTTTAGTCGAGATCTTCTTCGCTAATGTGTTGCACTTTCGCAAGTTTTGTTGGTTATCTCGGACCTTTCTTTAGCTCTTGGGCTTGAGACATGCATCGGTTCGTTCGTCATTCGTGTGCACATCTCGAGCAATATTTTATAAGAATCGTTTAAAGAATATAAAGATTGGTAAATAGGGAAAGTTTCGTAAGGAACGTGAATAGGGTTATATAATATTATGGACCGATTTCTATGAAAATTTACGATTAAGAACGGTTTCGTTCGTATTGAGTAGTTCGGGTCGATACTTAATGACCTGCGAAATATTTGATAACTGTTTTAGATAAATTGATCATATAATAGGAACGATGACATATTCGCAATTACGAGATACGTGTTCCAATTTCAGATACGTCCATTGTTTCCATCGAAATAAACTTAATTTATTGGAGATACTCTAACAAGATTAATCACAGACAACTAGTTACGACCAATTTATACGATATTATCTAGAACACACAATCAGTATTTTTTTTAAATAATAACTTTGATATTAATAAACTATAAAACTAATAAAAAAATAACAATAAATTGACGATAACAGTCGTCTATCCCAAGGTATATATACACACATGATGTTCTGTCGCTCATATAGTACTGTCCGAAGGAGAAACGTGTGCGAGCGATTGGAATCGAGAGTTCTTTCTTTGAATGTCATACATCAGGCGCAAATTAATCGCGCGGTCCGTGTACGCATTCAACTGAACGTGTGCGCGATGTCCGGCAGGATTCCACGAATCATGAATAATCTAGTAACGATCCTGATCTGAGATGCAATATAAAATAGATTTCATGGACAGCGGCTGTAAACGCGTGCACTCGCGCTGTTACCCTCGCACGTTGATCAAACGTCGTGCGACGATCATCGATTCGGCTTGATTAAATAAAGAGAGCTACTTTTAAACGATTCCGGTTAGTTATTGGGTGAGTTAGCATTCGCAGCTCAACTTGAAACTGGTGACAATATCAAATAGAATTTTAGCTGACGTTTTTATAAAGTAAACGTAATAATTCCAATGATGATATTAAATTTTTCTTCCTTCTTTAATAATCTACACTTTCTATATATTATGTATACGCGTATATATTCTACGTGCATATTCTTTTCTTTCTATTATTCTGCTTCATATACGTTATCTATATTTCGTATTACTATGCTGCTCAAAACCATTAGGGAATCATTATAAAGAAGTTGAATTGGAATTTATTTATGAAAATTATATAATTTCAGCAAATATCATGGCTATAGAAAACAAACAAAAAAAAAAATACATGTTCAAAAAGACTCACCTATGGCCATTTCGCGAGGCCAGATGCAGCGGGGTGTGAGGAAAAATCACCGATGAGGAAGAATTCCGAAGGGGCACGATCAGCTCTGGATACGTACTAACGAGCAATTGCACGGTTTCCAATCTATAAAAGATAATTAATTTTACAGAAGAAGCACAAAGCCAATTAGCAGCGTCATCGATTATTCATTCGGGACGATCGATAATACGCGAGCAGTTTCTGAAAACCAGTTGCAAACCTGCTCGAATTTGGAACCAACTACCATCTGATACAGTCAAAATTACAAAGCAACTTCCAAACATAGACAGAAATACAAAAAAGGAAAAGTGGATACAATACATCGAAATAACAATAAAGGGAATAAATATATATGCGAAGAAAAGAAGAGACGGGGAAAAAGGAGGAAAAAATCGTACGTGCAATTTACCTGCCATATTGCGCGGCCAGATCCAGCGCGGATTCTCCCCGGCTGTTGCGGATGCTGGGGTCGCATCCGTATTGCAACAGCTGTGCCACCACTTCCGTGTGCCCATACTGTGCCGCACAGTGCAACGCCGTCTCGTTGTCCTTCGTCTGCGATCATACAAAGCCGGTATTTCGAGTTAACGGATACACTTTGTTTCGATTGCTGGCATTAGAGAGTTCCAACTCAAAACGACACGGTTACGTGAAATTACTCACGAAAAGAAGGGAAGGTAGATCTGTTTGTATTGGAACGAGCGATCAGATTTTTGTCGGACGAAAACGAAGCTTAACACAGACATTAGATCGCGTACGATTTCGTGATCGGCACGATGGAATTAATACTCTAATGGAAATTTATTATTTCGGAAGGTACAAGAATCTGTTTGACACGTTTAAGAAGCATTTTTTGAAATGAATAAATGAAACAGTAGTAAAATATCAGTGTAATAAGAAGGAAATTATATTTCTGGTAAAATAGTGAATTAAATTTTCCGCAGCTCTCTGATACGGTATAGTAAACAAGCAACTAAAAATACGAGGTTGAATTTAAAGCAATAATGTATGTAAATTCGGACTACAATTTCGTTATATTGTGGAGAAATGGTTAATCAAAATTACTTTATAAAACGCACGAACAAGTGATTTTTGCTACGAAATTTTTCGGTATATTGGAAAAAGAAAATTTCATTTTGCAGAACTGACGTCAAAGGTTTAGTCAAGGAATTCAAAATGTTTCGGGAACGCAAAGAATTTCTGCGTTATTCGCTGAACAACGAACGAAAATTAATTTCTAAAAGAAAGTACGTAAATTCCGCAGTTGAATACTTCGATAAAAGAGACATCAAATTCCACCCTCTTCCGTGATCGATATGACATGAACCAATAATTTATTTACATAACATATTCTAATAATATCATAGTGTTATAATTCGTACGAATTAAGATATCGTAGCGTGATCGCCGAATGAAATTAGATAAAAAAATTAAAAGAAATAGCAGAAGAATAAATTTACTGACCGTAAGATTTACTTTAGGTACCGAGGGTCCTTGGGTAAGAATTAACCGCACGATTTCAGCGTCGCCCGCCCAAGCTGCCAAATGAAGCGGCGAAGAGCCTTTAGCGTCGACGACGTTAGTGGAAGCCTCATATTGGAGCAATAACTTTACCACCTCCCTAAAGAGAAAAGCGTTCCCCCGAATTATCGTTAGAATGTATGTGACATCGATTAATTGCCGATCGAAAGGAATATTAATTAGAAACACGAGCTAACACAACATATACGCATGTATATAACTAAATACGTATGTGTAAATTGTAACCGTACATTATCAGTGAAAAGTTTGAAATCGTGTATAACGAGTTTTAACAGAATCAAAAAAAATGTTTTAAATGTTATCTCACAATTTTGCTATTTTCGAAATTTTTTTGGTAAAAATTGTTATTAAGCGATAGATATCGCGTATTAATATTTTGTAAGATTACTTTTGAATCGATAATGAAATTAGTAGATGATTTAATGCAGACACAATCGGCGAAGTGACTTCAAATTTTTAGCCGGTATTGTACGTAGATGGAGCTTTTTTGATGAAATTAATTTGAATTTGAATTTTGCCAAATCAAATTTTATTGAAGCATCATTGGAACATACTTGTGTCCGTTCAAAGCCGCATGGTGAAGAGCAGAATATCCACTGGCATCTTGCACGTTAGCCCCCGGACCCCGTCGTAAACTGTAAATAAATTAAATAGTGTTGTTATGAAACGTAATAATTACTTTCCTTCGCGCGACTTAATAGTTTCTAATAATTTCGAATTGGCAGATATAAATTAGAAAAGCATTGACGTTGAATAATTTGATGTTGTTATCAATGTTATTAATAATATGTTCTTATCGATTCGTAGGAAGTTGTGACAGATACGTAATGATTCATTATTAAAAGATAACAGTCATTCAGATTATTTTTATTCGAAGACTGTGTTCATATCTGATTCCTATTATTCATACATATATCAATACTAAAAATAAAGATCATTTCTAGATTTCATCCAAAAGTAAATGTCTCCTCGTATAAAATTGTTATCTAAAAAGTAAATGTGCTTGAAAATCCATTAACCACATACCACGCATTACGCTTCTCGTCGAAGAAGCTAACTTAAGAAGCTAACTCGAAACTTTCCAATCACCTATTATCACAAAAGATTGTCACGCTAACAACATAAACAGCATAATTTATCATTATACCATAAACTTCTACTCCTTAAAACTTGTCGTCGATATTTCACCAGTTATCCTGGTGACTCCAAGCAACTCGCGTGCTGCCACATTATTCTGATTCTTCCTCGCAAATCCTCTCACAAAACGTCACGTTGCAAGTACCAAAGTCCCAGTGAAATCTCTAAGTTCCAGACTTAGACTGACATAAGAACCAGGCTGGCAACCAAGGTCTGGCCTAGAAACACTTCTATCCCAGAATCCCCAGCCCGAATTTAACCTAACGACACTATACGAGCCTCTCGGGGGATGTTATCCGAAAACAAGTCTCGATATTGCGTTATTTGGCGTGGCTGTTCGAAGCAACCCCGATTGTCAGAGTACGATGGCCAGCGCCGGGGTAACGATCATCGAGCAGCGGCCGGGACCCATTTCCGCAATTAGGAATTCATGTTTACTGCCGGTAACTAATACCCGGCGGCGATACGAGCTCGCAGAGGCAAAGAATCGAGCACTCCGCGCCAACGAGTCACCGTATCGCGAAGCGCAGACAGAGTTAGGTCGCACAATGGGCCTCGCGGACAGGAACAGGCTCGCTAATGAAGCTTCCTGCATCCAACACATGTTCTCATTACTGGCCTTTGTTGCGTTCGTGCCGAGATAAACGTCCGCCGCGTTCTGCCCTGGCGCGAACACAATGTAAACGCGTCTTTGCATCCCCTTGGGACCAATGCGACACCTTCTTTTTCGCACATTTCTTTCCTCCGTGCACTTTTTTCGATCGGTGGTTCTTTGTTCTTTGTTATTGGCACGGTACGATCGCGAGAAGACGATAGTCGAGCAGTTTCTCGTTATCCCGTGTTCTCTTCTCTTAAGTGGATTTGATTAGCGCCGCTGCAAGCTTGGTCATTCAGTCACCGCGCCCCCTTCGAAGAGTTGAGAGCCGCACGATCAAAGCCGATCGAATTGACCGGATTGGATGAACGGTTCTGACGAGACCAGCCGCAAAACGGCGATCGGGATAAGAAAGGGAAGAATCGTTCATTGTCGTTTGATCTCTGACTTTTTTTTCGTGTCCGGAGGGATTCCAGAGACCGTGTCAGTGACAGCTTGGAAATTGTTATACGTATGTCTTTAATTACGAATGATATTAAAGCTTTCGTAGTTTGAGCATACGTATATGCTACTTTTTGTAAGTAACGTATTACGATATCGCGAAATTTGTCACGTATGAAATTATTTTGCGTCGAGTATTAGGAAATCTTGACGTTAAATTTCTAATTTGAAGTATTGAAGGTATTGATTAACACTGCGAAGATCACGGTTGAGATTTCGCAGATACATATCGAATCTGTTGATAGTATTGATAATTCTGTATCTTCTACGCAGTTAATAATCAGGTAGATAAGTGTAAAAATTTTATTTGCCCGTTAGCTAAACAACCTCGCGGTATTATTTTCAAAAAAATATACACGAATAAAACGACGCCACAACGTACCGAAAATCGAATCAGTGGATTTCAGCAAACGTTGGAAAATGCGCTATTTGTGGGATTTCGAGAGAATCGGCGCCACGGAAAGACAACGTAAGAGAACGCAATATTTATCCTGCACGATTAATACACATCATAAACGCGAGCAACCGTATTTGCTCAGTTCTCGTGCAATTCCGATATGAAGATAGACTCGTAAAAATATGTATGTTTACCCTCGTCCTTGGAACTGTCTCACACATAACTCTTGTATCGATATTAGAACCTCTCTACGTCACTATCGATATTGAATAACGTTTCTGCCCCACAAATAAAATGCGAATAAAATTCAGAATCACGTTACGTAATATCCATTCGACAATAACCATAACTTCCGACGATTTTTCATCCTCTAGTTTATATTCCAAATATTTCAACGACCTTATAAATTGGACAAACGAATTTAAAACTCGGATGACAAAGACTCGGTTAATTCTAGGTCAATTACATTTACGGCAGCTCGTACGAAAATATTCAAACACTTGTAAAAAAATCTTTTTACGAATGTATTATGCGTTTTATACATTTCGAAATTTCATACATTCCATACAGCTGAGAAGTCTTTTCTGTCAGTTATATTCGCTTTATCTTTATAAAATGAAATGGTCGATGCCCGTGGCAACAACGACTCGGTCTCTGCCGAACGAAGGTTAAGCGATTCGATTAAACTTTCGATGAACAAATTAACTGATTTGCAAAGATACAATTGCCGAGTATTGTAACAATAAACAACGACTAATAACGGTTCTTAGCGAGCGATGTTGACCGATATCGAGGGTTTGTTGAAAATCGTCCTTCGCAAATATTCAGTAAGCTCAGCGATGTTTATCAAAGCGACAGAATGTCAACAGGCGTGTTTACAACACGGTAAAAATTGCACGAATAAATGCGTGAAAATATCCGTCACCGGTGACGATTCCACTCTAGGCGGTGTAAACAATTACGTATATCCAGAAACATATTAAAATCTGCGGCGCAAAAGTACTTGAAAAATGTACCTTTTAATTTCAATTTCGTGTATTTCGAATATTGTAGATGGTAAAAAGAAAAAGAAAGACGGATTGAATATACATTAGATTGAAATACGAACAAGTTTAACGAATATAGGATTAGATTTAGATATAGAATTTATTTTTATTTGAGGTAGAAGAAAAGCAACGATTTTGAATGGGTAGGTATGTGTACTCTTCTATTTCGTATCTTGCACTTTTATCTGAGATTACATAGTAGTAGAAAGTTTCTTTTCTTTCTTAATATTACGACGATTGAAATCTATGACAAGGCGCGAAAGATAAGAGATCTTACAATTACGGTAGTAGAAACATACAAAAATACTATATTGTCGTAAGGAAATAACTTCAAACAATTTTAAAGCTATTTTGCAATAATAAGATTCTTAAAAAGCATCCATAATATATGAATTCCTTAATGCGCAAAGAATGGAGCAAACTGAAGCTCGTGAATAGCATTTTAATGTGTGCTTAATCTGCCCATCCCATTTAACGCTAAACCTAGCACGCGCGGTCGAATGACCGTTTTTGAAATTTCGTTTAGAATTTCTTGCATACAACGTTACTGTATCGCCGTGTAACTTACTGAATTTTCCTATAATATAAATACAACCCATTTTTCAATATTCACAACTTTCTTTACTGTTTACTTTTCGAAAAAAATTGGCTAAAATCTCTTTCTATATTAAGATACATATTTTTTTTGAAGCGGTCATTTGACCGCTTATGGTAGGATTAGGTATACATGAAATGTCGGTAGGTTTAATGTTAATCTGCCATCGATCCTAAATTCACGCGTATATACATAGTTCAACATAGTTGTAACGTACGATTGAGACAGATAAAAATTAAAAATAGGAATATAAGCGCCAACTAGTATTATTAGCTAATAACAATAGCTATCAATATATGCATATATTCGCATTAGTGTATTCTATATTTCGCGCAAATCATCAATGATATTTATATCAGATACAGAATTCAAATCACGAACAAGCACTTTTAAATTGAACATAACTCGATCGAAATCCAATACGGTCTGTCTGTTGTCGTTGTCCACGATCCAACGATACCAGTTCATGATTAAACGATATTCAACCTGAACAAGACAGAACAGCGACAAAAACAAAAGAACCGGTCATTATTGTCATCGTTTTCCTCGCCTCCGAACAATTTCATTCCGATTCCTCGCGCGACAAGGCATCGCAGAAAAACTTCCAGTTGGATTTGCCTCATTAACAGGGACGCGCGTTCTGAATCGACGCTTACGTCGCCGAGGCTGGATCAAAGCATCGCATTCAGTTTACCCAAAACAATTACCGCGGACCGAAGGCCTTTTCTCTGCGGAGGCGCGCGGGGCAGATCAAAGGCCGCCTCCTGGCCGCCATCGTCGTCGTCGTCGTCGTCGTCATCGTCGTCGTCGTCGTCGTCGTCGTCGTCATTAAGCAGCGAGACGTCATTAAGCTTTCGGGATAGCGGCACTTTAAATCATCGGCACGCGACGCTTACGTTCATAGGAGGATCGTTCAAGGCATTCGCCACTCGGCAAGGGCAGGCAGCTTACCCGCCACTCGACGAGAGACCTCTAATCCATTGTAACTAAAGATCAAAAACGAGAGAAACTGTCGATTTTGCCCAACGCAAACTCGCCCTCGACAGAGTCAGAGTCGGGACTCGTTTGTTCTGACGACTCGGAAGCAAAACCGAGAGAGTCAAGTGGCGGGGGCGGCCACCAGGATTCCGGTGGGGCGGCAAGAAAAAGAAACGAACACTCAAGGGTTACGCGAGTGCGCCTCGCAACGCTTGGAAGTTCGAGGAGCTTTTGGCCGAACCAGAAGAATAGGAAAGAGCTAACGCAGAGAGGAGGACGGCACGTGTTGAATTTCCCTCTTTCTTTCTTGCCACCCCCTTTTTCATTCCGTCCGTTTCTCACTCCCGCCGCCCCTCCTCTATGTCCCCGTGTCCGCCTCCGCCGCCACCGACGACCGAGACCTCTCGCTTGCGCCTTTCTCGCTCTCTTCTGCGGACAGAGTCGCGCGTATTTATTTTCCGCGCCCTAACAACGGGACGGGGGTGGTAGCCGGCTCTCTTCAAGCCGAGTACACACGGAGAAACGACGTAACCCCGATGGACGCGTGTATATGAACGCCAGAATACCAACTCAACCGTGGCTTGTACTCTTGTGTATACCTCAGCGTGTGTGTACATGGTAGAGGACGTATCAGTTGTAGCGGCCGACATAAGGTGGACAAGAATGTCGAGAGAAATAATTTTTGTTCTTGCTGAGGTTTCTTGATGCCAAGGAGACGCGAAGACGAGCGACTTATAATGCGTGGAATTGACTGTTGCCATTTCTATGAAATTTCAATGAAAATTGAAATGAACAATCGAACGAGCCATACAGAGGTCACATTGATCATCGGTTTAGATTCTAAGACACTCAAATGTTGATTGCTATGAACACTTTGTTATTGAGAATCTCTTGTTTTACAGTAAAGAATAATGTCCATTCGGCGATCGAATAAATTCTGTAGGGCGTAGGTTGCTTCGTAACAGTATTAAGAATTATAATTATTTAACGCTTTGCGAAGCTTTTACATAGAAATTTGCTCGTTATTAGACACGCTGCTTACGGATTTTCTTATATACCGTGTATACCAAGCTTTCAAAATATACTAAGTACGAAGAATTAAATTAAATTTAAGCGCAAATTATTAAAGATAATTCACTTAATATGCAAAAGTATCTCTTCCATTTCTATACTGAGAAACGGATTTTAGATCCTTACTAGTCTAAGCTTAAATAACATCTAGCTTTAGAAACACCCTATACAAATGTATACACAAGCACTGTCGGAATGGCCACGCTTGCCTTCCCGTGTCTCTCTCATGTTAGACCAGCCTGGAACGTTTGACTCTTCCTTTCTTTTAGCCAGCCCCTTCTCTCTTTCTCGAACTCTCTCTGGTTGCTTCAGCGAGCCACCAACTCCGTCCTTCCTCGTCTGTCGCACCCTCGACGCCGACTCGCTTGCCCCATTCATCGAGTTTATCCGCTTGCCCAAGTTCCTTAATTAAACCCTGAAGATTGTCTGCAAAAAGGACATCGCCCAGTGCCCTCGACGTCTATGAACATTACGAATTGGACAACGAGGGGACATGAAAGATACAGATAGGTAGCAGGGGCGTGCGGAAAGCACCGTTGCACCGTCTGTCAAGCATCTATAATGGCAATTTCTTGCCGGTTTTAATCAAGACGCCGAACGATCAACGACAAAAATGACCCGTTTCCTGGGATAATTGTAGTGGACGTTTTTGCTCGGCGACCCCAGACAAATGGAACACGTGTCGGAGAATCGTAAGTGCTGATCGAAATTCGTGGGAATCCCATAGACTAGACCGTGGATCTTCATGGGATCAAATTATTTCTTTTTGTACGAACGCCGTAGAGTATTTAGCTGTTATAGAAGGTGATTGCCACTCAAGAAAGATTGGAAAAGGGTGCTGTATAAGTTTGAGTATATGAGTTACTAGCGTGGAACAATGATTAACAAACGCTGGTATCGCGTTAGCGCTATGGTCGTTAGTTTCTATTCACTTTGACGTCAAAAGTTAACAAAACGATCAACGCAACGATCCTTATGTCTGTAGGAGGTATGGGTAATTATGAATATTTGATCAGTGTAAAGATAAAGATGAAAAAGTGCATAAATAGATAAGTAAATGTGTATACTGTGTGCAAATATGTAGTTAGCACTCGTACGGCGCTAGTGTCGCATCATTGATCGTCACAGTGTTAACGAAGCTTAAGTGGTCGCTGCAATTGGAACTAGATGACCTGTGCTAGGAAGACTATTGAAGATAAACGATTTAAAGTTTCATGATTGCAGTAGGGTATCGTATTGTCGCAGAGATTTGCTTTCAGTTGAATGTTTAACTCATTTTGTAATTTATTCAATATCCGTAGTGGTAAATGTCGCCATTCTTTTTATCCTTCTTTTCTTTTTTTTTCTTTTTTGTTTTTGTTTTTCAACGTTTCATTTTCACAATGCGAAATGATAAAATGCGAAATACGAGATATCACAATTGCATAATAGATCCCCTACAATTGAAAAGATGATTCCGCAGTAAATGTACGTAACGTGAAATAATATTTTTCTACGCGCGGTCTTTGTTTCCAAGAAAGTCGAGTTTGAATATACGTTGAGATGCGCACTTGACTTACAATAAACCACGACCTTATGAATGTCCCTCGAGACTTCCATTGTATTTAGATGCAAAGCGAGCAGAATTTGTAGCGTAGGAATGTAGCATACAATATACATGTCAAACATTAAAATAACTTTCGCCGAGATATAATTTTTTCATTCGACAATCTTTTTTCATTCTTCGATCATAAAGCAAACACGTTTCATATAACATAAATACGTAACGAAATATACCATTTGAATTTTTAAGCAGTAAGTTTAGTTCGTGTTTGTTTAATTTATCCCCTACCGCAAAATCAATTCGTATTGTCTTGAACCAGCAACATTTATTTAATTATCGTGCGACTGAAAATGTAGAATGCTATCATAAAAAATGTAAATAATATTTTAGGATATCAGAAATGAAAGATATTAGGATAATTTTTCTAATGTTGCGCTCACTTTTAAAAAATATCGATAGGCGTTAATAATAGGATCATTACGATTGTATTAACTGGGATTATAAAAGATCAACGAACAAGAACAGTAACATCTAAAACGAAAGAGCGGTCGATGTCATTGAATTATGCGGTTTCCCCCGCTAATCGACAATCAGAAACGGAGTAAAATCGAGGGATAAGTGAACCTCTATTGCCTTTCGGTACCACGGGTGGGACTGTGAACGCGCCTTCAAGTCGGAAGAGCAGAGTGCAGAGAAGGAAGTCTAGGGGAATCGACCGAGGGTGATTCAAACACGAACGAAAGGTACGAACTAGAAAGAAAAAGAATAAATATACGGACAGAAGGAACGAAAAAAAGAGAAAGGAAAGAAAACACTTGACAAAAATCATAAAATAAGAAAGAAAGGAAGAAATTCTTTCAGAAATAAGGTACCGTAGAATAAAAATTCAGAGAGACGCGATAACAAAGAAAAAGAACACCGAGAGCAAAAAAATTGGATGACACCAAACTAAGGAAAAAGAAACGAGAATTACAAAAGAATTCAATGGACAAGACAACGAGGGTGCAATAATGTAAAAGGGAATGTCCGTACATATGTGAGACACTGTTGAACAGGGAATAATCGAAAACAAGAAAAAGAGCACGTACGTGACACAGGAGAGGAAACAAGAAGAGAAGCCAGACGACAAAGAGAGAAACAGTAGACACAGGGGCCAAAATGCAGCGAGGGTGAAGACACGCGAGGGCTGTTAGACCGTCAATCGATAAATTCCTCCGGCGTGGAAGAGGGGCCACGATACGTGCTGATGTCGCGAAAAGGTCCTTCCTCGCAAACACTCCAAGTGTCACTCCGGAAAGGTGAGAGAAAAAGAGCGGGAAGGGGAAACTCTCTTCTACTTGCACTTTATGCAGTTTCGCACCCCTCGAGGGAAAAAAGGCGGATCTCTGTCTCTGTATATATCTTTCTCCGTCTCTTAAAGGGAGGATCGTCCATCGATCCGTGATAGAAACGAATATACAAGGGAACGTCCTCGTCGTGAGAGACTGGCTTGTCTGTCGACTAATTATCCCCTCGTCGATCGTTTAACGCATCGATTCCTCCTTCCGGAGGAGTAGAGAACGAACAAAACATTACAACGATATCGGTCGAGTATAATAGAATCGTTAGAGAGTACTCTCTCCGCGGTAATTCGAAAATTTGATGATACGGTTCTAGAAAGACAGCAACGAATCTGATATGAACGGAGACGAAGATCTTAGACGACCTTGGGCGAATTTGAATTAACCGCTCTTGTGTCCTGACGTGGATAATCTGGTTACAAGGTTCGACGTACGAGAAAATTGAGAAATTGACCTATATGTTGAGTCAAGAGAGAGTAGATAACACGGATATTAGTTTGAAGTGGAGTTTTCGAAGGTTGGAAAGTTGGATAATAGAGTTTCGGTATATTTTAATAAAATAACCTCGATTGATTGGTGATTTTCGAAGATCGTATTTCAATAAGTTAATCTCGTGACAAGGATACAATATCGTTTGAATATATAGATTTTTCATATTTTATATTGTTTTTGAAGTTTTTTTAAAGCATAAACGCTAAACGTTCACCCTAAATTCCATGTCTTAACATTCATCCCGAGGATGAAATAAATGAAAACAAGACCGTTGAAATCTTTATTACCTCGAAACCGTCGAAGGGTCTTTATCAGATCCACGGTTATAAATTGAAAAGCAAGTTTCCCGGTGGCAGGGATTCCGAGGCGGGCCAACGGTGTGCCCAAGAGACATCAAAGAGAGGCGAAGTTATCGCGGCCGGGCGATGACGTTAAAAGTTCTGGTCCGCGAGAGACCAGGTCGCCGGAGGCGGTGTTTCTATCGAAGGGAAGCCCTTCCTGTGGCCCCCGAGGGCCGTGATTAAAATTATTGCCCGACCCAAAGCCAACACGCTGTGCAAACAAAGGATAAACACATTCGCGGGCACCGGTACACTAGAAGTGGCACGATTAGCATCGTCAAATGTTTCTCGTTTGTCCCGTGAGTGTCGCTGGTATCGCGGAGTAGCGCGCGCGCGGGATGCACAAGCGCGTTTTATATTGCTTTCCTGTGATCTCTTGAAGCGTCAGAGAGGGAACAAAAGATAAAAAAAGACAAGAGAGGCGAAATGAAGCAGGAGAACAGAAACTATAGGAGAGAAAGGGTAAAGAGCTTTGACGGAGAAAGTTGCCGTGGGCGAGCTTCGTAGTTATGGACAAGTTGCACGACTGCGACTGGTGACGAGCAAAAGGGGCAATTTGTTAGAAGAGGAGCCGAGAAGCGCTTTCGTAGTGATACATTTAGGACTCTGAGCTTGGTCCGGACGTTCTGTCTTTTTCTCGCCCGGTTCGTCGCGTCTTCTCCCGTAGAGAAAAAGAGTGGGAGAAGTGCTTCTTCCCTTCTATTCCTTTCCACTCTATCCCCTCTCTGAACCGTCACCCTTCTCTTTCTCTTTCGCCCCGGAAGGTTTTTGCTCCGTGAGCGACAATCGGTGTTAAAATGCGTGAATGCACTCGAAACACGCACGCCTGCTTCTACAGGGGCACGCGGCGGAGACCTCTCGAAAACAAACGGTGGTTTCTCTCGTCCCGTAGCCAACGTGACTTAATTAATGAAAGCGTGCGCGAGAAGCATCGACAAAGTCGTCTTTGTCGAGAAGTTCGCGGGACTGGGTCAATACAGACCGCCGCGCCGACCGACCGTTTCGATTAATCGCGCCCCCTACTCATTGATCTGCTTCGACCCGTTGATCGGGTATCGGGTCAGGCAAAGGAATCTATTACGATTCCAAATTCGATTGAGGCCGGAGAGTTCGCGATTAGAGAAGTTGACAGTGATTTGTCGAGCGAGTCGATTACATTCCTGGCTGAATTAATTCGCGAGTTACGTGGAACTGGTTTGTTAGTAGTTACGAGCACGTGCACGGTTATTTAAATGGCGGTTTTTTAAGCCGAGACAGACTAACTAGGAAGGATGACTAAGTTATTAGACCGACTGCTTTTTACACGGAAACGAGATGAACATGGGACTCGCTGTTCTCGTGCAGCAGTTATTACGTACATGGAACGCGTTAGTCTCTTAGAGAAATACTTCCCAACGTTATATCGTAGAAAAATCGTATACGTATTTTTCAAAACCGATGATAAAAGAAATTCGATTTATTTGAATTTAAGAAATTTTGTTGTGCAAATAGAATTACGTATATTTGATATAATATATCACAGCCTGTTCTATTTACAGAAGTATAATTCGAAATAATATCACTAGTTAAAATTATTAGTTTTTTAAACGTCCATATTCCTTTACAAACACATACATACCATGTATACCATTATCTGTACTTGCTTATCTAATATAAGCACTTTTTCGTTTTATTCAATTGATTATCGACTGCACAGATTGTTTTTTTTTTCGAATGTTTATCTTACATAACTGACTAACATTAGAAAAACAGTTTTCCATGTTGCTTTTTCGATATATCCCCTGTTAAACTCTAAATTCAATAAACGAAACCGCGAAGCAAAGTTCACAAAGGTTATTTCCTTAGGCATCGCAGAATAAGGACAAAAATATTCCAGCTCGGTCGCGCCATCTTCACCGATCTATCACGACGGGGTTATCATTGACCCTTGAAAATAAATGAGTTCCCAAATAAGCCTGTTTATCTGCTCCCATAAATAGAAAGTAGCAGGATCCGATAAGTCGCAAGGAAACGTAGTTACGTGCTTCCATACTCAGAAACACAGGTCGATCTTTCGTTTTCTCGTCGCTTTTATCTCGTTAATTTAATTAACTGTTACCGCGTAAAGTTACAACAAGCCCTCTTTAAATGGAACGTTAAAGGAATTACGCGTCTAGCCGCTAAAACGTTCGCTACGAACATTAATAATTGATAGTGTACTCAGGGTTGTGCGTCCATGTCGTAACGCATCTTGGCACGTATCATCGTACACACTGCGAACGCGTCGGCAGGGTGATTCATGGTCACGGTGAAATCATGAATAATCACTGGACAATAACGTGGGTAACACGCGCATACGGGAGCATTATTCTACTCTACAGATATTCAGAGCAAAACTGATTACGCTCGGTAAAATTATGATGCCCGCGTTTAGTTCCACGCGGCGATTGTATAATATGTTACAGGGAAAATGCTGGATTATTAAGCGTTGCGCGGCAAAAAGGTAGCCCGGAGGATACGGGAATTCGCGTTCGAACGACGGCTGTTGCAGTTTTTATAAAACACGCACAATGATTCCAATTACGCATCACGAGACACGAAATTGGTCGTCTATTAAAAGCATATCACGCTATCGGTAGAAAAGGTGTAGGGGATAATTACAATGTTAAAAAAAAAGGAAAGAAGAGGAAGGGGAAAAAATAATAATAACAATACTGCACCGTTGGTTGCAATAAGGTTCGTTCGCTTAATTAATATGAAAACTATCGAACGGAACAGATTCCCGGTATTAACGGTACAAACGGCGGGACACGCTCCACGAGTTTCTCTCTGGCAAACTGTCGGAATTAATTGGAAAAATGCAGCGATCAATCGAGCGTAGGTAATTTAACGCAGGTACCGGTACGTGTAATGACTCGTCCTCGTCCGTTTATGCCCAAAACACAGTTATCCGTACTCGATTAATTGAGCAAACACGGAAGTGCTCGAAGAATCGGATGAAAGGAAACAATCGGATGTGCAGTCAATACCGTATAAACACTTTAGCACGAATGATCAGTAGCTACGATTCGAAAAGAGCGTGGACACGTACCACTGATCTCTCGATGAATTGACAGACATCGAGGCAATTTTTCATATAATTGAGGCAACACGGTGTATACGAAATCAAAGGTATCGCGTGAAACACGATATGGAATGCAAAAACGGGAAAAGAAGCAAGGAAAAGCAAAGTCTGGTACGGTGACACCCACCTTGCCAGTGGACCACTCCTCTTCGCTCGTTGACCCAAAATCTTCTCGACCACGGTGACATTTCCGCTTCTCGCTGCCTCCAGCAGCTCCTGGTCCTTCCCCATGGTCCATTTACACTGTAATCAAAGTCTGGTGTTCACTTGCACACTTGTCAATTTCTGTTTTTACTATGATTACTCGCGTTTCATTGATCCAGCGTGGCCATCTTGGGCCGACTGCGTCGCCACCTTGCGGTCACTTCGCGAAATAACCGCGACACACGATAGCGCGACAGAGAAGAGAGTACTCGGGCAGACTATGATTGGCTATTCGAGAGCAAGACAGAACGACGGTAGCCGAGACTCGAAGTATACCGTGCTCAGGCATGTAGCCGACTGTCAAGTACCAGCTGTTGCGCTGTACTGATTTTCCGTGGCTTCACGCCGACTCGGCTTTGCGGCAATTTAATCGAATAAGTGTGTCACGCGGCTCGTAGCTCCGATCGAGATGAACCGCACGTTTGTCGGAGAGCTGTTAATCTTTCTGTTACTCACCATCGCCAGCTTAGCTAGGGAAAAATCATCAGATACACTATCTCTCACTGGTAAGCACACATAACCTCAAAGTACAATAGCGCGTCCTGACGATCTTTTTCGTACGTATTACTTCAGCCGGCTGAAAACTTTCATTGTTAAACGCTGTTAAAACGATTTCAAACATGGAACGAATTAATTTCGTCGGTCGTGTTTATGTTCGTCGGTAGGCAGGACATTTAAAGATAAAGGAATTTTAGATTGTTTTCGTACAGCGTAACCTTTTATGTTGATGTAAATACGGAGTTATTAATAATACTTATCTGGAATATTAAATTCTATTTGTCGGGGGGAGATAAGAAACTATAATGGAATAAGTTAGTTAAAAAGTATGTTGTGTGTATGGATTAAGTTGTTAAAGACTGTTTTTGAATTGTACTTTCTGTTTATTGTGTAAAATTATTTAAATAGAACAATAAGATATAACAATATATGAATTATTGTATATAGAAATAAGGTAATATAAATTGTAAATGTAAGGTGAGATAAAAGAATTGAAGCAAGAATGAAGAATAAAAGTAAGAATTTAATAAAAGTATTTTACTTGAAGATATTTTTTTACATACATTTACTCTAATTTTTATATTATCGTGTTTATTTTTAAACATAGCTGGATATTTTAGATATATTTATCATCTTTCATCGATATAACACGATAAAAAACTGAATATACTTATATTTAGAAAGCGCTAAATATAGTTGTACTTAGAGATAATATTAAACCATTATAATTTTTGGAACAGCATTTGCTTAATAATCAAACATGCATATATGTATATATACATATATATCGATATGACTAACAAGCTTATTTCACATTTAAATGAAATCATACTAATTTCACTAATAGATATACACAGAAGTTTTTATCATCCCAATTCCTATCTTATTTAACCCTAACGCGTAAGAATACCAAAACCATTGTAAGAGAAATGAGCTTCTATTTATCACATGTGGAAACAAAGTCTAAATCAGAATAATATTATGATTTGTTTCTCTTGACAATAGGATTCTATAGAATTGTTTCGACGTAACATAACAAATCATTGCAACGAAGAACTAGTGGAGAAATGTAAATATAATGTATGATACATTTTACAGATGGAAGTGTGTTTCAGGTGAATTTAACTAATCTTCATGATTCTGTGCCATACATGAGACAAGTATCTATCAAAGCCAGTAGCAATGCAACATTTAATATAACCAATATTTCCTCCAATGCTTCTTTCATTATCTTTCAAATTCATACCTACCAGCACAATGTCACGCTGTCTTATGATAAAGATCATCTTAATAAAATTTCAAACAGAAGCGTATTTGGATCAAACATTGGCCTTTTCTCTGGGCTAACCAAGAACATAGTAACACAACTATTCGTGAAAAACGATAATGTCCACGACGTTAATGCTTTACTTGCTGCTGTTGTATACCACAATAAAGGTGAGTACTATCGCTTGTAACGTATAAACTTCTCAATAAGAACTATTGTTCTATTGTTCCCTGTATCATAAATCTTTAAAGCTTAACGTACGTAATATTCATTGTTACGCAAATCAAATTTCAAGTATTAGGTTGTCCCAAAAGTTTCTTTCTTTTTATAAGGAAATAATAGACGTATTAATGAAACAAAATGGATCATACATAATTCAATAAAATAACATAAAATTAAAAATGTTATGCATCGATTATTTCCTTATAAAGCGTAGTAAATTTATGGGACAACCTAATATACATTTACAATGTAAAACTGAACGAAAATCGATAATACATAGTAGGGATCGTATTACAAACTACCGGTTCAGATATAGAACTGCAAACTCGACGTTTCAAGCAATATAAAACGATATACAGGGTGACCAATTTACTATTGTCGTAACATTAAAACATCTTTGCTTGAAAATATTTGTATAAAATATTAAAAATTAATTCAACAAATTAAAGGAAGAAAAAATTCAATATTTATCAATAAAGAGCTTTTTCTAAAGGAGCACGTTAATTCTGCTTTAAAATTCTTCTTTATTTTCTGTGTATGCCTGATTATCAATCCTATTTTACGAAATATCAAAATAATGACATTTGTTAATCCTTATATGTTATATTTATAACTGCATTTACTCTTCCGAATTCCTTGTAAGTATATTTTAAAATCTGCTTTTGTCGAAATGCCGACCTATCGATGTCCTATGACCCTTATTGTTAGCATCGTACCCATTACTTTCTTCACGAGTAGCCACAATTCGCATCATCAGTACGTGTACCACGCTGGTGCGATACAAAGAGATTAAAAATGGCTTTCAATGGCTCTACACTCCTTAGTCCTCGTACTCGTCTATAGAGTATCACGCCACGAAGAAAGGAACGTATTCGATAAAAGCGACCCTCACACCTCGCGTTATTTTATCTTGACGTACTTGATATCCTATGTAGTACAGTTGTATTAAGTAGGTTCCAATTTGGTACTTTCTTTTTATTAATAATCGACAACTTTGTAATATTTTCATGTTTCAACATTTAATATTATACGGGCTATGAAATGTAACCTAATTTTATTATCTGATATATTTTTCTCGTAGCCAATGTATAAAGAAATTTCTCTCATGAAATTCCTATAGGTTTACTTGCATAATATGATGAAACGATATTCACCTTATTAGAAAAGATCGGATTATAACATGTGAGAACACCTGTGTAACCTTTGTTCCTCCTTAACACCTCCACATGGATCGAAAATAATTGTATGCGAGACCCAGACACCACAAATAACGTAGTACATATTAATAGAAATAATGTTTCTTCGCGTATCAAAGATAAAATACTTTAATAAAATTAGGCGGCATCTAAGCAATGTTTCAATAGGAAAATTAATATATTAAATATATGAATGTATAACATGTTTCATAGACTTTGCATACACAAAAATGAAAAGATGTAATTAGATTCGTTGAAACCAGATGCGCCGATTTTTCCTTCACTCGAAACATTCTGCATACAATTTCTAGCAACTCGAGATATCTGTTCTAATATGATCTAAATTTGATGGGACGTATTTCCTGCGATCGCGACCTCTAAAGTGATAATAGTTAACTGCCCAGCCTGTATATCGTCGTCTGTTTCGTTTCACATACAGACAACGAAGCGGGTTCGATAATAAATTTCCCATTGCAAAGAACGATCAATCCTGTCCATCAGTTCATTGTTCTCTCCGCAGCACCCATACCGGGTGGATGCAACATGGAATTCAATACAGAGATCGCGCCGTACGCGAACGTGCAGACACTCGACACGATGGTGATCGTCGACGTGCAACCCGCCTCGGTACCGTTGAACGACAGTGTAAAGCTCACTTGCGAAAAAAATCCGGTGGAAGTCGAGATGTATCAGATATTCCTAAATGAGCAGGACTTCAGTATCGATAGTTATTTCGCGGCTATCGCAAGCATGCTGACTGCTACGGATATCAAGGAGAAAGGAGTAAAGGTACTTACTGGAAAGTTTACAACTTCTAATCAGGGATTTATTTTATTGCATACATTTTTCAAACTGAAAATATGAGAAGGTTGTGTTTAATTCGATTCTAGGATTTGATGATATTGTATCGATGGAATAAATGATATTTAATCAGGAATAAATTATGTTTAAATTGTAATCGGACTGGAAATTGATTCTATATAGCGTATTCGATATTGTCAGTGGTTTCAAGGGTTTATTTATCGCCTAAATTTTCGCTATCTACATATGAAAGTTAGTTTTCAGAAATCTCTTTTCGATTCTTATTTTTTCCGGTGTTTTTTTTTTTTTTTGTTTTTTATTCGTTCTTTAACTTACTGATAGAAGAAAATTTAGCGATGTACTTTTCTTCGAAGAGGATAATGTCGGTTAACTGCATAAAAATCGCGTGCACGAAGAAAATCTGGACTCTTTTATGATTAACGGCCCAGCAGAAATTCATATCCAGCTGTCGATTCAACAATTCGATTAATCCATTCGTTTGCTGTAATCTGTTCGAGCGAAATTTACAATCAAACCTTCGAAGCCGTGTTTATTCCGCTGGTCGAATTGTAAATAACTGCCATTTTGAATACCAGACTAGGAAGAAAAATAATTCTTCCTTCGATGAACAATGTTCAATCAATGAAACTGGAAAATCTTTCGATCGATCAAACTAACCCAATTCTAAAACGTTCGCTTAAAAAGTATTCGTTTTGATTAATTGAACGCTTCAATTTTTAACAATCGCTTTAACTGTCCACACGAAGCATGTGTGCAAAAGTTAGTCGATTTAAAGAACGAAACACAATGAAAGGTTCAAAATAGTTTATTAGATCGTTAAACAGAATTGTACAATTTTATTATAATACTGTTGTGATTACACTTACAAATAAAGTGTACTTTTGATTAATCATTAATTAGTTGATTAATCCAACATTGTACGTCAAAAGTAACGACGAAACATGATATTAAATTATTATTATTGACAACAATCTCATGTACATAATTAATCAAACGTGCACTCGCGTAAATATATTCAAACATTTTCGGATATCAAATGAATGCATGTAAATCAAAGCTTACGATTCTAACGTGAAAAACATTTGTCCGATAGGTAGCGAATCCTGTGATTTTCTCTCCGATGAGGCGAGTGTTCAGCGCGTACACCGGAGTTGGCTCCGTTTACGTCGCACTGGCTACTTACGGGGAATATTCCGCGGCCTACGTGCCAGCATTTTCATACGCTTGTCATCCCACAATCGATCCTGCCTCTTGTGACGTTTTACGTACGTGTTTTATTACGCATACAAGAACCGCATGAATAAAACATGATAAGTCTATCTCTTAGTATTAATGTCACATGGTGGTGCCTAGAAAGATATATTTTGTAATTAATCAAATAGTAGTTTTCCGAAGAAGATTGTTTAACTTGTCATGTTTTCTTCTGTACTCTTCACATATAAAAATCATTCTTGGTATCGCGAGGGATAATCATTATATTCGATGCTTTCTTTCAGCCAGTTTATTTTCGAAGTTCATCTGCGCTTTCTGTTTCTTCGTCGGATTGTTATCGATATGCTTCGGACACCGTCTCGTTAGAACCGATATGGCATTGCCGGTATTTTTCACGGGAACCGTGATCGGTTACGCTGCAGTAGGTATGTATCAACAATAGCATAATATATCATTCGACTTTCCCTCGAAATCCCGCTTTCTATTTTGCAACGATAAGTAAACGATATTATTATTTTTGTTTCGCGAAAATTTTGCGGAACTGCCATGTTCTTTATAATTCTTCGTACGTCGCTTCGTAAATTAATAAAGATCCTAGAAAATTTAGTAAAAGTTGACAATAAAAGATTCCAGAATTATAAACAATATTAGTTAAACATCTGCTATATTTTTATTTTGATCAAATACAAAGGAAACTAAAAATAATATGCCGTCAGAGACGACGAAACTATAACGTTTCTCTTTTATTAAATTTACCTAACGAAATTCCTTTGCCCGCAATCCGATTCCACGATGCAGAGAATTACATTCTACAATAATCAATTTCCAAACGTGTAACGAGTTCATCTAATATGTAACGATCGTATCCCGTTTGTTACAGGGGATATTGTAATCGCCATGGGAATAGGCCTGTGCTTCACGATGTTTTGGTTGGTGTGCCATTCGTGCCTTCCAATTATCTTTAGCGGGATAATGTTCAACATGACGCTGGGCTTCTTCTTCGCGTGTGTCGCTTACTTCCAGTCCCCAGGTACGGAAGAGGCCGCCGGAAGTCCATTTCCAAACGAAAAGCCGGTATCCGGAAATAAGTGCCGTATCCGTGCACGCCGTTCGAGGAAAGATCACCAGGAGTTGTAGTAAATTATAGGAAAATAATGAATCGCCGGCTTAAAAGCGGGCGAGAGGAGTAACGCGAGAAGAAAAGGGGGTGAGAGGTAGAAAGAGAGATAGAAAGAGAGAGAGACAGAGAGAAAGGGAGAGCTCACCGCCCCCGAAGTTAGTTGGAGTTTGGCGAAGGGATGAAGCACAGTCAGAGAGTCCCCCTGTAGCTTTTATCAATGTTGTTCGCTCATGTGGAAACTTCGTCTGCCGAATCCCCCTATGCAGCAGTGGCGAGCATTCGCGTTACCTCCTACCTTTCTCACCATAACCATCCTCCATCACTATCGCATACACACGCATAGACACTTACACGATAAAAATCACCATGTAGAGAAACGCGCACACACAGGCCAACTCCCTGCGCGAACTCCCACGAACCGATCTAACCAGCTTGAAAGATTCGCATTTACCTAATTGTGTCCCTTGTATTTATTTAGCTCCGGGACCTATTTAGATTACACGGTCTATGCTTGCGTAACTGCACGGAGTATCGGTCCCGATCTACCCTGTCGACAGATGATCGACTTGGTCACCCTCTCTCTATTCACCGTGTTCGTCTTTGGCACAGTTTGATCACATTCTCCGTGGTTTACGTAACTAGCATGAAGATACGGTTACGACGGCAAAAGCTCTCGTTTCTTATGTTTCGAGCTGTTTCTATGTAACGACGATAACGATAGGCGTTTGGAAATGGGATTCGTGAACTATTTTTGCAAAAATAGGTGAGTTATAAAATGATGTTTACGTTTCGATGCTTTTCCAGATTCGTTCGTAGTTCTGCAAAACGACTGGGTATTTTGGTCGCTGTTCATGACCTTAACCATTGGTATAGGCTTCATCATGACTATGTTATTTCAAGTTGGTTTTGTCATTACGTGTGCCATAATCGCGTCCTTCATGGTAATCCTGCCTCTTGATTATTGGATTGGTTCTGCTCTGAAATATATTGTAATAAATATCGTAAGGAGGATATCCGTCAAGGGTTTCAATTCAGCCACTGTCCGACCTCCGACTGAAGCTAATGGTATCGCGTTTTATATATTTATACCTTACCGTTCGTTACTTGAGAATTACACTCTATAATTACACTCTATTCAAATTCAATTGTTTGCTCAATATCACTTTCAATTATCCATATCGCGAATAACCGCTTGTATTTATTAACTTTCGAAAAGTATACTTATATATTATATTATGCTTTAATCGTTAGGCAATTTGCCACACTCCGTATTACATATTCTTTTGCAAGCGTTGAGCAATCAATAGGAATTTGAGACAAGCTATTAAATTAGAGAAAGTAGCAGTTATTTTATTAAAATTTTTCAATCGATATGCTACCGTTTCAGATATAGCCTTGATCATATTCTGGTCATGTTTGGCACTATACCGCGTCTGGAGGCAATGGTGCAAAGTAGGTGTAGCAGATCTGGCGGAAAGAACTCCATTACTCCGTTGAACATTTTGAAAATGTCAAAAATTATGTTTATGACGTTAGATATATATATATATATATATGTATGTATGTATACACATATAATGTAACAAAGCCGATCAGCTTTCGAATGTTCCATTTACAAAGTTTATATTCCAAGGAAATTTCAAACGAATTGTTATATCGCGTTGTTAAGATTTATGTGAAGTGTAACTTACTGTAGGTAGCTTAAGTGATATAATCATCGCTAAGTAATAATATATAATAATAAGTACGTTTATATAAATATACCTGGTGTTCATTTTATTAACAATATAACCATATATTTATTTTGAAGGGTAAATACGACGAACAATACGTACTTAAACATTCGGATGAAATGAACGTTCTGAAGTGACACTTACGCCCTTTGTTCCCTTCATCTGTCAAATAAATTTTATTGTAGCCCTTAACAGATAAAATGTTATTTATTACGAGTGACGAACAATGGCATTTAAATAAATAAGAAATAAAGACCAGAGGGGAAAATTCAACAAGCTCGTTTTCCTAAATTTTCTTATTTTACTTTTCAACATTTAACTGTAAGTATACGCGAAGTTTATTTAAAAAAACAAGATACGACGAATAATTGTGGCAACTTTGATTCTCGAAACGTTCAAGAAAACGATAAAAAGTACAGATAAGAAAGCAATTTCTGCGATACGATATTAATTTGGAATTTGAACATTTTTCTTCTAAAATCTTCAAAAGCTAAGACATAAATCATAGACTCGGAGTACAAACACAAGGAAGGATCAGGTTCAAAGGACAACAGTGGAAGGTTTATGGTGTTACTGAACGAATGCAGATGACTTGCGTTGTCATTAAAATGAAATAACATTTATTGAATCGAGACAGTGACACCTAACAGTGGTTCTATATCCTACTACTTACAATCTTAAAGGTAATCACAGCAACAATATTATCTCCATTATTCACAACACTTACGTAGATTACTGTCGCAATAATATATTATTCTCGTTAATAAATTTGTTAATACTCATACACTGTATTCGTTATCGGTATTATTATTACAGATAATAAGAAAACTGCGTGACCACTTCCGCGTCACTGCTCCGACTACGAAAGTTTCGGTATCGAAAGAATCACCGAAGCGCGATCACGTCGTAATTTCAAAGTAACGCCAACGAAATGCAACTTGCTCCTTTAAACATGCAGTTGATTCAAGCAACGAACAAAGTGATGTCAAGAACATGCGCGAAATTCCATTTCGTTGCATCGACGTGATCCTCCGCGTTCTTAAAAAGCATTAACGTTATCCCCGTGTTACGCAATATCGTTCACCAAACGTTTCTCTCCTCTTTACGAAAGAACGACAGAAAAACGTTTAACGAACCAATCTGTTGGAGGACTGAAGTGGTCGTATCTCAAAGAAGCTATTCTGTGGTCCGAGGTACATTTTCTTGTCGTCCACTGTGTCCATACAAATCTCGCGCGAGTCTTTCGAAACTCACGCTGTTGTTCGTCAAAATAAACAGCAATGCTCTGGCGTAGTGTAAGAACGGAGGAAAGAAAAAAAAAAAAAGAAAGAAACAACAAACGATCATCGTGCCATAAAAAGAAAGAAAGAAACGACAATCGATCATCGTGCCATAAAAAGAAAATTCTCGTCATATTCAAGTTCATCATAGACACCGATCGTCTTATCAAATCTGCGAATAATAATCACGACGAATGGCGAATCAAAAGATTCTGGACAAGGGCGACGATCACTCGCGAAATCGAAAAGAACTGAAAATCTTGAATGGAAATATAAATCTGCAACCCCTTTGGTTCCTGTTATCTAAGCGACGGTGAACGCAGAAGTGGTCGATGCGAATCCGAACGAAGTGTACGACGTCGAGAACCGAGGCTCCCGACCGTTGGAGAACCGACAGAATGACGGCGTTTTCGCTCTGACAGGCGACCTTTTTCCCCTAATTCGGTCCGTTATCGTTCACCGGCCATTATGTTTTCTTTCATTATTTTTTCTTCTTTTTTCCGTATTTTTTCTTCGTCCAAAAATATAAATTTACTAATGTATAGTACACAATCCCCGTTCGCCGTAGAAAACGTTCAATCGAATTGCGGTACACCAGCTGCGTGTCAAAATCGCGGGAAACGATGTCTCTCCTGGGAGACAAGGCACGATTTCTATTATATTTATAATATCTTTCGTTCGTGCCTTCGATCGTCGTCGCGATTTCGACTCGCGAATATCTTCAATTATATACCCTATTGACTGCTGACAAATCGTTTATAGCTCGTCGCCTATTTAACAAGAGAGAAGAGAAAGAGAGAGAGAGACTCGACAACAACGTTCTCGACGGTAACGCGACAGTTGCTCGGCAGAAAGCTTCTTCTTCTTCTTCGAGAAGGAGGAGGAGGAGGAGGAGGAGGAAGAAAAGCTGTTTTACTGGAGAATCGGAGAGTCTAATTAAACGGATGTTTGTTGCGTAACACTCACATACACATGCTGGAGGAGTATGCTTCGGCGAAGGGAAGAAAACGTGGTGCAGCGTGTCTTGGAACGGCGAGTCTCGTGACCGATCGCGATTCGAGTGTCTCGTGAAATATCGCCAAGCTTTGGTCGTTTTTTTATTTTCTTATTTACCGTTGTTGTTAACGTCTTGACAGCCAGCCTCTGAGTAAGAATACGAATCGTACATGAATGGAAACCTCGTAGGTAAATGAAACGTTTGAATGAAACCAGTTATCCCAGTTGTAAGTAAAGAAAGAAGTGATTTCTGAAAATCGAGACAAATTTCCTAATTAGACGTTCCGTTTGATTCCATCGGTACTTTGATAAGATTGAAGAACGAACGAGGATCAGTTGACAGTATTCGATTTACTCCTTCGCTGCGCAATATTTTCTCTTCTCAACGCCGGGCGTCGAGAAATTAATATATCCTTATTTAATTTCCATCTCGCCATAGTCTTTAGGTATCGATCATCTCATCTGTCCCGTTACTGTGACATCGCGAAACACGCGATATTCCCAACGATTCCCTGGCAAGGCGTCTTAGACATGTCACAGAAGTCTTAGACACGTGGAGAAAGTGGATCGGTTTCAAGTCGCCGACATAACACCGCGTAATCCTCGCATCAGGTACGAATCAGCGACCGAGAAGAAGTTCAATCGACTACCAACAAACGCAGCCAAGTACGAGTAGTCCTCTTTTCCCTTCTGCTCTTTTTAATTCTTTTTTCTTTCTTTTTTTATGATTTTTTTTTTTAGAGAGGGAGAGAGAGAGAAAAAAGCGAAACAATCGGAGTAAGAGAGGGAGAAAACGGAGAGTGAAGCGCATGTTTTCCGAGAGACACGAAGGGGTGGTCGGTCGTTTCATCACGTTCGAGCCGCGTGAAACGGACGTCGCGACCAGGGAACCTCTGTCGACGAAAACACCGACGAAAAATCTCGAGTGGTTCTCGCGGTCGCGCTTGCGCGTCTTCCTCCGTTTTCCCATCCCTTTTCGCCCCGTTAATGCGATTAATTAGAAATTTTATATCGCGTAAAAAGCCTTGTCTCTGAGGTAGTGCATCATATAATATCAAATTACCCTGTACCGTAATTTTCCCACTTTTCGCCACGCTTTTGTAACGTGTGTACGTGTGTAGAAGCACGCGTGTTTCAGATGGCCGCACGGATGGTTTCGCTCGTACGCGCTACCGCTGCCCGTGGAAATTTATTTTCGCCGAAAGTTTCGGGCCACCGAGAACTCGATTCGCGCCGTCGCGTCGCGGTCATTTTGAATCTCCGCGAATCTTTCGAGCGGGTGGTTGATCCTTTGAACCGTGTCGCAGAAGCTCCGTTTCTCGCGTCGACAAATTATTATTAATCCGTTGTAATCTTCGCCGGACTAAGTTTACGTGGAATTCTATTTTCTATCGAGTACGAGTCACGCGAAAGTTAAACTCGTTCGATTTGGTGAGAACGATCGTCGTTCGGTGTTTGAAGTCAAATTTGAATTTGCTAAGATCTTTTTTTTTTTTTTGTTCGTCGATGTCAATGAACTGAGAAGCGGCAAGTATATCGGTTTTCCTTTTAAGGAAACCTTACACGGCGAAGCATTTATTTAAAAGGAATGGCCGACAGACTGAAAGACCGAAAGCTTCGAAGATCTCTCTGGAGAAGTATACGGGAAATCTTGGCTGTCAGGATTGCTCGAACGATAGTCGTGCATCCTCTCCGAGAAATGCACTCTCCACGCGATATCGACAGCAATCTAGATTATATAAAGGAAACTGTATTTGCTAATATCACTGAAAACGAAGAACCCTGTGTAAACCAGTTTGATCGTAACAACCACCATTGATCTTAAATTTATAGAGTATTGCACGCGTGTCGCAAGAAATTCCATCGCGACTACCTAATACCTATATAGTAGGCGAAATCATCGAGAAACGATTCTCTCGTATCTCGCTCGAATATAAGGAACATTTTAAGGATACGAAGGAAACACGATTTCGGTAACTCGACAAATATTTTAATTTCCAATTCTAAAAAGAATTTCGGTTTCGGGAGAAACCAAGCTTCGATCGAATAATACCATTTCCGTAGATCAAAGCCTAACGAACCGTCAGATCGACGTAGCGAATCGATCTCTCGAGGCCTGATGGTCGCGGATCCATCCCCCTAAATCCTTCCGCATTACCGTTCGTGCGATGTGATCGTATCATTGGTTGTGACGCGTCGTCTCGCGTCGATTCGAGATCCGTTCCAAGACTCTCGCGTATGTAAAGATCCATGTACGTGAAGCGTGAAAAGAACGTATAACACGGCTCGGCGTGCGTGTGACTGGAAAGTTGGCTAGCGCAATGGCACGCTAACATAAGACGTACTCTGCTAAATATCGAACGACTAGACTTCGTGTGTTTATCCATTTCTGGGAGAAGTTTCCTCGTACGTAATTACGACGATTATTAATATCCGTTTCGTGTAAAGGGTTAAAAAGGTATATGGTACTAAATTGATCGTCCTGAAATTTTGTTCATCTAGTATCACTGTCGGAGAAAGAGATATTATATATATATATATTATAAATACATAAAAGAAGAAATAATGGGGGAATTAACATCGCAGCTTGTCCTTTAAAATCACGAGATCCTTATCTTCATATGGAACCAATCGAACTTTACCTTTGAAAGCGTGTAAATTCTGACACGTAACCAATTTTATAATTTCATCGCTGTACCTCTTCCTCCCACACGGGTTTCTATATTTGTCATAATATTTAGATAACATCGATCTCTGCTTAGGTTCCACCTGTTCGATGGTATTCAGAAAAATATAATATCTGCACAAATATTGGCGGTCTACGGATAATCGATATGTGGAACATTTCGACCAATAACGAGAGATACACGTACGCGCGCTATTTTCAAGCTTGCTCTATATTGTACTTGATGTAACGTATGAATTAATCAGATGTATATTCGATCCACCAGTCAACTTTCCAGCCGCAAGCGGTGTACATTTGCGTGGAAACAATGAGCGAATAATAAGAGTAGGCTCGGGTCGCGTCCTCGAACGCCGATGGACCACTGCCGCCGACAATTTCCACTCTTCGCAACGACAGAGGCGGTCGATCGTCCGTTTCCGGTTTCCAAGGGAGAACATCGAATACACGTGGCAAAGAGATTTCCGTTTCTTTATGTTAGTGTGTGTATGTGTGTACGTGTACGATTTCTATAAAGTGGTATACGATCGAACGGTACCGAAACGACCGTCTTTTCGCTTATCTAAACGTATATACACAGCGTGTCGACGATTTCTGTCTAATTTACATTACAGGCTAAGAAGAGTATAACAAATGCTATTTTACAATCGCCTTTATACAAGAAGATCGACGAGGGAATTCGCTTCGATCGCGGGCAATCGAACTGTCGGTAAGAAAATGGGAGAGAAAGCAAGAGGAGAGAAAAGAGAAGAGACAGTTCGTTTACGAAAGGAAATTCTTTCAACTTGCGTAGCGAACGAAGCTTCGTTTCTCCTCGTCTTCGATAACTCTACGTGTTTTTTTCCATTTCTTTTCGTTTCTTTTGGTTTTTTTGTTGTTTTTTTTTCGTGATAACACGTTCATGAAACGTTCTCTCGGCGTGACTCGTGCTTCTAGAAAACGTGCGATTCCCGCGTTTACAAAGTATATAATATATATACTCTAAAGTATCTTCTCTGTTCGAGTGGTTTCGCGATCGGTCGATAACGATCGAGCAAATCCATTTTATTCTATTTTTTTTTCTTATTTCTCCTTCTTCTTCTTCTGCTTCTGCTTCTTCTATTTCTTTTTCTCCTTCTTCTTCTTATTTTTATTCTTCTACTTCTTCTTCCTCTTCTTCTTCTTTTCGTTACCAGCTACAGATTGGATTGTCTTAATCTAGAATCGCGTGGAGCTTGGACCAAGGGGTGGGACCACCCCTTTTCGTACCCAGGGGGAGAAATATAGAGGACGTGCTCGGTGGACGACGAAGATATATCGTCGTGTCCTTGGTGGAGCACGAGAAGAGGAAAAAAGAGAGAGAGAGAGAGAGAGAGAGAGAGAGAGAGAGAGGGAGTCGGTTTGAGAAACACGTTTTTCTTGTTCGACTAGTTGGAGGAGTCCTAAAGCTAACGCTGTATCCTTGAACCCTTCGTAAAGTCTGCGAGAAAGAGGCTCGGTCTCTCAAACGAGATTACGCGAGGACCTATGTAGTTAGAGCGAATCCTGCTGAAGTGCGTTCTGCCTGCGTCTGAACACGGTTCGTGAGACGATCCATCGCGACTGAGCATCGTTTGGCAATTTACGAATCTTTTGGAGAGTTGTCGTTTAAATTCTAGCGAACGTGATTTGGGGATTTTATCTTAGACGATGTGATAATTATCGCTTAATTTAAAAATAGTTGCACTCACGGTCGAGATAACTCGCGATGCGACGTCATCGTTCGATGATTTCGTACGAGATATTTCTATCTTTTAACGCTTGGAAATAATATTTTGTTTGTTAAATATTAACGTTGAGATGTGCAACGTTTAGAATTAAAACAAGGAGGAACAAAAATATCGTATGACACTCTCGAACCAAATACGAATTTTAATTTCCACTCGACAAACAAAATAAAACGTTTCCTTTTTTTTTTTAACTATTTGAGAATACGCGTCCAACGTTTAATTGTGGTTAACATCGCTAAGCCCTTTACGACGCATCGCTTCGTACGAAAGAATCTAGTATTTATTCCAAATTTGTCTACATCGCGTTGCGAGATATCACGTCCGTAGGTTCAAAGGGAAGTTACGTAACAAAAGAGTTACGCACTTTTCGAATCTCGTTAGAAAAGTATCTACAAAGATTGCTCGTCATGCAAGGGTGCAAGATACAATGAATATTTTTTCAAACGTAAAAAAATACTGATTTTTATTTCGTTACATTTTGTCGTTTATGGTGTTGGCTATGGTTAAAAGGGTGATTCGACGAAAGACCAAAGCTGACTAACGATCGATCTCTTAGATAAGTATCGAAAGCTTTGAAACGTGTTACGTTGTCAAAAACGTAACGTCGCGATGCAAATCCGACGATAGAAACGAAACATCTCGTAAAAAGAAAAGAAAAGAAAAAAGAAGAAACAAAAAGAAATCAATTTCTTTATCTTTATCGGCGAACGAAAATCTTTATCGCTACAAAAATATTTTCTACGACTTTCGCGAAACTTCTCCGCGAAACTTCTCCGCGAATTTCCACTCGACGAGGAAAGTTCGATCTCGTAAGCAGTCACTTTTCCGAAGCAAGTTTCTAACTGGAGGAACGTCGTCAGCCGACGCCATATCTGCGAGCAAGCGTGATGGCCGGCCGGCGAAAAAAGCCACCCTCGAGGTAGCTATCAATCCCCGCGGCTCCCACCCTTACAAAGGCAGCCAGCTTGGCCAGAGCCACCCTAAAAGTCTCGCGAGAATATTTGCAGCGGATGCCCGTCCTCCCTCCCTCTGTCTTCGAATCCCTCGAAATTTCCACGCGAATCGCTCGGCTGTCATGCGTACCACAGCCACGCGTGAAAAATTCGATAAACGAATCTCGCCAGTCATCGATCGAGAAATACAAGAACGCCCGTAAGCGATAACAATACATAAATGGAAGGAATTGAAATTACTTTGGCGCTACGAGTAAAAAGATATGCTTGTTTCAGAATAGTCGACAGAAGGGTATTTGATTTAATTTCGAAATATCGTAGGCTTTTAAAGGATTTTTCCTTTCAAATTGGTCCAACCTCGCGGCCTGTATCTAATTTCGACGAACAGATAGAACTTTTGTAAAAGAATAGTCAAACTTTTCAATCGTTTCCCAAGACCATGGTGTTTCAAAAAATTAAGGAAATTGTCGTTATCGATCGTTACATTAGCTGTTACTAAAATACGCCAGTCTAACCTTCCATTTGTATTTTTCTTTTTCGCAAGAAACATCTGCGTTACAAGCAACAGTGTTCGTTCCGATACGTCGCTATCTTTTCTTATCCATCTTTCCAAGCGATCATTCCGTCGAGAAAGTAAAATGCGACAATTAGCAGCTACTGACTTTCCTGACGTAACATGCGTGTTCTCTATGGCAACGAATGCGTTGTACACTCTCTTTCCTCGCAACGATACTCGTAAGGAACGAAAGCACGCTTCAATCGAAAATGTCCAGATTTGAAAATTTATGCAGGTAAACAGCGAGGAGAATATTAACACCAGGCTACTTTATATAGATTGGATAAGCTACTTCGTTGATGTTCGTTCGCTGTTATATAAAATTTCAACGTATATCGCAATACGATATACTTATGGTATTTCGTACATTGGATCGTCTAACGAACATGTTCGACGCCGATACGTTCATTTGTACACTGTCGTGAGTAGATGGATAATATACCCTGCGTGACCCGGGTCATGCGTATACGTCTATGACCACTAGATTAAACGCGATTCGAAGAAAGGACGATGAGCGTCCGCCTCGATCTTTGATGCATCGCGTTCGCGCGACGATCGACGCGATTTTCCGACACTAAAGTGTACGAAGTAAACACCTGTTTCAAGAAGTTCGAGCTTACGCGAACTTTCTCGCGCAATGGATATTCTTTAACCTCTCAAATCAGTTTTGTACAGGTACGAGCGCATGTCGTCGCGACTTTATCGTTCACGGCAATTCGATGTATACGTATCGGTTTGTTAATACATGGTCGTTCGTATATCGTATGTATTTGTTAACACTTTGGCGGGCAAAACGATTGTACTTGTCTCTTAATAAGAATCATACGTGAAAATTTATAGCACATTGTACGATGACACGAATGTGACTGCGGATGTTTACGGGAGAATTTGAATGCGATGAAAATCTGTACAATGTGAAAAAATACATTTTCTTGGACAAAAGTTTCTCGTCTATGGTTGCGCTCATAGAAATCTGAATTTACACAATATGTCCACCATCTAGAATCTAGATAATAATTTCAGTAACACGGTACTCTACTTATTGTACATTGTTGTATCACTACGCGACAATTACAAGTCAGTTTCTAAGCACGTTCCGAAAATATCTACATGTCGGCGAAAGTGTTAAGAAATCTGCTAAATTCGGCCAAATTGATTACCGACCGAGTAATTGGCACGTCCGTGCGTAATTACCGACTCGAGAGGTTAACGGGCAAAGTGCGCGAGAATTTGCGATCGTTCGTATTTAAAATAGCGAAAGATATTTGCAAAACGAGGATTCTTCGGTTTCCATGGAAAAACGAACGCTTCGCGCGCGTACTTTCCGTTACGAGACTGTTTAATCGCAAATTCTGAACGAGAGTGCGCGCGTACTTGTTTTTTCGGTGACCCAAAGTAACGATCAGCAGTGTCCGCTAGTTGTCGAGATTTGGCAAGCTTCCAACGGGTAATTAATCGAATTAAAGCCGACTCGTTAACCTTTTATTCCCTTTTTTCAACTCCTGTTGCGCTGGTCCCCTAACAGGTTACCTGATTTCATTCGTGCAACTCTTTCCTCGTGAGAAAGTTGGACAACACGACTCTTTGAAAACCAATTATGGGTGAAACGTCGAACCGGATGCTTTGTTTTTATTCCCCCGGTAAACTAGAAATTCTTGTTAGAAATTCTCGGTAAACCTCTAAATTCTAAACGATAGAAAATTGAATACGTTAGATAGTCGTACCGAATATTTAAACGTGCCAAACTGTCGAGTAAGACGGATATAGCAAGTGCTTCTCGTCCTAAGCAATCTACTTACCGCAACGAAAAGAACAAACGAATATATGCATCGGCCAAATAAACGAGAACCGTTAAACTGCGCTTAAAATCATACTCACGATATGAAACAGCAAAACCGATTCCTCTAATAATCGACATAGAACACAAAGCTAAAATATCGCGATACGAAGCAAAGAATAGACTCTCTACTTTGAATAGCGTATCACCGGTACGACACTGAAGAATCGACCAGTGAGCAAGCATATCCATCGATCGATGCAGAAAAAGAAAACGATCTTATTGGAATAGCGCAGCAGTGTCGTCATATACGTAGGAATAAAATCGTAACGTATAAAAAAAAAAAGAAAAAGTTACTTGGATATTAATTTAAAAACAAAACAAAGAAAAAGACGAAGAAAGAAAGATCCATCTAGGAGCACTGCTGACCCGCTAAACTTCCAAAGTCACAATCCACGTGTCTTCGAGGCGACGCTGAACAAGCGTCGATTACCTCGTTCGAATGTCATCATCATCGCGCGCCATCATGACGCGATCGCGGTGAACGCAGTGATCGAGGTCGGCGATTCGTCGTACAGCAACGAACCGTCTCGCGTGATCGAGTATCGCGCGCGCGACCATCTCTGCAAGAGAGCGTCCGAAGAGATTGATCGGTTGGTTCACTCACTGGTGTCGGAGGTGTGCACGGGAGTGGTAGCCGGTGTGTTCGAAGGTTGATGCTGCTGCGCTGGCTGCGTCGGTATCCCGAGGGAAGCGAGCAGCGGCCGGGACACTGCACCAGGGGTGGCTGTCGGTGGCGGCGGGCTCTCCTGGCCGACGAGCAAGCTCGCGGGCGGGAACCCGAAGAGCTGGGATCACTGGAGCCTCGGCCAATAGTTGCCGGTCAGGTCTGGTGTTTGAGACGGGATCTGCACGGGAACCGAAACGCCAGCCGATATCACACCTGCAACACGATTGTTTGTTTTCCGATTAAACCATCGATCGAAATTTGCTCTGCCAGTGTGTAGGTACAGATATAGTAAATAGGCGTAGCGTGGACGAGATAAGCTTGGTGGAAGAGCGCACGCAAATCGATCGACTCTGCTTCTTGCGGGATTTTTAATTTTGTTCGCACATGTTCATTGTCAACGTTCGATTCTTAAGGAACGCTCAGTTTCGGAAGCAGATTGTGGGAAGAGACTGACATAAATAACGTACGTCGTAAGGTACGTTTAAATCGACATTACGTTTGTTTGTTGTATTACGATCTACGGCGTTGATCGGTGTAACTTTTGAACGTTTGAGTCGAAGCAAGGAGGCGAACAAAGTGACCAAAGATTCGGGCGAGTCTTTAGATTTGCGAACCACGAAATGAGATATTATAGACACGTAGAGTGGCCCACGAAAGTAAGTCAACGCTTATGGTAGAAACATTCTAACGTGCGAGCTATCTGTACAAAAATTACAAACCGTTCGTTCCAACTTCGATAACTCTACCCTCGACAATTACCTAAAAACGCTCTTCGCTCTACTTACGAACGAGCCAGCTACAAAACAAACCAATACTTGTTCCACGTGAATCGTGGCGAAAGCGATACGTCAAGAGGCGTTGCGGAAACCAGGGTGCTTGGCAATGGAAAGGATGGGACATCGGAACGCGTCAAAGGCAACGTTAACGAAAGCAAGAGAGACAGACAGACAGACAGAGAGAGAAAGACAGACAGACAGAGAGAGAAAGACAGACAGACAGAGAGAGACAGAGAGAGAAGAAACACGCGGTGAAAGTTCCCCGCGCTCATGCACGTAAAACGATTATGATGGATAAGTTGCGGCTCGTTCCGCACGTAAGAAGCGAGAGAAAACGAGTAACAGAGGGAACCTGTTCGCGACAGGGGCCAGGAGAAGAGGGAGAGCTAGAAAGGAAGAGGCGGATAGAAAAAGGGGACGAAGGAAAAGAGAAGAATCCGGTCCGAGGGAAGGGGCGAGACAAGAGGAATGCCGGCGCGTGTTCCGCAGTATTCCACCATTCTACGGCGTTCCACTTCATTCCTGTAGGTACGCCGCGCACCCCCGTATTTCCTCCCCTTTGGGTTCGCACGTTATTGAGCGCTCGCCCAGCCGAGGCGAGACCCAACCCATCCACATCCACTGTTCGCCCCCCTGTATACCCTGAAGAGAGGAAGAGCCATCGAGAGAGCGAGAGAGACGGCCGAGAAAGAGAAAGGAGCAAGAAAGGCAGAGAGATAGGAGAACCGGGAGAGAGAACCAGGAGGGTCGAACCTCCGCGCACAGTTTTCGTTAAACGAGAAGGAAGAGGGTGAGAGAGGGTCGCTGGCGGAAGAGGGACAAGTCGGAGAAGAAAGAAACAGAAGGGAAGAGGGTGACCGAGGGAAAGTGAGAATCGGGGAAAATGGAAAATTCAGCAGCCACGTTGTTGGATGGAATGGGCGTTTGGCAAACCACCGAACATACCCGGTCTTCGATTCTGCCCGCTGGCGCCCGTGCGAGATTTGTTTTAAAATCCTTTTACAATTCCGTGGACGAACGACCAAGCGCTTAAACGACAACAGTGGCTAACGGCCACGGATGACAAGATGATCAGTACGTAATTTTGTTACGGCTACGTCCACGTTTAATATCTTTGTTGAATTTTCGTCGTTTCGCTTTTTGCACGCTTTGACCTGGCGTAATGTCGCTCTGCTTGGCCCTAGTCGCGTTCTTAGTAGCGTTTGTATCAAATTTTATCGTCTCTGCGCGGAACAACGTTCTGTAACTCCCTAACCGTGCCTCGACTAGACACTTTATTTTGCTCTCGACGCGTGAGATACGCTGGGCTGATCGATTTTAGAGAGCCGCTGATGTATTTCGGAAGATTTCTCGGAGGCTGGTGGTTCTGTTTGCCATTGACTTTGGCTAAACGGATTTGCTCGTATTCTGTCAGGAACCTGAATCGATTTATTCTAAAAGTTTAGACTCTCTGCCGAAGCATTCGGGGTGCAAAGTGAAAGGGATTGTTGGTCGGTAGTTTAGTCGACGTTCGAACGATGGCAAAAGAAGAAACACGTTCAGGCGCGTTAAATGATACGAACGAATATATCGAAGAAATTCACGCTTGGCGTTACCTACACGCGACGTTGTACTTTAACGACATCGCCAACTAATTAAACGATAGACGCATTGGTTTCTGATATAATCGATCCTATATATATATATATAACGTAAGTGTACCTTCTTTCGAAACATCGAAAATGTATTCCTGCATTCAGTTAGCAATAATTGATCGAGTAAAATAAATATCCGCCGCAGTTGAAAAAATATTCAATGCGAAAGAGATCGGGCCATCTTCGGGAGTGAGAAGGAACGAAGACGCACGGTTCGTTAGGAAGGCGTGCGAGAATTTATTTGAACATTTTCCACGTCGATCGTACGGTTTCCGGCGGAACAAATTTCCTCGCGCCCATTAAACGTATTTTCCACTCGTGTCGCTCGCCACGGGTAACTAGAGCTCTCGCGAAGACGCTTATCCTTTTTCGTCGTTTGGCCGCGGCCGCGCGCGCGGAATTCCCGAGTGTACGTAATCAACCGGCAGTTTCAATGCTACAGAATGAGCACGTTCCGCGAGTGCCGCGAGCACGCGACGCGAATCGCAATTGTTTGCTGCTCCCCATCGAGCCTCGCTGCCGCCACTTCCGTTTCGACCAGATCTTTATCCGCCATCGAACTCGAAAGCTCGTACGAGAGGAACGAGCGATCTTCGAACCTGTTTGTAAATGGGAAATTATTTCTTTCGGCGGGTCCTTGTGGAAAGTGAAAGAAAGTGAAACGTTCGAGTTCTCACGCGGGCGTGTTTGAAAGTTTTTGAAATAGTCGAATGAACGAGAAGCTGTACACGTATTATTATATCGATCAACTAATTTGTATCGATCAGCAAATTGACGAGTGGAGTCGCGAGTATAGTTTTCTTAGGTTTACCTTGGAAATTAATATCGTTTATAGCGTGCGAAAGAAGACTGGAAAGAAATGTTCAAAGATCATTTTCTCTCTTCAAAGTACGAATGAGATAGAAACGTTAGAAAAACGTAATGTACAATCATCAAATAACTAAGCGATACATACGTATTTAGCTATTGACGTTCTTAACCAACCAATTCAGTTTACCTATAAATTAACCAAGATAGCGTCTAACCATACAGACCATTTACCAGTAACCATAACTTCCAACCGTTTAATAGATCCATCAAGCAATAACAGCTGCGCCATTACTCTAGCCAAACATCAAAGCAATCCTGTAAATCAACATTCCCTTCGTCTATCCGCCTTGAATATGTCCAACCTCGAGAGAACACGCAGAATCTTGGAAAGCCACAAAAGCCTCGGAATCTTAAATACTCTCTCCGAAAGATGCACTCTTCCAAGCTACTAGTGACGTTAGAACCATCGATGACAAAAGAACGCATTAAGGACCCAATGAAGAACTACTGAGCGTGTATACGATCCACGACACCGTCTGTTACAAATTCCTGACAATGTCTGCCTACGTCGTAAGACAGTCGCGATATTAACTACGAATTAAATAAGTCGCTTATCTGCGAAATCGGTTAACTGCACAAAACGAATCGATCAAGCGCCTCGGCAAAAAAATGTCAAACGTTTCAAAAAATCAAGTTAAACGATTTGACCCGTGAGCGACGCAAATATACAAACTTTGGAAACTTTGCAAAATTTAGTAATAATTTGCTGCACCTATCCTAGCATCGTTGTACGTATTATCAACAGCCACGGTACATATTAAATATCCCATCCGACGAACGATAAAGTACACCTTTCGTTCGCACGATCTTGCATTCATCCAGTCGAACGATCGTTTCAAGATAGCGTACAACGTAAAAAAGAAGCGACTAACCGGAGCCCTCTCTGTACACGATCGTTGGCGACCTTGATCAACGTTTAAACGCCGTGGTGGAGACGAAGCGGTTACCGGAGGATGGCCTTGAAGATTGAACAAGAACAAACAAACAATCCTTTAAAGCGGAAACTCACCAGTCGCGGTCGAGGTCGTCGGCTGGTAGGGTGCACCACCTGGTCCTGCAGGCTGTCCTCCTGGCGTGGTGGGGGTTCCACCATGAGAGGTCGGTATACCACGATGGGGTTGCGAGTGCGCAGCAGTGCTGTGTGCGTGGGAGTAAGACTGCGTCAGAGAGTGAAGAGGCTCGTGGAACACGTACGCCGGATATCCCTCGGCGCGCTGCTGAAGACAGCTTCCACCCATTGACCCGCCCAAGCTGCTCGACATCGAGCTGCCAACAGAGGAACGAGATCCGCGTCAGATCAAAATAACCAACATGTTCAATTTGTCTGAACGTCGTTTCTGGTGAATAGGTCGAGTAGCTCTCGTTGCTAATAAGCCGTGGACGTTTAGGCAAATTTATATTTTTGTAGAGACGAACAAGTGGAACAGCGATTTGTTTCATCTGCTTGTAATCGCGGATATTTTTCGATATGTTTGAACATTTTATACGGTTTTACGATTTACGTGCGTTTGGCAGACTTTTTGTATCTCTAAATTTGTCATAAATATATAAAGGATCTGTTAGGTCTGGTTATTGGCAAAACACGTGTCCTAAACGTTTATGGATACAGTTTCGAGCATTTAGGGGTGAATACTCGAGTTTTTATTTTTGCTCTTGCCGAGAAGAATTTCGATTTACTTAGAATCGCGTGGAAGGTTAAAAATAGCGAGCTTTTTGCCAACGTTCGTGTAATGATCGTATGCGAGTTTTACACGGTACACAATATTTGTTACGGTAATTTAACGAATATACAATGTAGCAACTTGAATTTGATATTTGCAGAATTTAATTTGTTTCGACAAATATTCGATATCAAAGAGTCGCCAGCGCCTGGATTATCGTGTTTTTGTTTTCCGAAATGACATTCGAAGATAAGCTTTTAGGAAGATTAAATTTTGACAAGGTCAGATATTTACGTACGCAGCGCGATTTTCAATGAATCGCGAAATGTTGAACGTGAAAAATACAAGGTATTTGAGGATTGTTTGGGAAATTTAAATTCGACGCTACCGATATCTATCTGTAATCTCTGCAACAATGCAATACCGACTAAAAGCGTGGTACAATTGCCAAATCTTTAAACAACGGATCGCAGTTACCATAATACTATTGTTAGTCTACCACGGTTTATAAATGAAACGTAAAAGAACGAGCTATACTCGTCAAAAAAAAAAAAACCCCCGCCAATACGTCAAAAAAACATTTAACGATCCTACGAGTTAAATGAAACTTTCGTAACACAGGTTTTTTCAAAAACTGAATCGCTACAGAAAAATGCATTAAATTCTTCGAAATACACGGTTCGATAAACCAATCAAACAATCTCTCGATGTACTTCAGGGAATCCTCGTAAAGAGGCCCTAATTTTTACCGGACAACGATTAAGAAAGAATCAATGTTGATTATTTAACTCGATAAACTGTCAAGATGTCTTTTCGCTATATTTAGAAAACTTTCATAAAGTAGCTCTGCGGCTGTCGCGATAAGCAAACAACGATTATAAGAAAAGCTACGAACCTCCTGCACTCGTAAATTGACTGCTCTAACTCTAGGAAATCGTTCCACTTATAATCCTTTCACCGCCCCGTAACAAACATCGTATTCAACCTCGACGAAAGAGCTCGATCCATAGGCTCTTTCGTGCGCAAATTCTTCGCACCCCTGTATAACTATAGCATACACGTAGACGGTTGGCGAAACAAAAGCGAAAGAGACGGTGACAGAATGATTACCTGTAAGTGTCAGGCATCGTAGCGATCGGCTGCGGTATCGACGAGTACATGGCGTTGAATCCGGCGTTTAAGGGTAACCGTGGCGTGGCAGGGGTCGCAGCCGGGGGTGCGGTGCTGCTACCACCCCCGCTGCTGCCTCCGCCGACTACCTGATCGACGGCTGCTCTCCTTTGGTTCCGTAATTTCTCCTCTCGACGCCACTTCGCCCTGCGATTACTGAACCACACCTGCAACCGACGCAATGACGGTGCTTTTGTCACGATAAGGGCGTCACTCCGCGCGATGTGTTCGCATTATCCGCACCTATTCATCCTCCCATCCATCCTCGCATTCTCTCGCCACCTCGCATTCTACTTTTCTCCGCTCTTATCCTCTCCGTGTCTCGTTCTTTCATCCCTCTAACCATCCACGTTTCTCTCTTTTCGTTCTTCGTCGTTTCCTCCATCATTCATCGTCTCTACACACCCTCTCCTCTTCCCTCTCTTTCTTTCTCGTTCGTTCCTCGCTTACTATCCTAACTCTGGCGAATCCTCTCTCCCTCTCTCTACCCCTTTCTGTTTGTCTTCTATCTCTCGACCTATTCTCCTTGTCCAGCCATCCGACAGCCGTAAAATCTAGAAACCTTTTTCCAACCTCTCTCTCTCCACCCCCCCCTCTTGCCTGCCATCCCCGGGAAACCTCACACGCAGTCGAGTTTGCACGAGACTCTCCCGCAGTTTGTTAATTGCGATTGAGCAGTTGTCGGATGGAAAATCGAGTTACTGTGTGTTCTCAGTGGTGTGTACGTCTGTGCTCGTACGTCTCGCTATCTCGCATCGTTTCCCGCTGTTTCTTTCCCTTACGAACCGACGAATCTGACGCGTTTTTAGCATTATACGGAACCGACGATAAGTAAAATAGGAAATTTGTATCGGCAGAAGGTAAAACGAATCGTGGATGAAACGATACACGCGGATCGATTATATTCGATATCCTATGTTAAAAATTCCTCCCGAAATGCAGTGACTTTCTTGCGGATTTTCGCACCGTTCGATTTTTAAGGGGGAAGTTCTATCGAACACGACTTTGGAAATACCGAAGCTCTGTTTCCTTGCTAAATTCCAACAGAATATTTTAATCATCGTACAGTAACATAAATTAACTTGAAACATTCTACGATATACGATTCTTTCAATTCGATTCGGACACACAGAGAAACCATCTCGTTGAACGATTTAAATTAATTTCGAACGTTCTACAGTATCCGAATCCTTTCGCCTAACAAAATTTAATCCAAATTACGTTTTCTGAATGAATTATAGAATGGTGCGTAGCCACGCTGCTCTGAATATTCAAAATCGAAAACTGAGTGAAAGATCAAAAGATTCGTGGCTTTTGGTTAAATTTGTTCACATATATTCCGCGTTTAACTGAATGCTGGTTATTCCAAGACGTACAACTATGAGCTAAGCCAAGCCGCACGTTTAATAAGCTGTTCATTCGAGAAGCACGAGGAAACGTTACCGAGAATTCGGGCCAATCGCAAAGTTCAACTCCTCATTGCCAACAAACGGTTAAACGATTCGCTTTCCATACACATTCGCTAACATCAACGATCTTCTCCAAGTTATATAATATTATTCTCTGCTGATTATGAAACAAAACTCGTAAATTTCATATTGTACTTGTCGCTTCACGATCGAGTAACGACCATCGGTTCGTTGGATAAGGTTTGGAAAAAAAATGACTTCGTGGAAAGAAACAGACAAGGGCGAAGGGAAGTGCAATTAGTGGAAAATCAAATGTAAACAAGTAAAATAACGAATAGGTAATGGATGGCGGAATGGGCGAAGATAAAACGAGGAGAATGTTCATCTAAACTATTTAGAGATAGAAGAGAGAGATAACGAAATAATCGGGACATTTTTGTTATCGTAGTTATCTAAGTATCGTAGTTATATAAGTTTGTGTTTCGTATCTTTGATGTTCCAGTTATGATTTATATGTTTGTGATTTACGTAAAACCAAATCCAATCTCTACGCTATCGGACTGATATAAATAAAATACAGATACAAAGAGAAATTCAAAATAGGATAATACTCGATAATTTGCAGTCAAATGTATTATACGTACGCGGAATATTACGATAAAGTTAAAGCATAACGAACATGAGAAAAGCACGTACGTATTTCGGTCTTGGTAAAAGTAAATTTTTAGTTCGATGTAAAGGCAAAGAATCTGAAAGCGTCTTGATCGATTTGATAACTTACAATAGTTCGGCAGTGAGATTGTACGATTAACGACGAGATTATACCGTTTTATCGTAACAAACGAACGTATGGAAGCAAATAATCCGTCACTTAAGAATTGTATATAAGAATTGTATAATTTTACACCTAGATAATGAAACGAAGAAACTTAGGAAAGATGCGGTTCGTGAGCTTGGTTTCTGAGATACTGCCCGAATCGCGATGGCCACCGACGATATCTTCTAGCAAAGATCTCTCACGCGAGCATCGCGGAAGATGGTCGTAATAACAAGTAATCTCGAGCAACAAATCGCAGCTTAAGTTCTTTGTTGCGCTTCCACGGATTTCCTGATTTCGAAGATACCTCGTCGCGATAAGAGGATTCCTTTTCCCTACGATATGTCGATTTCCCTTCCTGCTACCCTCCAATCACTCGTAGCACAAACACGCTCCGGATTACATCGTAATTTCTTCCCTCTGAACAACCCGTATCATCCTTTCGTGTATAAAAAAAAAACAAAATGTTTATTCTATAATCGCGTTTATACCAAGCAAACAAAGGAATCAAGCAAGTAAATAGAACGGAATAAAAAAAAAAGGTGAAAAAATTATATAGAAAAGTAAAAAAAAAAAAAAAAAGGAAAGGAAGATAAAGGGGAGAGAAAATGGAATCAAGCCGGAATTGTTAAATTATGAAACGACCCGATTGCTCGGCTCATTTGCAAAGGGAGGGAAAAAACGCAACGCGAACATGCTCTTTCTCTTCTTTCCACTAGCGATGAAGAGATGCGCGCGCGCTTTTATTAATAGCTGACAATTGCTACGTCGGCTGTTCCGTTCGCGAACAGCCGCTTAAACGTTCGCGCGATAATGAGAATAACGATATAAAAATTCGATTGCCAACAATGAGCGCAACTTTCTCAATTATCATGCGCCACCGAGAACGCTAACAATAAGCCAGACCCGGCGAGGGGCGTTATTATTTTTTCTCCTCTTCCACCCCCGCGTTTCAACTCTCGTCCGCCCCTCTCGCCAACCCATGATTCTGACGCTAATTTGTACGTATTCATTCGAGTTATTGATGGAAAATAAAATAAACAGTACAGAGAGAATCCATAGTAGGGGGGGGGGATCGATGATTTACCTCGGTATCCGAGCGTTTCACGCAATGGACAGTCTCTCACAAGTGCTTTTTCTCTTTAATATCAGAAATTCTTCGGAACGACACTGCGTAACGCTACATTTGACGTTTCGCAGTTTTTGTAATACTCTGGTCGTTTCCTAACTTTTAAAGAATTTAAACCGATTGATCGCTATAATTCGCATAATTTCCTCTTTGATAGGCTATTACCTACAACTTGATTTAACGCTAACGCAAGCTCGGATAATAATAAGTTCGGATAGGGAAAAGTGTTCCGAAACGGAAAATTCTATAATGCCGTATTTAACAAGCATCAGAAAATAAAACGAAATAATCTTGGTGACTAAAATGGCCGCCGAGAGTAAGCAAATATTTTCTTCTCTCCCCGTATTATTTCAGTAGGCAGCGAGAAAATTCAAAATTCATTTCGCCCGCCGCGAAAAAACGTGATCCTGCACACCCGGCGGCCCTCGATCGAACGAAATAAAAAACAGGAAAAAGAGGAGAGAAAAAAGTAAAAAAGAATAAATTTCGTGGCGGCAGCGACGTGGCAAATCGTGTTCTAGCGGGCCACCGGCAAATATCCACCATTCGCCCGCAGCGGACTCCTTTCGCCCAATACCGTCGTTCCTCGTAAACTCGTCCTACCGCGTCCCGAAAACTCGTTTGAATCGATCCATTCGGAATTCCACGAACCGGGTACATCGCTCCCGTCCCTCGCGGCAGACCTTCTACTTTGATTGGCAATGTTTAGAAGATGGCGTCGCACGCCAATTTTAAGATCGTTTCGCGAAATTTCGGCTGGTCCTTGGTGTATACACGATGCTGCTTCGTAAAGTTTCATACATCTAGAGATAGAATTGTAAGAGTCTTTTCTGCTGTATTGATATTTCCTATGTATTTTCGTCTGCAATTTTTTTCCTTTTTCTTTTTCTTTCGTCTCAGGGAGATGTCGTTCGACTAAATATAATAGAAAGAAATAAAGAAAGTTTGGATACGCTTATTTTACGTGGAATTTTCTTCATCCGATATGGATCAATATTGCCTTGACGTAACGTTTCATTTGCAAGTCCTTTTCAAAGAATTGAAATTAATTGCAACTTCAGTTTCAAGGATTCGTTTCGTTTATCTTTTGTCGCTATTTGGTGCAGCTACAATCGCCGTTGAATGGATTAGAATTAAAACACCGACTGAGAAAATACATTTTTTCGTTCAAGTCCAAACAACGCGAAAACATATTCGCTCGGATATCTTCGGAGCAGAACGAAAACTATCGAATAGATATGTGAAACTTTATCGATCCAGCGTAGGAGATGCCTTTGCAAAATATTTCTCGTGGGAAACTTTAGAAACTCCCAAATTTTCGAGAGAGGTGGCTTTATAATTTAAGATCGACCAAACGAGAAAAAAGATTTTCACACTTTATACGAAATTATCGATCAGCTGAGAGAAGTTGTACTTCTAAAGAAAGTTGTACTTGTACGGAAGTTTCGAAGACCTTTAAAACAAAAATTTGAAGAAATTACTTTTGCATTATTTCTTTTTTTAACCAAAGAAAGAGGAAACGTAGACTCAACTCCTATTACTTTCTTGATCAACTACGAGAAAGGAAGATACCTCTATCGAAAGGTTCCTCGATCAACTGGAGAAAAGTTTTTGGAACTGTACGACTCAAGAAGAATCCTCTAGAATTGGCTAACTAAACGGAAAAAGAAAATATTCGTTGGACTCGGTTCATATTACTCGAAACCATAAGATAATCAGGACTAAATTATGCCATTTATTTTCCAACCTTTCTCGGATCGGAATTTCCAATTATCCGAGTGACCTCGCATTTCCATAAAAAGACATTCTTGATAGAATAATCATTTCCTTTGATCTATCAGATCTCATCTATCAAATCTCATCTATCACTGTGTTACGACGATTACGATAGAACATTAGCAGGTAGTTATATCGAAATAAATAAGTCTAGAACTCCTCCGCGATAACATTGTCTACGTACAAGAGTCATCCGAATTCTACAAAGATAACCACGACGACCTTTACATCCCGTGATCCAAAGAAACTGAAAATCCCATAACAGGGAGAGAAAAAATACCACGAAATAATTTTTCCCAACTACCATCCACTGCTACTATGACACATATACGCAAGCATCGACGAAGAAGCGAGCGAAGATTCTTCTCCGCTCCTCTCGATCAGTCTTCGTTTCCTCTTAAAAGGCAAATGCTAAGGTTGACCGTTGATGATCGAGGGACTTCGGCCATCGCGGCGTCACACGAGGGATTCTCCGCTCTCTGACCAGCGCCATAGATGATAATCGGGCAGTGGCGGCGGCGGCGGTGTTGCGCGGCGCGGCGTGGCGAAACTCGTGCGAGTATCCAAGGTATAGGTGGAAAAGCGAGGAACAACCAATCAGAGGGCAACCTCCCTGGGGACGCGACGTTGCCATGGTTGCGTTCGAACCCTCTTAGGCCGTCTGTGCCGGATCCCTCACGGCTTGCTCGGGATATGCCGCGTGCGGCCTGGCGTTTCGTATCCGTGGCACACGGCCGTGTCGACGAGTCCACCACGCCGTGTCCTGGCCAATGCCACGCTTTTGCTTTCTCTCCTCCGCACGTTGCTCTCTACTTTGGTCCTCGTCCATCCGTTCTCCTCGTTCCACCGTTTGTTCGTCCATCCAACGACGTTCGACTCCGCGCTGCTGGTTCAATCGTTCCTTTTAGTCCCCTTTTACCCTCTTTCTCTTTCCATTTATCTCTACCCTTCTTTCCCTCCTTCTCTACCCTTCCTTCCCTCGCCTCTTTATCCCTCTCTTTCGCTCTGCCTTTGCCTCTCGCACCGGCACTCCCGGTTTCCTGCACTTAGCAAGATCAATACCAGCCAACGAGGCTTGAAAACATGCGTCAACATGGTCTTGCACTGTTTGTACGTCCACATAACGCTCAGCGCCCGGTTACTACCACCGACGCGAAAGCCCGCCGGCCACTTCACCACCCCCTATCGTCGGGCCAGGTGAGGGAGGCCGGCCGGATAGCAAGAGGGTCGAACACAGGCCGAGCCAGAGGCACGACGCGGCCAAACAATGTTCGATAAGGCTGCGTACATATTAGCTCGTATAACCGTGCGTCACCCCATGACTCGAGCAACGATGTTATATTAATTAATTACGACACAGTCTCTCGCGCTTGCTCTCTGTCTCGCCTCGTTTCTCTACGCGCTATAACCTGCTGTTGTGTATGCCCGCGCGATTTGCATCTCGATACGCGAATTACGAATGCCACGGGGATAACGGCGGATAACTTTTTCTTTTAGGGAAACAAAGAATTTGGACAATTGGTTTCTTTACGAAATACGTTGCGTCTGCTCGGACGATACGTTGTCTTTGATATTTGGATATTAGTAGCGAATACTACGATCATATGGAATTTGTGATGATCGCTCGTCGTACACGGTTAACCATTGATCGTGAGAAATCTGTCCCCACAAAGGGTTTCCTTCTGATTTCCAAAGACGAAGGCTTCTTTAAATCGTATGTCCAGGCGTTTTAAGAACGTTCGCTCGAATCCATCCGAAACCAACGGAAATTAATAAAACGCGCGAAAGTTGCAAGAGGAAATTATCGTTGATCGAGCGCGTTACCTAAAATTGCTTCGCCTACAGCTTCCGCGGATACCTTTGCATCCGAATGGAACGAAGAAAAACTTGTCGCGGTTCGCTTCGGATTTTTAAGAAACTTAATACACAGAGGATGAAACAAGAAAAGCCGAATGGCGTTAAGACACACGGCGAAAAGGGTCTGAGAAGAAGACACGGGCATAAAGACGAAATCCCCCCGGGTGGTCTCGCAGATTCGTCGTCGGAGGTGTTTAACGTCCCCGCGCGTTGGCGGTCACGCGTTTAATGAAAGGGCATCGTCGCACTTAACAGCCGCCCTCTTCGTCGGTCACAGCTGTGCAGACGAGGAGAAGACGTCGCGTCGTCTAACCTCAAGAATGGTGGAAGAGGATCGACACGGAGGACGAGACGCGGTGAAAGAGAAAGAGAAAAGAAATTGGAACGAGCGAAAAAGAACGTGCCGCGCGTGTAACGAAGAAAAGAGTAAGACGTGGAAGAATAAGGGTGGGAGGGGAGGGGAAGAGGGAAGAGAGATAGAAAAGGAAGGAGAATGAAGGAAAGGATAAAAAGGGGAAGGGAGAAAAAGGGCGGTGGGTGGAGCGAACGAGAAAGAGGAAGCACACGCCGCATTCGCACATTCACACTCACCTGGATACGTGCCTCAGGCAATCCAATCTTCTCAGCGAGACGCTCCCGTGCAAACACGTCCGGGTAATGTGTCCGCTCGAATTCTAAAACGAAACCAGTTTGCAACAAGTGCTCGTTATTAAACGTGCCTCCGTTGGATAGCTGGCGCGTATCTATTTCTACTATATAATATTATATATTATTATATATATAATATTATAATATTATAATATCTATATAATATTTCTACTATGTGCGCACGTGTATTTGCGTACGTGTATAATATAATATGTGTATAGTGTGATAAGAAAAAAAGTACATGCACGTAGTTCTATACGTATAAAACTACGCGATATTTGTTTGTATTCGTGCATACGCTCGTGTACATACAATTTTATATTAATCGCGCATAATTTCGATTCACTGCGAGACAAGATTAAAAGGATAATTATCGACGATACTCGAACGCGAGGGCGCGACTTGAATGGCCGCGGATCCAATTAAAGCAGTCGTGCTGCTCCTGCTGGGCGTACGAAGAGAGGAAAGCCCGATATATTCGAGGAAAGCAGTAATTTACCTCGACCGTCTCTGAATATGCATGCATCGCCGCGAAACGGACGGAATATACAGAATCCCCGAGTGCGCGCGCGATCGTTCGACGTTTATATCGTTATTACCGACCGAACGAAAGTGGAGCTTTCGCCGAGGATGAGCACCGATGTTTGTCGATGTTTGTTAACGTGGAAACATGCAATTGAAAATGTACGCGCTACTATTTTTCACTATCTTCTTTTTCTCACCGGTGCTCGTAATTGTATAGCTGGATTTTCAATGATTAGAAGAGAGGGCGTACGCGATTCGTAGCAATTTCAGTTGCTCAGAGTTTAAATTACAAATTTTGTGCTCCTGTAGATGTTCCGAGAGGGTTAGTAATTTACGTTTATCGCGGAGCCGACTCGTTCATCTACTTTTTTTTTTATTTTTTTGTTTCTTTCTTTTTTGAGATTTATTTAGGATGGTGCATTTTGTGTTATTAATACCGCGTATACGTAGGACGATATGTTTCTAGAACGTAGCATGTCCGTTGATAAATTGAATTTATTCGCGTGCGCTAACCTTTCTCGAGGCTGTCGATCTGTTCGTTGGAAAAGGATGTTCGGTTGCGCTGCAGCTTTCGTTTTAGCCTCAGTCGAACTTGCGAGTCCTCGTCGCCGGACGAGTTGTGCTCCGAATTCCCATCTGACGTTGTTTCTTGCTGATGCGACAATAAAGAACCCGTATCTGAAAAACAAACACGAAAATTCCTGTTTTACGTAACGAGCTCGAAAGATACAAAGGCACTGCTCAAAATCCATAATGCAAACACCTTTTCTTCGCATTCTGAAACTTTCTCTCTTTACTTAACCAGCGCGGATAACGCTCGACTAAATTAGGGGTGGCAAGTGATTCCTCGCGCGAAGAGGAGAAAATTCGGCAAGGCAAACGGGGGAGAGAGGGATTCGCAGGACGGGATCCAATTAAGGATCGTCCTATTTCAGTATCGTTCCAGTGATTTTGCGACGAACGACGCGGACTAACGACGCGACGGCTCTCTACATTCCTAGAGACAACCACGAGCATACCAACGAATTAAGAATGGGACAGAAAGTGGCGAAGAGTATAGCTATGGGAGAGCGGTGGCGTCCTTCGCATATAGTCGTCTCTCGCTCGATCATAGCGACAGTGTCGGTGCGTGTACAGGGTGTTTCAGAAAATTGATGCCAAACTTTAGAAGCACATAGTACTTACGAAAACAAGTAAAAAGACTTACTATGCGTAGGTCCAAATAGGACAAGGTAGGGCCGTTTCAGACCGCAGATTATTTGAGTCGAGCGAGGTAATTTGCCTGGTACTTGGCCAAATTTGATTATGAGCATTTTTCAAGCGATCCGCAGTTGAAAAAGAGACTCTTTAACCATAGTTTTCTACGGGGTCATGCCTTATTGTTATCGCAAAAGGTTTGTCCAACCAGCTAATATTCTCTGTTGTAATTTTCGTAATTTAATAGCGCGCCTATATTATTTTAGTCCTGCAAGTTATTTCGTCATATATTTTATTTAGTTTTTATATACACCCTCTTGCTGACTCAAATGATCCTACCACAAGTTTATTCGAAACGCTTTCTCTTTCCTTACTGAAGATATTTCCTTATTCTTTCGTTATTACGTTAAAGACTAATAGTGTCCCGTAATGCGCAACAGTTTTAAATATAGCGTGCGAAGTCTAAGAGTAAATTTTAAGATATCGAAACTCACCTGACTCAAATAGCTCTGCCCTATCATAAAGTCGAAAATACTGATATTTGGACCCACATTTATTAAGACTTTTTTACTTGTAGATGTGACTCCTGAAGTCTGGTAGCACTTACTGAAACACCCTGTACGAAGACAGTCCTCTCCTCCGGTCGTCATCGTCGTCGTCGTCGTCGTCGTCGTCGTCGTCGTCGTCGTCGTCGTCGTCGTCGTCGTCGCTGTCGTCGTCGTCGTCGTCGCCGTCGTCGTCGTCGTCGTCGTCGTCGTCGTCGTCGTCGTCGTCGTCGTCGCCGTCGTCGTCGTCGTCGTCGTCGTCGTCGTCGTCGCCGTCGTCGTCGTCGTCGTCGTCGTCGACGACGTCGTCGACGTTGACGGCTCCCGGTGAGCCACGATTACTTTCCGCCTCCGCGCACCGAACCCTCGCCTCTTTCCATCCCTCTCCCGATACCTTCCTGCCATTTCCCTTTCCCTCTGTCCGTGTCCGTCCCTCCGTACGCTACGTGTACCTATATATTTGCCCTTACGCTATATACATACGTATATATACATGTATTTCCAAGTGTACCTATATATCGTCCGCTCGTCAGCTGCTCGCTTTCTCGTTCGCTCATCTCTCGCACATCGCGCACCCTCTATCTTCTCCACCGCCGCTTCCACCACGATCCTACGAAATCTCTCGCCCATTCCTATCTCTCTAGCCCCGTGGTACCGTTCCGCCAATTCGAAATATCGCCAACCTTCGAACATGCTCTGCTACGAACGAAACTATATTCCAAAGAAGATATCTCTCTATATTTTACAGAAAACATTTTCTTCCGCTTTGAGTAAACGTTATTCAATTACTGTTATTAATATTACCACTAGACTCTACCTGCAACGAAAGTATATTTTATATTTTGTACCATTCTCCTAGAGAAAATGTATTCTTCTCCTTTGAGTAATTATTATACAGTTATTGTTATCAATATTGCTGCTAGCCTCGAATGAAATTATATATTTCATATTCTGTACCATTTTATTCTAGAAAATATTTTTTTCTTTTTTCTTTTCCTTTTTTTTCTTTCTATGAGTAACATCGAATGTGAGAAACGAGGTATAGGCATGGTACGTTCGTTTCAATTTTGAGTCAATTCAAGAAACATTGCCACCCTTGCAAGTATCAACATATGACATACTAGAGTAGAGCCTATCGCTACGACCAAACCGGAGTATATGCAATATTCTATCATATCCTCTCATATGGAGTATTTTCTCCTTCTTTGACTTTAATTTTCTAGGTGACGACGCATGATTGCGAGGGGAAGAAATGGGGTGTACGGCTCGATGACCATGCGAGATGGTTCAGTGTCGGGTTGGCTACTTTGTACCGACCACTTTGCGTTTATGGAAAAGCGGTTTGGAATGAAGATTTCTAAGCGTAATGCAAATATTGGAATCAACAATTGTACACGAATTTATTTCATAGGAACCGGGGAGGGGGTGAGAAGATTCGTGTATTAAATTGGACGCAATTCCATGTTTGATTATTGGGATACTTATTCGAGTGATTATGAGAAAGTCGGATCAAAAATGGATAAACTTTACTGCTTCTATCGCTCTGAAACAAACTACCCAACTAATTCGTCGATAAAAGAAAAAGGTAACCTACTTTACCAACGATTTGCAAAACCTGATTAATCACACCAGTCTTCACAAAATCTTATAGAATCGCCGTTATTGTCTCAACAGTTTCAAACAACCAGGACCAAATCGCAGCAAATCGCGCGCAGCCTACGATATTCGTTATTAAAACAGCCTTCGACCACCGGACTAGCTAACAGTTTCGATAATCTACTTATCTCGAGTCGCGGTTACATTCGAAACCGTCATCCGTGGAGCAATTTTGGCCATGATCAGGACCGCAGGCTCCGATTAACGTGATCCTATTAGCAGAGACGTTACGATTCAACGACACCAGGCGTTTCCTTTATTCCCATACGTAAACCGATCCAATACACCGGTGGAAATACAACGGGACAATACGCAGGTTCGCGGAAAGGCTGTTAAGAACGGGGCGAGGGTGTCGCGCGTACGAACAGATTATAGTACGTCGAGGGTGCTCCCTTGACTTCTACCTTGCTTCGAGGCCATTGTCGATCCGCAGAAGAAGTGGATCAAGCATTGAGAGTACCTGGTTTCCTATGGCGTCTGATTCTATGGCTTTTCTCGGCCGCGTGAAAGGCAAAGGAACCCCCAACGGAAGGTAACAATTCCGTTTATGTAAGGCAGAGGTATTGAAACGAGTTGTCGAAACACTTCGATCGATGAATGAATCTCGAGGGAGAAAAAAGCTTTAGCTGTCGATTCTCGAGGATTTGCGACGGAATGGAATAATTGCGAATAATAGATACCGTAAACAGAATTGGTTACTCTCGTAAGCGTTTCGTGATCATTCGTATATACTTATACGTAGGATGACCGCTAACAGCAACAAAAATGATACTAATAACCGTTGGTTTTCGTTCGAAACAAGTTCTTCGAAAATCATCGTGGATATCTTTCGCGTTAATTTTGACTTGATAACAAAATCGATTCACGAGATCGAGTACAAGCGCAATTAAGAAGCAACTCTGATCTTTTAATCGGTACAAAAACAATACGTTTTAATTTTCCTTGCCAAACTTTACAAGTTTCGTACTTCGAGCTTTTTCACGCGTCATAGTTTCAGCGTTGAAAACAATACCGATGACAAGAGATGGAATGGAATCCTTCGAAGCGACACGCGAACAAGGAACGCGGGACGTCGTGCGTTACATTTAGCAATTAACGTATAATTGGGACTCACCGCTTCGTTTGAGCAGAGAATCGTCTCGACCGTGAAGCTGGCTGCCGGGCAACAGCGACTGACCAGAGCCGGGGGTCGCTGCCGTTGGAATTCCAGTGGCCAAGGGATGATGAGAGGGCGTAGCGGAATACCAAGCCGGTGGCCAGCCTGCAGCCTGCCCATTGAACATCCGAAGCTTATCGTACACGCTCTCGGCACCCTGATGCGCCTGCACCGCCGCAGCCTGTTGCTCCTTCTGTGAAGCCAGGTTCCTCAGCACCCTGTTGATGGACGACACCTGCGAATAATACATCGATTGCTATTAGCAAGCGAGTATATAGAAGTAACGACAGCTAGCAAAAATGCTTCGAAGAACTTTGTACTTGTTGAAGATTAAACGGTATCGCGATCATATTGAACTTCTGGTAATGAGAGTGAAAGATAGCAAAGTATAATAGCAACGAAGAGTGAAGTGTGCAACAACAGTAAAAAAAAAAAAACAGCGCGAGAGGAAGTAAATTGAGTTTTCAGTTTCTGACATTTTTCGAACGGTAACATTTCGTAGAAAAGTGTATCTCGTAGATTGGCGTAGAGGCCTGTTTGTGCAGAATCAATCATTAGTAGAACGCAAATGGATAGGTAGTAGATTCAGTTGGGAAAAGTTTGTTCATTGTAAGTTATGTGGTGTCGTTCGGCAGTGGCAATTGATTTTTTATTTACAGGGGAGTATCGTAGCTTGGATACAGAGAATTGCACGACAGGGACCGATCGTTGCTAGAACACGAACGCGTAACTGTAACCGTAGTCCAGATTGAAAGTAGTTTGTTTGTTGTAAGTTTGGTCATATCGTAAAACTGATTGGTTTTTGGTTTACCGAATGCTGGTAGTTTTTGGAAAATTGTTCCGTAAAATGCTCTACGGCGATCGATCGTTATTAATAAATGAATTAGTTACTAGCAAAAATAACGAAATTTGCATCGATCCTGTCGCACCACGGCTCTCGTGTCATTCGTAATAGCAAAGTGACGATCGTTCGACCGATTATCACAACACTGGGACGGAATTCGCGCTGAATTAATGCCCGACGAGCGAAGAAAAGCGGCCAGTGGCAAAAGCTCGCGCCAGAAACAAGGCAAAAGAGAAAAAGACGAGAAGAGGAGGGGAAAATTTTGAAAGTTTCATCTGGTTCTTTGCTAGCCGCTCGCCACAATCATTTCCATAGTTACATCGGTTGTCTCTTGTTCACCGCTTCCCATCATCTCTTTCTTTTGCGTTCTCTTTGCCGACCTTCACGCTGAGGGAGCGACTAGCAGATGAAAGGACACCGCCATCCAATTATTATTACATAAAACGGTTTCCATGGCTCTTCGCTCCCCTAACCAGCGCGGTGGTAACGCGGTCTTCTTCACCTTGTACCGCGACCGAACCACTGGCTAACTCTAAAGTTATAACGAGCCACGGGGGCGAGCCTTGTACTCTCGACTCTCGCACATAATAGTCTCGGTGTTCTACGCGCGCTCAATCTCTCCCGTTCTGCACCCCCCCGAACCGCCCCTTGTGCAACCTCATCCCCCAAAACATCGACTCGTCGATGGTGCAGCAAGCAGCGAGTCGAACATAGCCGAACTCTCTCTCTCTCTATCTATCTATCTCTCTCTGCGCTGCACTTCTCCCATGGATCCCTTGACTTGCTTCGATGTGGATGGAGGATATCGAGCGGAGCTTCTTAATTACTAGGCTTTCGCTGAAAGGTTCTATGAGAGAGGGGAAAAAAGGAAAGAGAGGAAAGGTGAGAGAGAGAGAGAGAGAGAGAGAGAGAGAGGGAGTAAAAGCCGATCCTTCTCGCGTGTGGCTCGACTTAAGACCTGTGCTGGAAATAATGGCTGTATGCCGTCGGGTGCCAACGACGTTGTTGCCTCGAGTATTCTGCGTATGTACCGAAGGCTGTACAGGTCAAATATACGCGTGTATAGAAGAGGAGTACGAGTTATTACGTGGAATGAAAGCCGGTAAATTCAATCGAGCTTTTTGTTTGCCGCCTCGACGAGATCGATGTTGGAGCACGCGGCGATAGGAACAAGTAGTAATCTTAGCTTTGTAACAAGCGAAACACGTTTAACGCGCACGATGGCGATCGAATCTTTAAGTGACGTGTAAATAATGCAAGTGTAACGTGTATAGAGCCGTTTAATCGGTTAAAATTAAGGGTGTGCTATAGAATATCGATGTCGATAGTAAGTACGTCATCAGTGGGAAAATTTCATTAAGAACATTCGTTCGTTTCTGCAATATCAAAGATTCTCCACTTTACTTCGATAAAATTCTACACGAGCCATTTCACAAGCCATATCGACTGATCAGCTCCATATATCGGAAAATAGAGGAACACGATAACAGCGCAAACAATTATTTGAATTCACTTTGGAACGTACGATCGACTCGCGTGGAAGTATGTCGTCCGTCTGTATTTTTCCGCAAATTGAATATTAATCGCGTTTAAAATTACGAAATTTTGCGAAAAGCAAACTTGATCGATCCCGTCTTAGAAGACTCGCACGCGCATCATGCCACGACGTAATAATAGTTTCTTACGAAATTGCACAAATCCATCGACCAGTTCGAAACGAACGAAGCCCGACGTAATACGGAGCCGCGTGTTCCTTAACCGGAATCAATCGAACGAGGGAGGAGGGTGGTGGTAACTCGCAGGAGTAGACAGCGTGGAAAGTTCGTATCGCAAGATTCGTCTCAATCCTGCGGAATAATGGCTGCGGGAGAGGACGAGAGGAAAGGACGTTTCTAAACTAACTGCATACAGCACCCAGAGAGAGAGAAAGGTAGAGAGAGAGTTTCAGAGGCAGCCAGGCTAGGCTTTCCATCATCAAACCAAGCAACCTGGCTGTTCTACGCTCCGCTCCACTCGGCTCTCGCCGCACAACAGCCGCAGCACCGATGCAGACCATTACACGCGCGACCGGACACGAATAATTGTGCAACACGCTTAACTGATCCCATTCACCCTGATTCTACCCGCTTCCATCCGCTCGTCGGCGACTAACCCCGTCGCACCCCATTGCCGCGGACGATATGTACCCACCGCAACAACCAACGGCTACCACTACCATCATCGTCATTGCTATCATTACTGTTAACGTCGTTGCCGTTCCACGAGACAATCGTCGTCGTCATCGATGAACCCGGTCGAAGATTCCTCCGGAACGACTATTGATCTATTAGTTGCCGAGAGTACCAATTCCGTTTCGTCAATCTCGTTGGCCAGGTTTTGCTTTGGTTTGGTTTGAATTGGTTTCAGGAATTGAATGGCATTGGCTGTTGGAAAGAACGTAGAGAAGTTTTAAAGATATTCTTTGATTCAAATGGCTTCGAGTTATGGGTTATGGATTATGGGTTATGGGTGGTATTGCAGGGCATGCATAGTATAGGAGAAAAGAATAGGAGAAAGCACGATAAGTTATATTTTGTGCTTTTTGTTGCGGAGTAATGTTAACATTCGATAGTTTAATAACGATGTCAGAGAGAAATTTCCTTTTTATGTCGCTATCCTGAATATTTCGAAAGCGTCGATTATCGTGAAATATTTGTTAGGAGGATCGAGGCTTGCTATTGGAGGCTTGTAAAATTCATTCGTATTGAGATGTATCGGTAATAGTTTATAGTATCCGATAATATCTTTAAGCGATACCGATAATTGCCAAAAATACTAGATAGAATAGTTTTGTGCCTATGCGGCGTGAATCTCTAAACTGAATGATTCCAAGTAGCTTAAAAATTGTATACTTGCTGCGTAACGAAATATTTCAAATCGAAGTTACGAGTAATGTCGACGGTATAATTTAATATTAATAATTTTGTCTAGAGTTAGTCGCCATTGATCAATAGGATGGATAGAATAAATCCAGATCCAATTCAAGCGTCATTCGCAATTCTTCCCATTATCGTACATCCACTGCGAAACCAGAGAGATTTTCCTCGAATATTTCACGAAACTGATCGACCGATCAAAATGGCCACACATACACACACACACAAAATCGAGATCTCACTCTCGTCGATGATTCGACAGGCAACAGACAATTCTATCACGAATTCGTTCCTTTGCCAGTATCCTGTACGCTACAAAACCAAGCTGTGTGTGATCGTTATAACGATCCCAGAGTTAAAAGCTGAAACAACGTTTTGCGTGTTCGATCGAACCAGATTCCTTTCCCGAATACTGTCGTCGGATAAGCATCGGCAGAAGAGAACGAGTCTCTGTGTGTAGCCACGCTGATTGATCACCATCCTCTTCGCTAGGTGAACGAGGCAAAGCTCTGTTCCCAAAGAACCGACAGAAGCGAACAGTTCCTTCGCGAGCCGACGGATAACGACTCGTACGCGTGCCGTCCCCTTCGGTATTTCTGACAGACACCCGGAATCGTAAGGGGATGATGGTCGAGGGAAACGGCGGTTCTGCTCTTCGAAAGAAGACCTCTCCTAGAGGAAAGACACGACTTTTCGAAATATTCCTCGTCACGACAGATCGAACGTGCTGAGGATACATCGAATAAGAGGAGAAATGGTTTCAGAGCTCAGGTTCCCAATTTTTGCATCGTACTCTTTAAACGTATCGCGAAGTACGACAGATGAAGATTTTTAATGCTATTTAAATATTGAATCAAACTTATATATATATATATATATATATATATATATATATATAATATTCATCTTCAATGTATTTTCTTTATCTTACTACAAATGTTCCGTTGCTTTTACGCTTGGGCAAGGAGTTGTAGTTTACCCGACTATCGTAAAAGGACATGGCCGATTCGTTTGGAACGTCGCTACCGATATTTTCTAGTATCAATTAACGCGTTGGCTGCCGTTGAGCAGGACAATGTGACGGAAAATTCATTACGAATTAACTATTGCGATAACCAACGTGTCAAATGTTAAATTAGGATTATGCGAAAGAAGGTTGGGAAACACTGTTTCAGGGGATCGCGGAGAAGACCATGGAATATCGATATTCGCGAGGGTAGAAAGGATGTTTGGAAGACGGACGGAGGATTCTTGGGGAGAAGAGGGGAAACGACTAGCAGGACCAGAGGGTGGACAATACCGAGGCCCGCGTAATGGACCGATTACCCCTCCCAACCGATCGTATTGACGAGACTTTGATTAGGGTCGAGTGGCCAGATCCGACGGGTAAGTACCGACCCGGCTGCGCACCCTGATAAACCGTCGCCACCATACAAAGCAACTCCGTGTCTAAGCGAATGAGCATCCCGTTCCTGGATCTCCCCACGCGGTACACGCTTGGAACGCGACTCCTGCCCCCGGAGTCATTGCGCTTTTCTTTCTCTGCTGGAATTGGTAGCGGTGCACGGTCATTTGCTAATTGCGCGTTGGAATGAGAGTGGAATAAAAGTGGAATGCTGGTGCGTTTGAGAGCACCGATGGAATGACTTTCGATGAAGTTGCCCAAGTGTTCGTACGTGAGTTGGTTCAAAGCCGAGAGTTTTGAGTTTGAAGAGCAAAGGATAGGAGAACTTTGAGAAGCTTGTTGCCACTGATTGCGCTTGTTTATCGGTCATTCCGAGCAAGCGTTTTTTCAGATTGATTTGGATTTCTGCGGATACGTGGAAGTTATATTTGAAATATTATTTGCAGATTGTCTCACATAGTTCAAGGTTCCTGAACGTTTTGGAATAAGCTATACGTTGAGATAAATAATTGCGTGATATTTCTTATCGACCGTCAAACGTATCAAGCTAGTTTCATGCGAGACATTTTGTAATAGGTTCCCTGGAAAATTTCGGAGATTTTTCGCGCGTCTGACTTTTCCTTTAGATCGCGCCCCAGGCTGTGCTTGAAGCGAATCTTAATATATTTTCAAGCGAAACTATCCACAAATAGTTTGTACTTACGCTTGGAATGTTGTCGTTGTTGCAAACACCTTCTTGCAGCAGTCGATCACGGATCTCCCAGGCGAAAATCGACGGGCATTCACGTTTGTAATCGGCGATTTTGTTCACCACTGGTGTGGTCGCTACGCGTGGCTTGCTACCACCGATTGCACGTGGTTTGATCGAACCAGTCTCGTAATACCTAAAGAAGAGGAAATCAGTTTCTTGAGAAAAGAATCTAAATATTTATTCACCTAAGTTATAACAAAGAAGAGGACAATAATAAAATGTAACGTAAAAAAGAGCCAGACTCTTTGAAAATTATAAGATTCCCAGCCGATTCAGAATTACTCTGATCTTCTCGAAATCGTACGAATGTTGTATCAAAGTTTTTCAAAGTCTTTTGGTCCTGAACGAAAGATCCATGACTGACCTGCCGAGGATCTTGGAAACGCATCCATTGCTGACTTGCAGTATGCGCGAGATGTCGCAGGGCCTAGCACCACTGTGGGCCAGTTCGACGATCTTCTGCCTTGTCGAGTCTGGTAATGGTCGGCCGTTGACGTAAACACCGCCAAGCTGGTTAACCCCGCTGTGTCCTGCAGCCGAGCACCCAAATATTGAGTTCTGTCCGACCATAGAACCCCCGCCAATACCCGCACCACCCCCGTGCATCAAGTCCTCCTCTGTGAATCAAAACGCGCGCAGCGTGTATTCTGTCACTTAGCCAGAATGTCTGGTTGGATAAACACCAACCCATATGTATCCACGCGTACGCATCGTCCACGTTCTTATTAGTCTGATTGCACCGTATGCATCGTCATCAACATCGTCGTGGACATACATAGGCGATGACGAACCGTGTGCTACCGATAATCACTACATCGTCGATTCGGTTCTCTATATAATGCGGCTAATAACATCATGGATCGAAGATCAGAAATTCGATTTTCCACTTAACGATTGATTCCTTTCGCACGACGAAATATCGATGCTCAGCGGATCTTGTTCTTTTTTCTTTTTCTCTTTTCTGAGGGCGAGGGGAAAGAATAGAATGAATATCGATGAAATAGGATTTCTAATAAACGTTCAATACCTGTGATTCGAAAATTCATGTTTTGTCGGTGATTAATATTCTTTTTTCTTTTTTTTTTAATTTTTAAATAGTCGTCCTGTTAAACGGTTTAATGTGGTTAAAATACAGTAGATAGATAGATTCCTTACGTATTTTTATTCAAATTTCCCGGCGGGAAATATGCAATGGTATATAAAAAAAGTAAGAATAGATCTCGATTATAAAATGACACGGATAAAAATGTTGCGGGGACAAAAATGCATGTATTCTTCTGCGTGTTACTCCGTAGTTAATGTGACTGGAGACGTAGAATCACAGTTGGACCGCAAAAGGTTAATCCTCGTACGTGTACCGTTCCAGAATAATATACGGCGTATACGCCATGTGACCGTTAAAATGGAAGGGAGAACTACAAATAACGGTAACGTTGAATTTGTTGCAAATCGTTTAACAATTTCGAATTCACCGAATAAACAACGCATAAGATAAACGCAAATATTCGCGACTTTTAATAATTACAATGCACATAGAACGCGAGTCAATTGTAGACGATGAATATTAAATAAAAAAAAAAGAGCTCCATTGTTAATTCCGTTACGCAACACAGTCGGAACGATTGTAACTGTCTACAATTGCGGAGGTACAATTCCAAACACTAAAGAGTACACTGGCAATATTTGCATTGGTTAATCGATGAAAATAGCCGAAACCACAATTAACTCGTTTTTCGATGACACGCGTTCGTAAAAATCAATAGACTTTTGTTAAATTTAACAAGATAAACGACTGCAAATAATCAGGCCATTCGCGTACCTACCTCGGCGGTTTATCAAAATATATTTTCAAAAATAAAACGGTAAAAATGAATTTAAAAATGGACGGAGGAAAAATGCAGGAGACAAAGGCTACCCTTGAAGGACGTTAACATTCCCACCACCAAAGAATCTGTATTTAATTATAACTCTGGGTTATTACGGTGAATGAGTGTTTTAATAAACCGCCCTTCTACTGAACACATCGAATCGTGCATACCGGTGATCAGTTTTTAAAGATACAATTGGGCCTAAAACGAAGGAACACGGTAGGATTAACGTGATAAACTATCGCAAATAATCAGACTATTCGCGCGCCGTACTTTCACGATTAACCACGATGTATCTTTAGAAATAAAATGACAGAAAGTATTTAAAAAAAAATGAACGCGATAAAAGACAAGAAAGAACAACGTTATTTCGCTATGCCATTACCAGAAACGAAACGATTTGCACGAAACGCCACCCTCGAAGGACGTTAACGTTCCCGCCGCCAAAGAATCTACATGGTTTTACAGGGCACGAAGAAACACAACGGGGTGGACGTGCAAAGTGGGCCTTTTGCTCTTTTGTCGCCGGCCTTTCTCTAAATTTACGTGCTAACGCCGACAGCGTGCGAAGAATAAGGGCGGAACGAACCTCGTAGCCGTGACTACGGGGTGCACACGGCTGGGCGCAGGGACTATAGCGCGGCTGCCGTACTCGGCATTGCTGCTCGCGCTAAATGCATCTTGCAATTAACGAATTTAATTAATCTCCTGCTTTTGCGCCGCGCAAAACGACAAGAAATAGTTGAAACGCAATTTGAATGGTTTGCCGTGGCGCTGCGGCACCGTATGAAACCACTTTGTGTATAACGTCGCAGGCACACCACGCGTTCTCATCAGCCTTTTCCCGGCATCACGAGAGGGCCGAAATTCCACGCGTTTCGTGCTTATTTCACGCTCAAAGTGGGCGTGTTTCCGCCTCTACGACTATCTGTCACTTTTCCTTCCTCGAATATCCTACCGTATATTACATCACTGCAAAGACAATGTCGAAAATATCGCGAATTTTATTTTTTTTTTCTTTTACTCTTGAAATAGCTGGCCAAAGACGGCTACAGAGGTACTCGTTTGCTGTTCTCTCGTTTTTTTATGTACTTCTTGGTAGAATCGAATTAATGATAAATTTCAAAGGTGAAAGTCGAAGAAAATAGATATTATTATCGAACAACTTCGGTTAATAAATGAACGAATGCATTGTATTAGGTTGTCCCGAAAGTTTCTTTCCTTTTTGTAAGGAAGTAATTAGATGCACAACCTCTTTTCGTTTTATATTATTTTATCGAATCATGTACGATCCATTTTGTTCTATTTCTATTAATTAATATAGATTCAAAAATAATATAGAACAGTGAATGTGGTGCATCCATTATTTCCTTGCAAGACGTAAGAAACTTTTGGGACAACCTATGTCGTACGGCGGTACGAATCGTTCTTGGCTAAGCATTTAGATAATTTGCGATCTATTGTTCTCTATTTTTCTCCACGTAGCTGTTTATCGTGGTGAAGGTACTAAATCGGACGTTTGATAAAGTGCTTAATATAGTTAAATTTAAACCGGTAGATCATACAGCAAGACTCTTATCATGTGCACGCTATCGAAAATTGCCTTTATATCGACCGTAACGTTCAAGAGCGACACCCGTCAACGAACACACACATAATCGTATGGATTCGTGAAGTAAACTCGCTAAGCCTTAGTTTGTTAATCATTATCTCGCGAAGCTATCTGAACGTATGTCTTTAAGGAACAAGGCAAGCAAGAACTTTGCATAAAAAAATGGAGATATGTTAATGGAGAATAAGCATTTCTACACGGTACTTTGATGACAGCACCGAGGGCGATGGTGAACTTGGAATGGAGGCGCAAAGTCTATTCGATTATGCATGCCGCGTAAAAGAAACGATAACGACATAACGTTAAGACATTTTTCTTGATCCGATTAAAACGACGGCTATCCTTCGAAAACCTCGCTTCACCTTGCGACCACTCGATGAATATTCATTCGGCAACCAACGCGAATACCCCCACGTATGTAAGTGTATTTACAAATGCCACGCAGTATTTCTCAATGCGTGTAACGCATCATGGGAAACATTTCCTGGCACATCACACGCCATATTCCAAACTAACACTGGAACTGAACATTCGTGTCTGCCACCGACTATCTAATCGTACAGAGTTCTTTCATTCAGCGAGAAAGAAGATTATCTCTCGCAGAGGAACACGTTTTTCTTTATGCCAACAAGATGTTGCCGTATAAGCCGCTACTGTTACGCGATCGGTTCGCGCATCAAACTGCCTTTGCCTCGCGCGATAAATAATTTAATCGTGGGCACAACACACGGTCTAAGAAATCCTCTCCAAACCTCGTATAGAAATCTATCTTGGACGATCATCGACACGTTTCTTTTCTCCAACGTCCTCGGGAATACACGTATTGAAAAGCACGACCTAGGAAATCGAGCGAAACTCAAGACTGTTCCCATCGATACGGTTGCCCGATCCCCTGGCGGGGGCCGCTGCTTTTACTGTAAAACTCGTGCGTGGTAAAAATAAACGGTTGGGGGCATCGAAATCCTGACGTCGCGTCGCGTCGCCGCGAGAACACGCCGTCGTCTCCGCTTTGTGGGACGACACAAACCCGCCGCTGGTTTTTCACCAGTTTTAATTCATTACAAAGAGGGTGTGACTCGGACGCATACATACACAGCGAAAGAGAAACCGGCTGCAGGAACGCACAAAGTAGAAGGCTTTCTCTCTCCCCCTACCAGCTACGCTCCTATCCTTTCCTCTCCGTTTCTCTCTCGTTTCGCGCGAGGAGAGCGAATCGTCCGTAGCACAGCGGCACCGACGACCCGTGCACACGCCGTCCGCACACATTCTTTATATATAATTTCGCGTTAATCTACGCGACGACCAGCGCAAAAGCGAGTCATGCCGCAAAGTGAGGCAAAAAGGTTCCACTTGGCTGAGCGTGAAACGGGACACAGATTAAATCCCATCCTGCCGGCGCACGACGTCGCGGCACCCTTCCTCTCCGTCCAACCGCCCCCTCTCAGCTACAACCCCTCCGCCGCCGCCCTACCTTCCGTTCCTCTCACCCTCCCTTCCCTCTCTCTCGCCACGACCGACCTCCCTCGCCAAACAACCCCTAAACCTACCGTTCCTAACGCTACCGCCCTAGACAAGAGGGGTAGGAGGGGTGAAAATTCTGCCATTTCGTTCTGTTTAAGCGTGGAAATACTTGTGCGAGTCTGCTGTTTGTAGCGTATAAATACTATCTTCGCAACGATTAATACAATTTTCACTCGTTTTGCACCTCGGAATATCTTGCGATAGTGTTTCGTTTGAGCCTGTGCAACTTTGATACGTTAAGGGTTGGAGGAGATTATGTTGGAGGAGGTGGTTGTAAGATGCAGATAGTATATGTGAGATCGGTACGATTTTGCTTGCGATGACGCTATGCGATTTCTTTTGACGCTATTTGTTTTTTAGAGAACGTTGCACGGGTTATGTATTTAGAGATACATGTATATACGCGATTCCGTTAGCAGGGATAGAAAGCGAATGTACATATAGCGTCAGCACTGTGAAATCAGAGGAACGTTGTATGCCTCGTTTGCGCCGTACCTATCTGTGGAGCATCTTGCATATATTTATTTTGGTTTTAGATCCGTTAATCCTGGAATTTTCAAGCGCGACATTACTGTACTAATGTAGTGGTAGATTACATATTTTCATTATTTTTGATTACATATTTATTTTTGCGATACTTTCGTTAGAAACAACGAGCTGATTTATAATCCAATTTTTAGAACACAAGCAAGCTGAATTTCGCGATTAAAGTAGCGCTGGCACACATGGCAGAAGACTGTACGTGAATTTCAATTCGCGCTTCACTCGACTATGTTCTACGATTGAAATACACGCGTACCAGGATAAAATATCAAGTAACCAACATAAATGACTGATAATTCGCAAACGTATCTCACCCCGTTAGCTCCTTCGTCCAAATCAGAAATTCTCCTGCTAAAAACGATCTGGGTCCAAAAAGTAGTCGCGTTATAGAGATTACACGCAATCCACATTGTACTAGCGCGCGCGTGTACGGGCTAGAACTCGGGGCAAGTAATAACCAGTGGCACACAGAAGGCGTTATCTCTCTACGATGCATTCGCGAGTGCTTCAACGTTATCTACGTTCCGCTTACGGCATTCTTTATTCGGGCAGCAATTCCTGGCGAAACTAACGCGAGACTAACGACAGCTCGTAAACCGTCGCGTCGTGCAACTCCGTTTCGCATCTAACAATGTTCGCAGATGCTACAGAGAGACTGTGGCGAATTAAGCGAATTTTCTGCGGGGTAACGGCGGCGAATGTAAATATGCACACTCGCAAACAATGCGATACTAAACGATATATTTCTCCGTGAGAAACGGCAAAGCGAGCAGCAAACGGCTGGAAAGAAACACGATTGATCGTTATCCGATAATAGAAACAAAAGGGGCTAGCGAACCGGTTAATACGCCACTTCAATTCCCAACGATGACGGAAACTCTACGTCAAGATGCTTGTTTAATGGAATGCAATAATATTACTCGCGTAATTAGCCAATGCGTTTTCGAGTGGCATACTTTCGAACGTTAAGAGTTTTCATGACCGGTTCAATCCATGTCGTAGACCGCACAGACAGCTCGACACGGCGATATTTCCGACATGAAGTGCCGCCATTCTCGTTAAAATCATGTAAACTCCTCGAGCCGGCGACCGATCTCTAGAAAAAGTTATCGAGCACTTCGAGATGCTCCGTTCGTTTAATGAACTGAAAGACTCTTGTTCTTGTCAGGTTTCGTTTTATCACGTTCGATATTACGATCCGAGGGTTGTTGACATAACCGTCGTCGATGTAGCGCTTTAAGCTGAAAACGTTTTAGCGATATACCCACACAGTTATGTATACACACGCAGGCGGATCTTCTTCTTACGCATCCTGGAAGTTGATGTTCAAGTTAGCGACATTACGTTGTTCGAATTAAATACTTTCACATAGGGATACGGCAGGTAGAGTTGCACAGAGTTGATTTAGTAGCATTTCTGCACAAGGGATTGAAATAAATTTTGAAGAGCTATAAACGAATTTCATTTAGCGCAATCTTTTAGCCGTTTACAAGTTATTTCTATTGAAACATTTACGCGAACTTTTGTATCTCAGTTTTCAGAACTAGCGCTTTTCAGCTGGCTCACCGTCTACGCGAATAAGAAACTCGAATAGCGAACCTCGTCTTCCCACCATGCCCGAATTCCTACACGATTAACAAGTTTCCGCGCCGGCGAAACCTTCAAGATCGGATAACAGAATTTCCCCCCTTTTTGCATCGCATTCGTGCACCGTGCTGGAAAAGCGTGTGGTGTTGCCCCGAGAGAATCGCCCTTCCGTGGCTTAATAACGTTCAAAGACGTAACAAGCGGTAATCCCATTAAGCGAAGAGATCGCGGCACGCGCGAAGAATATGCCGCGTGCGCGCGCCTTCCGCTGGAAACACGTATTTTCTTCACATTCGTGCATGTCACTGGCGTCAATGACGGAAGAGGAGAATAAGTAGCGCGAGAAAACCGGTGGTACGATGCGTTTTATTTAGTCCGAAAGATAGGTAACACTCGTTAAACGTTATTATCACGTTGTCGGGATGAAGGAGTGAAAGCGTGAGAGGAGGATAGAAACGAAGAGAAGAAAGTGCTCGCTCTGACAACTTGCTGGAAGCGTTATTCGGGCTAAATCCACGTCACGAGGAAGCAAGAGTTTCATCTGAACGCGTCCTACCGCGACATCAAAGATGGCGTGCGAAGCATACATACTGTAATGAGTTGAATCGCGGGCAGAGAGAGATGTTCTACCCGTCCTCCTCGCTCTAATGGGCTTAAAACGTACTTCATCTCGCTCGAGGTTCCTTCTCTGACGAATTCATTAAGGGCCAGTATTAAGAAGCAGCGTTGAATTAGCGAAAGCAACGCCATCCTAACGGCGTATACTCATTACCACGCGTCTTATTATTAAAGCCGCGAGGCATCGGATCTTCGTCGCTTTTCACCACCAACAGAATCCACGGAAACGAGCGTGCCCCTCTCCCTCCCCCCTCCCTCTCCCGCCAACATGGCATCGAAGTTAGTAGTCGGGTGATTACACTCGCGCGTTCCTTAATTATAATTGCGAAGTCGCTGGTAATGTAATTGGTATTTAAATGCGCGCCGGGTAATTTAAAGTCGCTGACGTACCTCTGTTTTCCCTTTGGTTGTCCTTTTCCTTTGCTTTTCTTTTCTTTTCTTTTCGATTTCGCTCTTGCCAACTTGTTATATACTTCGAGAGGCGTTAAAGGGTTTCGTCTTTCTCGCCACTTTTAATTATCCATGTATAATGCTAATGGTTATTTTGTTTATCGATTGGTCGATTTAAATATTGAAGCTGTAAATACGAAGATCGTACGTTGCTAAATATACGTTTGCAAAAATTATTGAATAATAAATATTAAATATTTACTCCGAAAGACAGCTTTCAAATTACGTATTTAATACCATAAAATTGGCATCAAATATGGAATTAGTATGATTTTTAGTTATTAATTATTCTACTCAAAATGTTCGTTGCTTCCAGAAAATGATTCTATAGTACAATTGTTCTACCGATGAAGAACCATACAAAATAAACTTGGCTGTTACTCGTTGCAATACAGCTTCAAAGGCAACAACGTTGCAGGATCGTTCTTCTCAAAAACTGTTCTCACAATCGTCTCAACTCGAAACGAATTTCTTCGAGCCACCATTATCCGACATCACAAAATAACGAAACAAGTATACAGTACAGTCTGTCTATATAACGCAACAATTACCCAATTTCTTTCCTCTTCAAGTAACTTTTCAATCATTCCAATTTCCTAAAATAAATATACAGGCTCGAGTATGTTTACTTTATTTACGTTTTTCGACGATGGATGCATTTACGTCAATTTCAAATTCTACAATTTCCAAACATTCAAATATTCCAATTTTCATTTCGTACTGTTAGTACGCAACTTTTACGCGTCGTTCAATCTCTTGGACTTCGATCGGTCCAACGCTATGCTATTGCATTTAATTATTATATCGTTACACTGATCCCATCTGACTTGTTTATCGGAATTAATTAGCTCCTAATTTACTCAGACCGACGTTTTATTTTCCCAAGCGAATAAAATTCCACTCATAATGTGGAAACAAAACAAATAAACCAGTCGACTCTTCGCACAATAGAAGAACTGACCAAAGAAAAGGAAACAAGGGAAACTGTTCCATCAATGGGACTGTAGCATAAATTATGAAACTAACAGGAAATCTGGAGATGCATTACGAGCGATATCCTATTGCCCGGGCATGGATAATCCCGCACCCTCGACATTTATTGCCCCTCGAAAAGCCAGCGCAGGTAATCTCCACAGCTTCGGCTGGCACGCGAGCCGACCGGCACACGAGCGCCCATAACCATTAACAAATCTTGTAACCTAGCACGAAATAAAGTGCTCTCGTGAATCGGCCGTTTGATTCCAATAGCTACGGGGGCTGCTTTTATGGAAGCAAGGAGAGATAGACGAAGGGGAAACACCGAGCCAAAGAACGAAGAGGAGACGATAGAAAATCGTACAAGAAAGGACGGTGGTTGTGTGCGTGCGCGTATGTGTATGTATGCGCGCGCGCAAGCTCGTGCCGCAAGGGTATTGTAGCCGTAGGTTTCCTCTCGCGACTCTCTCCGATGCTCGAATGGTGCTTACACACCACCACCCGAAGGGGAGAGAACTCTTCTGTGCTCGGGTATTATGATCGTCGAACGTAATACGATCCGGCCAAACTTCGGATAAACATACACGCCCCTGGTACAAACGGCCTGACCCGAGACTTGCCGCGCGAATCAATTTTAACAGACTGAAACTGAAGGGAATTAGCAGATTGATGCGTGATTCTGGGTTTCGGCGTGGCGGAGAAACTGTTGTCTGGTTGTGGAAAAGGCTACAACTTTGGCGGGGATGAAGATTTTAGCTAGGTTGGATATGGGAAGTTGATTTTTTTAGTTGCGTGGTTTTGGTCTTCGATAGTTTGCATAGAATCATAGAAGGGTAGTATGTACGCCGTATCAAGTGTTTTTACTCACTGACAAAAGTAGATATGGTATAAGGAAATTGAATTTAAGTTATCGATGCTACAAAAATCGGACATTAAATGTACGCGTAGATTGTGATCGAAAGTATACTTGCGCAATTTTCGTCAACATTTATAAACAGAAAATACTAGCAATTGAACTTCGATCAAATACACAATCGTATTGTAAACTAAAAAGTACCAAGCAAGATATAGGATCAGAACTAAAAATCGCGTAAAAAGTCGAAACAATGAAAAAAAGATTCGCATGATGCGCCCTGAAGAACGCACGAATTGATCTGACCAACGTCGTACACCGATTTATAGCGACCAAAGATGAGGAGCACGCACACGGATAGAACGCGGAACGACGTTCACAAAGAAGAGACAAATTGGCGGTGTAGGCGCTCCGGTTATTAAAGCCAACGCCTGACCCAGCCTGACCCGAAGCAATACACACCCCGATTGTGCCGAGTGTTGTAGTCGAATAGGAGGGGAAAGTCGGCTAGCACCGAATCGGCAGAAGCTTTTTAGGTAAAAGGCGCCACCCTTCGAGCGTCGAGTTCTCCGTTGAAGGGGCTGTTGGCCCGACAGAAGCCAAGGAAAGGCGTGTCGGGTTACCGGCTAACCCCGGGGGTAACCGCGAGCCCCACCTAAGCCCATAAGCGTACACGTATTTGCGCACCCCTTCGTATAACTCATTGCGAAGGTCACAAATTTCGCCCCGAAGGCTGCGGTGCGATCCGAACCACCTATGTGATCCTACGGGCCCACCCAGAAACATCGGCCAACCGTTAGCGGAAAGGTAACAAGATGTAAATTGAGACGCGTTTAGAAAGGATACGCCGTTAATTAGGGTACTCGATGTTGCATTAAAGTGAAATCATATATATATGGCAAAGCTTTGCGGTTACAGGAATGCTCGATGATCGAGGTTCTCTTAGGTATTAGGAGTTAGCGACAGTTTAGAATGTTTATTACAGCGAGTACGATTGAAGTTGCATTAAAAAATTTGTTGGAAAAGACAATACATTTTTGATGAGTCATAATTGGACTAACATCGGAATTACTGGTACCTAATGAGTATTAAATCAACTTCATTGGAAATATTGATTTATTCTTATGACATATTTCTACATAACCGAGTATCCCATTATCAATTGCATTACAATATTCAATATGACTTGAATAACAAATATAACAAATATCCATCTAACTATGCAAGCTCAACTATTCAATAAGTTGCTTGAAATATTAAATCGCGTGCATTTTATCATTAAGAATCTTCTTCTTAACGAGAATTCGGAAATCTGGTATAAAGATAAGAGGACTCATCTAGGTGGTCAAGTAGATCGAAACATCAAGAGAAGAGACTGTGTTCGTCGGCATTTTGTATGGGAGCAAGGCTCGGAACTGATTCAAGGAACCGGGCCCTCGTGTCCCGGTTGGAGACAACTCGAAATCCATCCCGAAGATACGACCGACCATCGTTCAACCCGACTGTGTATCGATAAAAAAGAAGAAAAGGAAAGAAAATATCCCCGTGTCTCGGGTTTCACGGTACACGGTACAAAGTTGACGCTAACGACCGCTGACAATACGAAAGGCGACCGACGCTCGACCGCATTGTAACGGCCTTCTATTAGCACAGTCAACGAGATACGAGAGCCGGATCGTCCAGATACCGCATCTGAATGACAGATAATCGGCCACCTTTCAGTTTTCTGAGTCTCGTGATTTCCACTCTTTTTTCTTATTCCTGCACGAAGAAGAACTTGTCTTCCTAACAGGTTTCAGAGACGTTCGTTACTCTTTTTCCTATGGAATTTTATTGTTGTTATTAAATAATGTACAAGATTTTTATTCTCTGTTATTATAGGAGCGCGTATACGAACGTTATATCGATAGAGAAGAAACTCGTAGTGAGGTAAAAATAAAAAATTGCTTTGAAATACGTGAAAGCTCGATTAATATATCTTGTCAGCAAAATCAAATAAAGAGAAGACCGAACTCTCAGCAATTCATCGAAGCACGGATTAAAATCGAGCATTTCGTCGTGGGGGGATGTTGTACAACAATAATTCCATCTGTGGTGAATGAATTTTGTAATATTTATAAATAGACGTGTATAAAGTGACAATAGTGCTCTTGTAAAACTTTCGCAATTAAAATTTGTTTTGGAATGGTTACGCATTAAAAACTGTTGTACCATAGTAAAGCAATATGTATGGTTTACGATTGACCTTAACTACTTGTCTTATAGCATCGACTAGCTCACGCGATAGGAGTTATATTTGAAGTGTCAAATGCAGTTGTATCGAATTTTAATTTTAATTTAATAAATTACGCACTTTCAGATGGCTGACTCTAGACTGTAATTAATATAATCATCAAAAATCTTGCGAGACAAAGAATTAACAGTCCATCGCTTACGCTTAATTCACCACTGACAAGCAAAGTGACAAAACGAAAAACACATAATCTAAAGCTAACTCAACTTATAAACCATAAAATTCAATAATCAATCGTCGATACATATATAATAGATCTCCTTAATTCTGTCCACAGTTCAAAAAGATATAATCAACGAATCAATAATTAAATACAATATTATATAATGTGTAGTATACATACATATATAATAACAATTGACCATATTGCATACCAATACAATAAATGAATATCAAGTACACGTTTCCCTAATTCCATCCACAATACGAAGGAACATAATCCTCGCATTAAAAAAAAATGATAAAAAATATCAGGCAAAAAAAGAGTTGACAAAAGCCCGAGAACTTTCGGGTCGTGGTGTTTTTAGCCGAGTAAATAAACAAGCTCGTTTGACCAACCTTTGTGTGGCATCTTCCAGAAGGGCGGTTCGGGGGTGGGCGAGCAAGGGTTAGCCACCCCCGCGCCCAACAGGGTTCTTGCCGCGTGCAGCGCCGCCGCCGCCGCTTCCCTGCTCCGCGCTGCCGTAGCACTTGGCGGGTAATCCGAAGCGCTGTCACTTCCGGCGATGCCGCCACCGCCACCGCCGCCTCCGCAAGGACGAAGGTGCAGGTTCAGCCGACCGCCGCCGACCGTTCCACCGCCTCCACCACCTCCTCCGCCGCCGCCTCCGCCACCGCCGCCACCTCCGGCCACGCTAACACAGTGCTGAAAAGGAGAAATCAACGATTTCTTACGTCTACCATTAATTAATTGGTCGTGGATAAACGTTTGAGAATCGTTGGGAGTAATATTTGAAAGGAGAAATTACATCGTGATTAAGAAGTGTTGTATAAGAGTTACTTTGAAGTTTCTGGGGGAGTTAGCCTACACAGCAATAGGTCATGCGACACTTTGGATGAGATTTATATATCGTGCGTGTGTGTTTATCTTAAGGATTTCCACAGATCTGGTTACAGAAGGATCAATGAGATAATATTTGAAAATGTGATTGAGAATTTTTATGTGAAATTTATTTAAGAATCTCTTGTATCTTTGGATAAGATATCGTGCGACGTATTATCGTTCGTGCAACGCTTTAGATGAAATACGCATAATAAAACATATAAATAAAGGTATAAATGCGTTTTCTCGTAGCAATTATGCGTTCAGTGATTACCATATATTATTTTACTAAAATGTTTTGCTCTTCTAGTTCTGTTTATAAAATTCATATTACGCACTATCTAACTGGAGGGTTACTTTCAATTATGTTACCAAAATATAGACAATATAAATATAGACAATTATGACCGTAAAAGAAGCACGAAAGTCGTTTAAAAAATAATATTTAAAATTTTGGCAAAGAGGGCAGGAAAATCGGATATATATGCAAACCACGCTGAATGGAAAACAGATTAACTTCGATCGACGGTAACGTAGTATCAGAAACAAGACTATTATCGAATATCAGTTCATTCGATAGTACAAATCAATAACACAAAAAATTGTCGAATACGGTTATCTGGCATTGAAATTTACAGCGCGATCGAGAAAAAGCATTCGAAAATAAAATTCGATACTATTGTGTCAGGGATATAGTTAACACTATACCATATTTTATCTACTTTACTTTCATAAACTTCCATCGAATGCTGAAAGCATTTTTACTCTATGTATATTTACGCGTTGTTAATGAGAATTCGTAATAAAGAGACACTCTATGCACGAACCACTAAAAATGGCAAAAATTACGTTTAAAATAAGAAAAATAGCGATCGCGCCGCAATCTTATAACAACAGGGACAACAGGAAGTCACAAGGGCACAGAGGGCTAATGCATAAGATTTACAAGCGAGAGCTTGCACGCCAGCGTTTCTCAGAAACAACCTGGTGTTTATTCATACTAAACGAAGCACATGCTTCCGCCTTCGAGATTCTATTCCAACGTGAGCACGCTGCTTTTTATACACATTTTTCTTGTTTCACTTTTTGTTTTAAATAAAGCAAACCAACTTCGTTATAACGTACGATGTTTTTTGCAATCCATATATATATAGTTTACAAAAAAAAATATATATATATATTCAAATCTGAAATACTACAAAATTAGCTCCTTATCATACAAAGTTCACAGGGAAAAGCATGATAAATATATTTTTGTCCATTTTCTAATTTTAACGATACTTTGTGATCAAAGGATTGTAATATACTATATAATTATATACTATAATTTTAACACATATTAATTTTTTGAAAGTAAATAAAAGCCAGTAAGTTGAAGTTCAAAAACCTAATAAATAGACAATCTTGGTAACGTGGGATTGATTGACAACGTACGTATGAAATTTTAAAACTCTTTCTCTAAAAACAGGAAATGTATACTTCCCCTGTAGCCGTTACATTTATGATTAACTTCTTTTCTGACAAATTTGTTGAATTTTGCTGCTTTCAACAAGAAAATATTTCTTCTTCAAAACACGCCATGAAATTAACTCGACACAGAATATTTCTTTTCAAATCCTAGTAATACCCGAGTAATATCCCGCTTCGTGACTTCTCCCATATTTTCAATAGGGAAAAAGCAAATGCCACGAACCGTGTTTCGCTTAAATTTCGCTTTCACGGAGGCTCACACCGTGGCAGCACGAGTCGACAAATGTCTCGCGTTTTCTACTGACGACTTTCGTTAAAGCTTAATTTCGACTCGAAGCTGACGGTTAAGCGGGCCGTTGGAAACACAAGAATTACGTGTCAAGTGGCCCCCGATGGATTAAACGCGGATGGAGAACGTTAACGTTTGAACAGACTTCTTTTTCTTCTCTCTTACGCCGGTAAAAGCCTGATTTTAAACGAGCATTCGCAATTTACCGTCGCCGAGTGCAGAAACAGGCAAAGAAGCGTATTTCCTCGGACCGTTCACACTCTTACACTTTAAATAGTCCGATCCGTTGAGATGCTTAGTTTGAATGCGAACACGGACGCGCGAGCTCGTGTCGACATCCAGTGAAAAGCTGAAATAATTTCTTAACCTCGCGACGTTTCTCCAACAATGGCGTTGTTAGCCAAGCGGACGAACGTGAAATGTTGGTTATTGCAAAACGCCGGTGGAATTTCTGACACTTCTGTCGACGAGACTTTCCGTTGGCATAAATTAATTAAAACCAGGATGTTGCGTACTGATTAAGTAGAAGATGATTGCCGTGTATTGTGCGATTTCGAGGCCTCGGAAGAATGAAGATACCGTGTTTGACAATTGTGTCAACGATCATTAAGAGAGGAAAGATATATTAACAGAAGGAAGTTAAATAAGCTAGAGATATTGACAATTAGGAAAAGTATACGTTTACTTCTTTGTACCTATTCATTGTTGTATAGGATGTATCCAAATTAAGAGGTTGTAATAATGACGATACTATAATAAAACATATTGTATCAAAGTAAGTTGTAGAATTTTCGTTTCTGACCTAAAGATCTAATAGGAAAAAAAATAGCCGCAGTTTATAGAATCTTGGAAAGAATCTGTCTAATATCTTGGTATTCCGTGAACACGTATATTATTAAATTCGTTCGTTAAGGTTTGGTAATAATTGACAGTCAATAAACAAATTGCTCGAAGCGTTCCTCTTGAAGAAAGATAAATGAATTATGCGAAAATAATTTTAACAGATTTGCATTTCTTTTAATCTCACAAATTTATTAACCTAAGCCAAAATCGACATAAACGCCACCTACCCTTCCTCCAGTGAATCGTATCAGATTTATAAACTAAAAAATCCACAGTATTCAGGAAACGCAACAAAAATGTCTGGTCGTAAATCTGCCGAATTGATAATCGCGCTACATTAAAAGCACACGTGTGAAACATTCGAAGGGAAAAAGGTCAAATTTCGCCGGGCGACGGGCCGGGGTTTCGCGTAAAGGCAGATCAATGTTTCCGCATGAAACACATCGAACCGACTATCAAAAATAACCGGCCGATATTGTTGCGAGCGATTTCATAAGCCAACGGTAAATCACGAGAACTCGATTTGATCTCTGTACTTCTGCACGCTCTTTCACGTGCCCTTCCACGCATACAAAACAGCGGCCGCTTCAAAGAACATAATTCAGGGGATTATCGCACGCGCGCGAAACGGGACAAATATTGGCACCGTCAAAACTGGTTCGCCGAAAGCAAATTTCAAAGTGTACCAGAAAATAAATAGCGCTGTGGTGAATAATAAACATCGCGGTGTCGACGGTAAATTTTTCCATTTTTCCAAGCTTGATTACGCCGCGCATAAATTTATCGTTCGCCGCTCTCTACCGTTGTTTCGAAATTGCGATCGAAAAGCGGATCGAAAATACACGCGACGCGTTGTATTTTGCGTACGGAAAAAATTTTACTCGTTACAACGTCAGTTGCTATGTTAACATTATTTCTGATTATTAGATTCTAATTGTTTATTTGAGGTTCTCATTCCTATCATCGATATGTGTTCATATAGTTACTCGCTGTGATATGAAAAACATCAATTATCGTTGCTAAATGTCACTACACTCTACAAAGTATTTTACATAATTGTTGTTTTATCGTATGAAGAATCTAGATTAGAATGACCACTTTGATTAGGAAAATCATGCACGTCTTATAACACTTATATTACTTTTACTCATTTACAATGTTCTACTAAACTAATAGCAACAAATAATCGCTTAAATTAATGTACACATATAATGATTCAACATATCCTATACAAACTGCACAAAAAGATCAAAATACTAAAACAAGCAGACACCCCTTTTTCTATGGACAAAAAAGAAATGCTTCAAGAGATCGTGTCAAGATAAACCAGCATCCTCTGATCATATACAAAGCTATTAAAGCAGTCCTAGTAAAAAAAACTAAGTATATCGCGAAACCAGATCTGCAGAATTACATTCTAGCCCATTTGCAACACTAACAAAACGTCACATGATGCACAGTTCAAACGCGATCAACGTGTGTTGACGCACGAAATCGTTTGTTCCGCTGAAAGCAAGAAGAGCTTTTACTATCGACCGTGTAATTTAACTCTTGCACAGCCGAGATGGTTGCGGTCAGCACAGTGTTTACATCGTCGGTAATATGCTCTTTGGCGATCGGGACAGCTCGTCCGAAGGCGAGTTTACAACGTGCGACGCGGACGCATACCTACGCGTATTCCACCGTCGCTTTCGTTCATCACGGTTAATCACGTCGCGGTTACGATAAGTGTTAATTATGGTTTTCAGTTAGCTTTGTAGATCATTAGCTCCTTTCATCTGCGTCGCGGGAACGCCATGACGAAGGGGGTCACTGGACGGTTATAGACGACGATCCGGCTCGATCAAAATATGCAAGCTGTGTACACCGACACCGACTGATTATAGGTTACAACGCATTGTATCGCACTAAACACCACATTTACTTCAAATACCCAGCGCGACTATCAGATTATGAAACGTAATACGGTACTATTTATCGCGTTCATTGCTCCTGCTATTGAAACTTTGTTCAGTAGAAACCACCAATGCAAAATCCATGAATTAAGAGTAATATATCGTTGACTCTCCTCTACTCATTGTATTATGTCATGATGTTAAATCACAAATAATTGAAATTAAATATATTAATAACGAATACGTTAATATATCTCCAATTAAAAAAAAAAAGACAGAAATTAATCGACACAGAGATACCTACATAAATGTGTTATTCGGTGAGGCAGAATGCACTCTGTATAGTGTGTTAAATATAAGCATTCTCATAGAAATTAAATCTGCACAAAATTTACTAATTATGTACTCGGTTCCTTCGGTCTCCTACGTCGCATGTTTAGAAGTGTCTGCGACACATTAAATTACTTCGTTTCGTTAGCCAGTCAGTCTGAGCACTTTACGCGAAAAATTACCACGGGGTAAGGTTTCGTCGTTTTCTCGCAACGGGATGAAAAAACAAGTTTCAAAGCGACGGGTCCAACGCGTAACGACATCCTCGACGCTCGATTTGCAATTAAATACAGGTGGGCGCACGCTTTTCCTTTCGACGAATACGACTTCCGGTGAAAAATATTTTACAATTTTGTGGCCTCGTTAACGAGAGATCGTTAAATGCAAAAAGGATTTTTGTACATTAACCTAATGCCTGACAATTTTCGGTTCAGGACGCACAGTAAATAAACACGAAATTACGATCCCTCTGTTCGAGGACCGTCGGACGCGGAATGCGAAGGAAAGCGAGAAAACGAGCCGCAACTAACTCTCGTTAGAGTAGCATACGACCCACAGCTAACTTCGTGCGGCACTGAACATCACATCTCTCCGACAGGTTGCATCTCGTTAGGCGGAATGAACGATAACTTCGAGACGATGCACTGATGGCACATAAAATAACACTTCCCACGCGCATAATAGACCGTGTTAAAGACCTTCAACGCATTGCATATTATAAGAGATGAAAACTAAACCGTCATTGCACGCATGCGGATTTCTCATGATGATTTTCACGATATGTATTAGGCAAATTGTAAAAACCAGTGTGTTGTATACTTTCCCTTCTTTCTTGTTACTAGCTTTTAACGCCGCTTCAGCGCAAATGTGGTTATTAGTGAAGATGATGAAGATTGAAAATATTATAGGAATTTTATTATAGAATATCGTGAGTTTCAGAAGGAAACTAAAAATTTGTTTTGTTTCAATGAGATTTTCATTTACGGTTCCCTTAATCTGAGAACGAAACTCTGTATATTTAGAACAATTTAAAAGAATGTATTTAACGACAATTGTTAATATCATGTTGGTGGGTCATATTAAAAAATTAGATTGGGATTCGGTTCTTTTGATCTTTTCTATACGCTAAGTCGTTAGTAGCCACAATTTGTAAAGAAAAGAAAGGTACACGGAATTAGTAAATGATTTGAATCGGTAAATTTTCTGCGACAGGCTAGTTGTCTCTTCAGCCTGAAGCGGTTCAAGTACAACAAAGGGCTTTACGTGAAATCTCAGAGGTAGGCGAAAGCGTTTCTTTGTCGAGCACTCGAAAGCAACGAGGGGACATCTGTTATTTTCCGAGATTGTATCACTTTCAATGAGCGCGCGCGATGTTTCTTTTTTCCCCACCTCTGGAGCTCGCTCGCAGACGAGTCGGCGTTCGTGTAAAAATAATAAAGGCGGACAGGTGTTCGCCGTGTCCGCGCGCCATCGTGGCCCACGATCCCTAATTCCGCCGACGATGGCATAAATTATTCATAAAGGGAAAATTTGTTTTATTCGTTCGAAATATACTAGCACGTTCGCGCACGCGGTTCCGAAATTTTGAAAGTATAATGAGATGAAAATATCAACGGCGGAAGCTCAATCAACGCGAAACGGCGCCGTACGGAAATTCCAACCTGCCATCGTCGTTCCGTCGTTCTACAATTGATTTAACAGCGTGTTGTTCTTCGAAAGATGGCTCTCGCGAAACAAAGGAAGATCCATTTTCAAGATATGAAACGGTCGGTTGCTATTCGTAATACGACGAAGGTTTATTCTTTGATAATTATTGGACTTCATTTTGATACTTAATATAGTCGGTAAATTCTTTTACTTATCTTAACTAAATCACTTTGCCAATAACAATCAGAGTAGACGCGCTTTACTTATTTTACACGTAACATCCTTTCAAATTCATCTATATATTTATTACGTACAGACTTCTACAACATAATCTAGAATTCATTATAATTAGAAAGTATCATATTTAATCTTTAATTCTTTGCTATTTCAGACATTTAACCAAGCTTCTTATCAATGTCGTAATATTAAAAAAAATTGTAGTTTTTCAAAAACGATTTTGGGGAAGAACTTTATGGTCTTCCGCTTCGTTTATATTAATTTCAACGAATCACAGCGAATAACCTTAATTTCCTCGATTTCACGTGAAAAAGGTAATTTGGATGCTCGGCAAATTTTCGCCGGTAAATAACAAAGCGTAGCGGCTGCATTATTTAATCCCTCGAACGGTATAAACCCGATGCAATTCACTTTCAATTGACAGCGTTTTTTCCGCGATCACAATAAGCTACAGGAGTGTTAACAGCGCTATTGTGGCTCGCGCAATTTGCGGCTAAGCGTTATGCCGTCGGCATTTCAAGTTATTACGTCTATTCTGGTTTATTACAGTTTCTCATGGGCGAATCTACGTGAAAAAATTTAGTCCATTGACGATTCGGAACGAGCAATCAGTTTCACTGGCTCAAGGCGTAAAATAAGGTATAGTATCACTTGCGGCTATAGCAGTTGCAAAGCACTTTACTTAAAGAATTTACTGCTCACAGAAATGCACTTCGTTTTATAAACTCGGATCGACTGTTTGGTATTTTCGTAAATCATTAGCTTGCGTTTCATCTGTGTTTCTATAGAAAATATATCGCGGAATATAGTGAATAATTAGTGAACTCGTGGTTAACGGTAAATTGATTGGAAAAAGTTGAGCGACGTTAACGAATAACTTTTGTATATAAAAATATTTGGCTCTATTAGTTTTAGAAACGCATAAAATATAAAACAACTTTTATAGTGACGATCGCAAGATTGTATTATGTAAGTGGTTTAACGTAAAGCTTTGTTACAAAGAAACTTATTATAGAGATAATACGCGTGGAAATCAGTACTACTTGAATTTGATAAAAATATGAAAAAATGTGGAAAAAAGTAAAAGCACTTTGTATTTTTCTAAGAAACACGACATTATTAATGCTATTTTCTTCCCTTACAACTGACATACTTTCAAAATTAACTATTTAACAATCTAGTAATGATACCGTCGGGAACCACCGATACAAAACTTTAAAGTAAATTTACGAAATAAATAACGTTTTATAATTTTTCACTATAAGATAACAAAAGAATGTCATATTATTAAATTTCTATGTGATAATGTTTACAGAAAAGGAAATCTTTACAAGATATCATTTACCGCCGGATCCTAATAACCGACAAGTTTCATACCATAAATGAATTTTTTAATTTCGCGCCCATTTCCAGTTAAATTAAAAAAAAAAACACAAAAGCAATTGATTATAATACTTGCTTTAGGATCAGTCATTATAAGCGATTGATGAATAACATCAGACAAGTCTACTTTTACGTTCTTAAATATCAGGAAATAAATGAAATTTGCATAAAAAAAAATAGGAAATCATGTCACGGCTTAATTATGCATATACATATGTACTATGACTTCACGCGTTGTAACTTGTAATCTTCCAATGACGTATGATCATCTCTATGACAATTTACATTCACGACTGACGCATTGAAATTTATCGAACGATTAAAACTAATAAACGTACCGTGTCGAGAATGGCCGTGGTCAGGCCGGATCCAGTCACCAGCTAAAAGCACAATCCGCAGCTACGTGTCTCCGCGGGATGTTCACAACACTTTTCGAACGCAGCTCGACCAGCGGTACTATTCGAGCGACTCGATTCGCCACGACTTCAAAAACAGACGAATCTCGTTGTACGTATAGTAGATCTTCTTGGAAACGGTCTCACTGATCACTGAGAATTGCACAGTTTAAAACGGAAGTGGCGCGAAATGCTCGTAACGGAATCCACCACTGCAGCTTAGTTACGAATCGATCTAAAACGAAGATTGCCTCCTGTGATGCGAATCGGCACAGGGAAAGTCGACAACCACGAACCGACAACGACGACAACGACGACGACGACGACGACGACGACGATGACGACGACGACGACGACGACGACGACGATGAAGGATTCGTCGTTCACGGAAACACGAACGGGACCCGTGGTCTGCGATCGAGGACGAGGTTCGACGGAACGTGATAGAATGACTGCGCCGCGAGAACAACGTCGCTCTCTACCATCGACAACGGCTATTTCGGTATTTTCGGGCGGGCGAGTCTTGTATACTGTGTTTATCGGTCGTTATCGCGGCAAGCTGACCAAGGAAACCGAGAAGAGGACGATTGAACGTGAGCGTCGGTGAAGAGGAAAGAAACACGTGCAACTCGAAAACAGGGGTGCAGTGACGCGTCACTGCTGCGGTGCGCGGCGCCCGATTGACCATCAGAGTCTGCCTTCCTTCATGCGAAGATCCCTGCCGCACGATTTCGGCACCCCCACCCCTCACGCTCAACACACTCCCAACCCGTACGATCTCCCTCTCTATCGGGCTGCCTTCTCTTTCCTTCTTCGTTTCTCTTTCTAACAGCAGGCTCGGGCTAGCCCGACGAGGTTCCTGCGCTGCCGGGCAAAGTCGCCGAAGCCGAGGTGGCTGCGAGACCGACCAGCGTCCCGTTTCGCCTGAGCGTGTCTATGGGTGGAGCTAGCGACACGCTGGCGTGGTCGTGTCTCGTTTTCCCGTACATCCGACATTCCCCGTTCGTACCGATGCCGTTACAGTGGGGGAAATCGAACAAGCAACATCGTGCGACGTCGCAACGTTCTCGAGCCTTCACCAGCCAGCATTCGTGCCACAGGGCCGCTTTCAACGACGAGGATGCTGGAAATGGGCGGCGCTTCGTGGAGGTGGCGCCCTTTGTCGTTGGACCGCGCCACAGGACGCCATTGTCTGTTTGGCGGCGCAGCACCGCACGGCGTGCGCGACGCACGTCGACGCCCGGCGTCGCGACGCCACTCTTGCACGCAACGCCGTCGCGGCCGTCGTCATCCTCCTGCCTCTTTTCTCTCTGCCTTCAGCTAGCCGCCCGAATTTCTGCGCCGAGAGGTAAGTCGACGATCCGTACGTATGCGCGTGTGTTTGTGCGTCGTTTACATGTTAGTCTTATACAGGTATGTGTGCATATGGTGAGGTGTGTGCGCGCGCGGACGTGAGGATGCGTGAACGAGATTCTCGTATGAACGTGTGTTGCAATTTGCCACTTTATTCCTCCTCTTCCTCCACCCTCCTTTTTTTCTCGTGTCTCTTTCCTGCCATACATTTTCCTGTCTGTATAACCGTCTTGTACTGTTTACCGCGTCTTCCAACATAGACAAACATTATTCTCTATGTACACCGCTTTTCACAAATATTCATTACACGTTGCTTCTTTTATACATTGCACGAACACATGTGGACTAGAGTTTTTTAACGTAAAGGCAACGCGGGCAAGTTTCTTAAACTGGAACTGGTGTCATTCGGAGGTATGTGAGACTGAACAATGCCAGTCTTCGACTGCCACCTATGCACACATGCTTGTACTCGCAAGCTTCCTCTAATTTCCTACTTCATGGAATACTGCGTTACGATTAACCTAGTATAACATCTACGTGTGTATTTTATGCATCCGTTCCGCAAAGAGAAATATTTTAATTTCCTACGTACGTACATTGCACTGCTTCCTTTTATCTCAAACAGTTTCTCTGTATGACAATAATTCTTCTGTACTGCTAATACTTTGTATAGATCGTCTAACCTATGTAAATACTTAGTGTATCATCCACACTGTATATACTTAATTATATAAGACGTGAACTTCAGATCGTGTCACAAGAAGGCAGCACACACGCGAAATAATTGTTCGGACACGTTCGATCGTATCGCGAAGTCGACATCGTTTTGCCCTAGAACAGGTGACTCCAATTACGGTCCAATTACCTGTGCGTTTAATTCTTGTCCGACGCGACGGTTGAGGCGTTAATTCGAGAGCGTGTACTTCGCGAAAAAAAGGACAAAAGAAAAGAAAAAGAAGCAAGAGCGAGAATCGTTACCAATGACAAGCAACGTGTTAACACCCATACCAAGTATAATGGATCACGACAGAGTGTCGCGCATGCATTTCGGATATAAATCTCCAACGATTGTTCCTTCCATTCGCCGACGTACTCGACGCATGAAAAAAAAAAGAGAAAAAAACAGACGACTCCTATGGTCGTTAATTATTTTCGAGCGCGAGAGATGCATTCTCGTGCGTGTCCCGATTTTTCCTACCAATCATCGTTTCTCGTTTCGACATTATTCAATGCCGGACGAATGGCCGATTTAATATTAATTATTGTTTATAATGAACAACATTTTTTCGTATCATCTCCTCCATCTTCGTTAGTCTGTTGATCGAATTGAATATTTATAATTGTTTACGTTTTGGGAATGATCATGCTTCTCTCTGCGTTTGTCGGATAATAGATATTAAAGTATTCTAGTTAGTATCTTAATTAGGGGGAAAGGACAATATAATGAGATATATCATGCGTATAATGTCATTTTTATTATCTGATACAAAATAATGTTCTAGTAAAGTTTAATGACAAAGTAAAGATACATATGTACTATGTATATAGGTAACTACTATAGTGATATGCAGGACTTTGGCCAGACAGATTTTTCACTTTATATTCGAAAAGGTATATTTTAAGGAACTTTAATTTAGATTTTCTTATATCCAATACTACTTCAAATTATTATCCCAATATTAGTTAATATTTTTCCAGGCATTGTTCTTGAAATATGTACGCATAAAATGAGAAATCTATCTAGCCAGAAACTTTTACACACTATTGTGCATATCGTTACGAAAATAAAAATTTAGCATGAAAAGGAAGCGACCATCTTACAGTAGCTTCTAGAACCACACGAGAACAATGTATTCGCAGCAAGCAGTTTTCCGCTTCGTTAGTACGAGCCTTTCCTTCACGTGCTAAAGAGCAGCACGGTATACGGCCGCGACGTCGTCCCATGTTTTTTCCTTAAACAGTCGGAGTTTAGCTAAAAAGGCAGCAACCTGCACTCGGCCGATTTTACCTACACGTGAGTGGTCATACGCCACCCGAACTTTCCGAGGGAAGAACACCGAAGATACACCGCCAAGGACGGCCAATCTCACTAGCGACGCTACTTAATACGTGTACTCGACCGAGTGTGCAATTAATCACCGATCCGTGGGTAATTGGTGCCGGGGTACGGGAATCGATCAGGCCGGAGCATCGACGTGTGCACGGGCCATTCAACGAAAGTTCCGTCACACTATGTCCTGTCCTCCGAGACATCCGGTATGAAAGTGTTTCGTTCAGAGGCTACTGCCTAAAAAAAGGAACTGGCGAGTTCGAAAAATAGACGAGGATGTGAACGTTTATACTCTCTATCCAATGAGACATCCAATGAGTTAGAAGAAGTAAATAAGATCACGTGATCAGAATCTAAAGGAAATCAGGATCAATTTTCAGTTTTGGTATTTTGTTTGAAGTAGATAGCTACTTCTTCGTACATTATCCTTTTCAGTTTTAACTACTCAGTTTATGTATCGTAAAGATTATAATTCTTTATATAATAATTATAAAACAATTGCTGGAATATCGTGTAATCAGATATGCTTATCTTTTATCAATTGGACTCGTTGGACAGAATAAGAACGTGAAAGATGTAACATAAAGTATAAATTAGAATTAAGATTAGAATTGAAATTAATCTTATTAAAAAAAACAAAATAAATTGTAATTGCAGAACTAAAAAGGGAATAAATGAACTACCTTCGAATTTTTCGATATTAATCCTTCGATCTCATTCATAGATCATCAATGATAGTTATTGACGATACATTTCGAAGACTATTTCACGACTTCCTTAGCATAGAGAAATATTTTTCCAGAAGTCTCAACAATAAAATTACGCAAGCGGAAAAATCTGCTAGCAAGCAAAATTCTCGTATCATCTCACTGATCAAATTGTATCTGACTCAATTACGTAGATAGACAGTCTTCTCGAAAGAAAGGAGGAAACAGAGTACGAAAAGAGAGAGGAGAAGAGGAAAAGAGAGCAAGATGGACGATTACCAGATGTGTAACTAGATTAAAGTAGAACGGGTAGATTGGTAGCGGATAGATACCTATGTATATAATTATGTCTCGACGCTTGAGTGACACTTCTCATTTATTTCGGTCGTTGATCCCACAACTGAGCACCCTCTTTACGCGTGGTTCCCGATTAAAATGCTCCGCGAATACAAGCATAGATCAGACGATGCAAACGATACTTCCGCGTGTACTTCTTCCTTTGAATTGTTTGTAACCGTCTCTACATCAACACAGATACAAAGAACGCCGTAGCCATCTCCTTTCATTTCCTTTTGCCTCTTCTCGTACAGTTAATTTGTTTCCTAGAAATATCATCTGCGCTCTTTGAAAATGCACTTTGTCTTTTTAACAGAATACCCATCTTAAGCAAAGTATTTACCACTTGATTCTAAGGATTCTTGTCAACAGGTTATGAGCTTCTAAGCTTTATCCTATAGGTTCGGGTCCTGAATCCTTAAGAATGTTAAATAGACATTATTCGTGCCAGTTGGCTAGGAAAGTGGGATTCGTTGGAAAATTGGTTAAGTGAGTGAAAAATGACCTGTATAATCCGTATAACAAAATTCTATTCTTATACTTTGGATTCGTAACATGTAGAATGGAAACAATTGTAAGGCATATTTGCATATTGTTTTTTTTGCATTCATGCGGTGCTCAATTTACCGATAGATATTGTTCATGTAAACGTGATTTAAATTTGGCCGAATCTTCATGTACGCAATGACAATATGGAAAACAATTTAATTTTAGAAAATATAAAAAATGTAGTCTTAATATTAAAGTACGTCTCAGCAATAACGAGAAAGTTGCTTGATCCTTTGATATCCTTCCTTTTTTCTCGATAAATTTTCTGTCGATGATGCAAAGTTTCGTTCAAATCGAACTATATAATGGAACAGAGATCAATAGCATTTGTATCGGTAGTATTAGGTGGCTTCCGTGGAACGTGGGACAGTCATATCGTTGTCAGAATTTCGACGCGGCTCTTTCGTCACGCCCCTCGTGTACCGTTCAGCTTATCCAGCGCGTACAATTGGATTTATCAAGTTAAAGTCGAAACCGACGGGTGCCGTGCGTTCCTGTTGCAAACGACGATGACATGTACCGTTGGAACGTCGATGCTCGTGAAACGTGAATGTCAAACATCGGATAGTTTTGCTGCGGAAATTTCACTTGGCTTCTGGCTGAAAATCCGTCTCAAAAGTGTGTCAAATCGATGTTCCATGAGTCGGTTATCTGTAACGCTTCTCAATTATTGCGTTTACTTCTGTTCACCGCTATTCATTATCTCTTTGATAGAGAAGTTTTTCATAGATGTAATCTTTCTTTCTCTGTGTTTTTGCGAAGTTTAAAATTCTTTGAAAAGTTGAACCACGTCTACTATAAATTGATAATTGATAATTATCAAAGAGTAATTTTTTAAGATACCGATTTTTATATATCTTTACATACTTGGTATGAGAAACTGTTTGGTGGAATGTGAAAAATATTTAAGGTAACATTCTATCATATTACGTACATGTTATTTTTACTTTTCTACAAAATAAAAATCATAATATATAAATTTGATTGTTCTACACGAAGCGTAAGATTCTATTCTAAAACTTTCAAATTCGTCTGACTCAAATGATTTTACCTTGTTCAAGCATAATCACTATATAGTAGTTCATCTTTAAATATTTCCATCTAATTATCTGGATCGTACGACGTCAACCTAAAGAATGGGAAAAAATATCATCTAATCGTATCTAGAAAATAGTTATTTCTAATCTCCTTCTTTTATAGACGATATCTCGTCGTCAACGCCATACCGTATCTTCGCCATATTGGCACACGAATTGTCACATTTGCATATCTCTGGCGGTCGTGCATCGAGTTTTTCAATAAACCGCGAGTCTCGTGGCTCGCATTATATATCTGGCGAAATCGGATGGCCGGAGGTCGGAAATGGACAATCTATTGTTTACGCGGATAATCTTATTAATGGTACGTTAATCCCTGTGTCCAGCGGTGTTCAAACAGCCGCGTTGCAGTTCGTTAACTTAATGGTTATTATTAGAATGAAACGCGGCTCGCTCGCGGCCCGACGCAATCCGGATAAGCCGAAAGGCAATAAAGAGAGAATTGTAAATGCTTCGGTTGAAAATGCTGCCAACAATACGAGGGCAGGGACTGGCAACGAGCTTTTCCATTCGCGTTAATCGTTCAAATAATACCCGTGGAATATGAAATTCACCTAGTCGGAAATGCTGATACCCACCGAGAGTCAAGTTTTCATTCATGACAGCGAGACCGTGCAATGGAACCCCGGAAAAAAACATTTTCCAACATCCGCTCCCTACGAGAACCGCTTGCTTTAAATGGCAGCCTCGTTTCCCTAATTATTAGGCTAAACTCACAGTACGCGAATTCGACATAAACAACGTGGCAAATCCTACGAGAAATATGATCCAGCGGCTGGATCGTAATTCGCTGCATGTACTTCCAGCGAGGACGCCAAAATCATGTCATACGATTACAGATATCGGCAAAAAGAGTGAGCAGAATAAACTTCTTTGCACCTTTTTCGTACCTTGATTGAATGGATCAGGTAGCAACATATAAGATAGATAAATTTCTTAAGAATATAGGGTATATTTTATATTGAGAGACACAGTATATAAATATTTCGCCTAATTTCTCAGTGGTTATATAGCGGGCTAAAAGTGGGCCCGCTCGGCGACCGAAAAATGTATCGGATTACCGAAAGACGTGTTTCGAGAAGGGAATCGATGGTAACTGACGAGGACATTTCGAATGACAGAGAGCAGAAGATTAGAACTTTCCATACCGTAATCTCAATTATTGGCACTATATAAAAACGCATAAATTAGTTACATGTTAATCGGATAATCAGATTTTTCCAATCACTGAAATTATGACCGCGTTTCATACAATATCATAACTTATTACATATAACATATTATATGTAGTACACTATAGAGTATATTACACGGTACATTTTTAAGCTATAAAATTACTAACATTCTTTAAACCAATTCCTTAAGATTATTTTTCTTTTGCACTCCATACTATTTTGGTTAATTTGTATCGTTTAGCTAGCATCTTGGTCTTCGATGGTAAGTTCAGAACTACGATCTAATCAAACACTAAACTCGTTGATGCATAAAGAATGTATCGTGAAATGTATTTAGAACATTAATTTTGTTTACACGATATCACTTGGAAGAAAGAGAAATATTCCGACGATTGAACGTACGAATATGCAATGCCTGGTCTACTTGTATGTACTGGGTTAGGCGAATTCGCTCTTATACGTATAGGCCGATTTAGCGAGGATGGGAACACAAGGCGCGGCATCGAAACGGCAAGTGCATTTCGCGGCAAACGAGCCTCCCGACATCTCGGTGTAATCAGACACCGATGCTGGGGAGTGCTGCAAATGTAATTGAAAACATTCGTGGTGCCTCTGATCCATGCCGCTCCCTCCTCGTTTTTTCTCGTTCTTTCGCCGCGGCGTACGCGCCTCCCCTCTGTCCCGTAATTAAAAGTCGTTTCCCCGTGATTTCTATCCCGTCCCGTACCCGTTTCGCGTTTTACCTGTGAAACGTTCCTACCTGTTCCTCGTCCCGAACGCTCGTTCTCAATGCTCTTTTCACGATTGTGTTACGGCTTTGTGAAAACGCCAACTCGTTATACCTTCTATCCCTTTTTTAATCAGTGGTAATACTGGCAGAAGATGGGATTCGTCGTTGAGAAGTCGCAGAAAATTGTTTTATCGAATTTCCCTTTTTACGTGCGTGGCATGTTAAAGAAAGTTAATGGCGTTTTTAGATACGGTTTGGTAATATGGCTTTGTGGATTAACGAGCTACTTAATGCCGATGATAATAGGCCGAGTCTCGAGGAAAAAGAATGTCAAACAATACCGACGTATCGATAGAAGAAACGTATGTAATAAAACGTATAAGAAACGAATATTTTCACATTTTCTGATGGCTTCAAAAATTTACGAATTTACTTGCTACGAATAAAGGAAACTTCTACGAACGACTGCATCTTCGTTTAATAATATATCTAATAGTTAATCGTCTATATATTTCTAATATAATAAACGAATGAATTATATCGTCACATGCAACTGAAAAATATTGGATCGTAACTACAGATATAAGCTAGATCAAAAACCTGTATCCGGAATAACCGCATGATCTAGCAAATACATAGGAGGAACGATCTACTCGGTAGATCTCGCGAGCTTCGAACACTTGTCAAACGCTAAATAGCCATCGAAATAACCATCCAACGCAGTCTGCTTAAACGAAATAACAATAATACAAAAGGCGTATCATTGGTACCTCCCCTGTGCGCGACACAATACACTGGGTACGCGCGTATCCGTGAAATCGTGTAACTTTTCAGAAACGGCCGTAGACCGTGCTGTCGGAGAGGAGCGCGATAATGCGTTTCCAAGTAGCCGAAAGTAGGTGTAAATACGGGCGGATGATTTTTTCCCCGGCATCGTTGGAATATTAGGTGAAAGGAGCCGACGAAGGCGGTTCCCTTTATTGCGAATATTCTCAATGGAAGAAGCTTTTCTTTTTTCACAAACCCCCTTTGGTGTTTCGTTGTATACCGACGTGTACACACGTGAACGATCGAAGTGAAAGAGGAAAAGAGAAAAGAGGAAAAAAAAGGTAGAAAAGAAGGAGAAGAGAGGAGAGGAGAAAGGAGAGATCTCAAAAGGTATACGCAGAGTACCGCCTCTGATGAATGCCGCAACCAGTGGCCACCATGTTTTCCCTTCACTGGTCCGCCCTACTACGAAACATCCCCCTGCGCATCCCCCTGGCCGATTTTCCAACCCCTCGCCAAACCGCGATTGAACCCTTGTACACGTTGGTATGCGCAACATACAGGAATACATTTTGCAGACAGGCGGCGATGCACGAACCGGAGAGCGCAATATCGATAATAATTACGCTGCTGGTGGCGTTTGCCGAATAACTAACAGGACCAGCTTGTTGAACATCCTACGCGCGTAATCGAACCCGTGGAGTCAACGTGAAAGGGTTATTCCCTTGGCATTCGGCTTTCTTGAATATTTGCTTTCTTTTCGTCATTTTCGTGTGTTGCATTTTGCTTTTTTGTATTATATTTTTTGTATCGTTTTTTGTACTATATGTGGCTATTTTGTTTTGTGTATGGCTGTATTTTAATTGTGGGGTGTTTGCTTCTTGAAGGTTGAAACGAATAGGTACGTATAGGTATACTTTCTTTGAAAAGTTTGGATCTTTAGTGGTTTTCGAGATCTATGTATTTAAACACGTTTGAGGTTTGTAATTAATTTCAATATCCAAAGAAACGATGTTGAGATATTTTGACGAGTAACATACACGAATGTTAACACCGAGCAAATATCAGACGAAATAAGCGTTCGCTAAATCAACCTAACCAAATCCTCAGTACGTAGTACTCATCAACGCCGAGCGGATCATCTTATTCGTCGAAATAGCATTTCGAAACTAATAAAATAACGACTCCACTCTCTAATATATATACTGCGCGCGCGTACGTACATATATGTACTTTGTAGGCTAGAAAAGAAGCAAGCGGCAAAAAGAAAAGAATCGGCCAAGGAAAAAAAGGAAAGCAAAGCTCGGATCAAAGGCACGTAACATACATATTAACCAAAGTCCGGCGGTCCGTTTGCAACGCGAAGCGCGCGCCGCGCGTTTGAGGAAGCGCGGAACGAGGAAGAGAAGCCGCGAGTAGAAGAGAACCGCTTTCAAAGAAAAAAAAAAGAGAAAGAAAAAAGAAAAAGGAAAAGAAAAAGCGACCGATAAACAAACCGTGGCGTTCGGATCGCGGGCGCTTTAATCTTTCTTTCGAGGCATCATCGGCCGCCTTTTGCGGCGTTCGATGAAAAGGAGGAACGGGCTGGGGTTTCTGCCCTCTGCATCTCTTCCCCCAAAATCCCCTCCACGTCCCTTTCCACTCATTATGGCAACATGCGGTAAGTATACTGGTGTTTAAGTCTCGCCGGTACCCTTCGAACCAAGGGTAGTTGCAACGAGGGTACGCCGTTTAGTTATATGTATAAGTATATCGGTGCCCTGTAAAAAGTGCCATAGGATGGATACCATAGGCTGAAAACACGGCTCAGAAGCGCGCGCCAGCGTTTGAAGGCCAGAGAGACAAGGACAGGATTGGAAGAGCATCCCTTATTCTGTGGCGGCTCGTTGTACGGCTCGACGCATTCGAATGCTCTCACTCCCCTGATCCTGGGTATTCCAGGTGGTTTCTGACCCCCCTCTTCTCCCCTTTGCGCGCTGTACGCCCTCTCGAAAATTAGGTAGCCTGGATCCGATGCACACAGCTGCGATCCGTAACAGCGTCAAGGACCCAGGAGGATGCTGCTCGCGGATATCTGCCGCGATTCTTTCTGCTTTCTTCCTTTTTCTCCTTTTTCCAGACAGTTTCGATGGCGCTGTTGTTATTTCGTGCGTTTGATGTTTAGCGCCGGATACCTATTGGGCTGTTTAAGTTGCGGATACATTTAGAGAAAAAGTAGGAGTTTGTTTAGGGTACGGGCTGGAATATTAGTAGACTGAAATTCAATCTCAGCTTGGTTACATAGGTTTTTTATTGCCATTATTACCAATATTACCATTCTACTGCCATGTAATTGATTAATTACGATAAAATGTACAATTAATTAACGATAAAAAGTTTGCAAATGACGAACAGCTTCTACAACGATATAAAGAGCGTGTCTCCTTGGTTGGATTACTATCCCGACATCTTTAAGTTCGTATTACCCATAATTTAGGAATAATTGATCGTATTCGGTGTTACAAAGGCGTCGCAAAATTTACTTCCGTAAATCCCCTTGCTCTTCAAATCTCACTCGCAAACTTAGTCACATTTGTAAGAAAAACAGCAAAAACCAACTGAAGACGCAAGAATTATTCTACACCCTGTGTATTCTGTGCATTCAGAAATTATTCTACATGCTCTTATCAGGAGACGTATCTGACGAAACACGCAGCGAGCGAGGCCAAGGAAACTTAGGAAACACCCTATTACCCACAAATATCAGCCATTGTCGCGACCAGTGGGGAATCGAACCAGGTAACTCGGGATCCTGGACGACCTAGCTGTCCAGGTAGGAAAAAAAGCCGGTGTCGGTCCGCGCCGCCCAGAGATAATCCGCGTAGCGACGGTGGTGGGACTTACTTGCCCCATCCCCTCCGTGTGGAGCGGCGCGTTGCGATGTCCAACCCCTATAAGAGGCAACGATACCACGGCTGAAAAGCCGCTGCGAATAACGTGCTTACGCGCGATCATCCGACCGCGATCCTCAATGCCCGTAACAGATCAAGCTGCGCGCGCCTCTTCCTCTCTTTCTCTCCTGGCGAACAATCGTCGTGTTTGCCGACACAATTTCCACGGATTAAAATCGTGAGAGCAAGGAGAGCCGGCTAGAGGTTAAGATCCTTTCTTCGTACGTTTCCACGTGGACGCCGCCGTGTGCATCGTGACGGGAATTTTTCTGATCGCTTCGCCGAAGTTTGACTATTCTGATCTTTGTGAGCTTTCTCGAGAAAGAAAGAACGAGGTGATATTGAGCGGATTCGTGCAACCAGAGGTGTAAGCTTACGCGTACATCAAGGAATGGTAAGTTTGGAACGTATAGAAGACTCCTTCGGATACAGAGGTGTCTTTGCATCGTCACGATCGCGTAGTGCACCGGTATGGCCTGGTTATTTATCTGCAAAAGAATATCTCATTACATTCTGTTAAAATTGTCGCCATTCTTTCTACGACGCGCTATTCGCAAATAATTTTCTATATATTTTCTATATATATATATATATACTTTTAATATTTCCAAATGCACGAAGAATTACATCTACGTAAAGCTACCTTACATCGTGTCTGTAGACTTAATACCTAATACCATGACCTTTTACGTAAAAGAAATCTTCCTTACACTCTTTCTTACCTAAAAAAAAGAAAAAAAAAGAAGAAACCAAGACCATCCACACTTCCACCCGACTCTTTTCTTTACCATTTCACCAGCTTCGCCGTCATCCTATCTACCGGGATAGTCTACACGAAAAGAAGAAAACAAAAAAAAGCACACGCACGTCGCCTTTGGAAATTCCGAAAAGTCGGGGGATCTCGGCGTTGACCACGATCGAGAGAGTCAAAGGCGTATTCGATCCTTCGTGGACGGTTGACGGGGTAACAGCGGACACATTCGATATCGGGGTCCTGATGAAGGCTTCTCGGATGTCGTGTCAGGCGCTCTTGGAACCGAGAAAGGAAGAGAGGCAGGAATAAAATAGAAAGGGAGCCGGAGAGGAGGCCACATTCCTAGACGGCTTACCGATCGGTTATCGCGGCGGCCATCGCTCGTCTTCTCATATCCAAAGGTGGCGGATTTGTTTCTTCCTCTTATCCGACCCTTAAGCAGAGGCTTTCGCGCGGGGGTGGCGGTGGCCGCTGGTTACAAAGGCACCCTAGGGACGCAACAACGGTATCATCTTCAGGGGAACGGAAAGCTACCGAATTTTCGAATCGTTCGAACGTGTCGCTCCGGATTTTTTCCAGACCGATGGCCACGTCCTATGGATATGAAGCTGTCTCGCGTTCTATTGTTTGAAGGCTCGCGCTGCCTTTGCATCCTTCCTTTGCCTCGTCCGATATTCTAAAAAGACAATGCGATCGAGTTAATTGAAGAAGACGCACGGAGGGAGCGGTTACGTTTCGGCGGCTGAGTAAATGTTTTTGTTCTTGTTTGGAATTTCATAATCGCGATAATCGCGTCTCGTTGCAGGGCTAATATAAAATCTTTAACAATTTTGTACGACACGCTTAATATATTCATAGAGTTTTGGATGCTAAGCGTGTGAAATAGTTTTGCGAATCGCCGTGTGTCTTAAAAATTGTCTTCTTGTTAAAGGTGCTTTCACGTGTCTTCCACGTATCTTTCACATATCACTTTCACGGTGTTTGCGTTATGTAAACGATCGACAAGAGAGAAGTCAATTCGCGAATATTTATGAAGCGACGATTACAACGAATAATAGCGAGACGAATGGAGAGAACGTTCCCCCAAACGTCGTGTCCCCTTTTTGCCATTATAGGCAACCACCCATGCATGCGGTATTATCATACAAATATAATCCCTGTACGCCCTTACGCGAAATAATATTTGTCCCGATCGTCGTACCACCAATTATCTTAACTTACGCGATATGTCAACCCCTATATACACGTATCTATACGTGCACACGCTTCTATGCGCATATTGCGTGTGTGTAAAAGAGTTTCGCGTGCTCTTTACATACTTCGACGTTGTCGACATAGCGAAATAAATAGCGACGACGACTTTTTCCACAGTTCTGACTGTATTGTAAATAAAGGAATTAAAGGTTCTTTTTATTATAGATTGGTCGACTATATAACTATTAGCTTTATGCCGATACTTGAACCGCAAAGCTTAACTCTGCCACGTTTCTCAAATTTCCCTCTCGTTTCGATAAATAACAGCGAATGTTGCTTGACGCTTAAACAAAAACTTTATCGTAAAATCGAAACGAGACGTCGGCGACGATTCTTTCGTATTTTCTCGATCTTACGAAATTGTTTAACAAGAGACAGAAAAGGAAGATATATTCTAGCCAGAAGGACGTGGCACGCTGATTGAACTTAAGAGATTGTGTTAAGCAAAGAAAATATTGGAAAAGCTCGGTTGAAAATGATGGAGGGGTTTTGGCATGGTTAAGACGCGAGAATGTACGAGGCGCTATAAAACGCAGCTCGAGAACAGAAGAAATCTGTTGGAGAAGTATCATTGAGGGGGTACGTATAGGGAACGCGATAACAACAGCGGACCATTCTCGGTTTCCCAACTCTTGGGAAACAGTTGGCTCCCTGATTGGTCATCTGTGTGTGATCGAGCACGTTACACATCGACGTGCAGCCGCACAACGACACGCGTTCTCCGTTTCTCTGTCCACGGGTTCCGCGCGGCCAAACGATCCGTGAAAATCTTCTAAATCAATTTCTGCGCCGGCATTTATCGAGTCGCGTCCCTCAATCTCGTTGGATTTAGGATGAAAACGAATGACCTTCGACGGCCAGGATCGATAGACGCTTCTACGCGGATATCAGGCTCGTGCATTTGTCTCGATAGAAGGGAAAACGTCGATCCGAACTCGACTCTATCCTAAAACCCCAACCATCCCCTTCGTTCCTTATGCCCTCGTGGTTTAACATCCTTAACCGTAATTTTCTCGATTGCTCTCCGCGTTATCGCACGACTACGATCGTAACATCGTAATATTTTACGAATGAAAACCCGATAACCATATCGTCAGGTATTTCATCGTCGCAACTGCAATTGAATTTGCAGTTTGCCAAATTTTGTGTTAGGTAAAGAAACGTGTACATACGTTTGACACGACGTTATGGTTGATCGGATTCCTTTGCATTTCCTTATGATTTTTGTTATACCGTTGATCGGATCATCCCTTAATTAGACATTTCTAAAGTCATAGAATTAGAAGTTAGTTAATACGATAAATAAACAAGCACCTCAAACGTTCGAATCTCTAGATTAAAAATTGTTCAAGTAGTTCAAATTGAACAAACTTTCCCCATTAATACGGCGGATTAATCTCGGTTATCCGTATTATCCGAGGTGCTTTGAATTTTACCATAACTTCATCTTTTCCAAATTGTAATTTTAACACGTATAGCACGAAAGCGTTGATAGTTAGGCACACGAGAGTGAAAACAGCGAACCGAACTTTCAACCGATTGAACAACGAGTTACATCTAAATATGGGAGCGATATCACGTTACCGAAATGTTTTCTACGAATTATGAACGCTGATAGGACCTTCTGTATTATCCGAATTTTCGATTATCCGAGGTAGATCCGGTCGTTTGGTCGAGATTCCATTGTACATAAGTGTGTACTCCAATCAATTAGAAGACTTTCTTGACGTTCCTCGCCTTTCCTATACCTTTCCATATCGTATAAGAACGCTCGACAAAGAGAAAAACCTACTAATAGCCCCATCGCCTCGTACGCTCATCCCAGACCCAACGATCCACTTCACAGCGAGCGTGGTTTCCTTCGTTTCAAGCGCTGCCAAAAGAACGTCCAATCGAGATTTAATTAAGAATTCTTCAAACTAGACAGCGTACGATGGTTTCGCGCGGCCCGCTCTGATACATCTAAAGTCTAAAGAATCAACGTCGCTGCCAGAAACGTAACGTCGGAACAGGACGCGGCGCAGCGTAGAATCAAAGAGGAACGACAAGAGGAAGACGTTCGGAGGTTCGCGTTTCGGGCCGGTAGCACGAACAAGGTAGCTTGGTTCGTTCTCGGCATCGGGCAAAGCATTCCTTGTGTCAGAACTTCACGACGATCCACCACTGTTAAAGAGAGAATCGAGCAGACGAGAGAAGGAACGAAAGGTCAGCGGGATACTTCGACGAGGGGCTACTGGTTTCTCCGCGTGGACCTCCAAAACTTCTCCCGTGATTCGTTCCTTCGTCAAAAAAGTCGCTGCGCGCACCCGTACGCTCGTAACGCGTCACAGCGTGAGTTTCATCCGCCTCTATCCACCACGTCCGTACGAATTTCAACGGCATTTCGTCGGGTCCCGTATGAAAATCTAGTACAAGAAGGCAAGAGAGAGAAAGAAGTCGTATGGAACGCGGTAAGGCGATCGGCCAGGTCGATGGAACGATCCGAATGTTAAATCACAGAACCAGAGAGACTGCGAAACAACGTGGATCCCGCGTACCATCTTCCAGATCGTATTAATCGATTTGATTCGTTGAGAGGGCCTTTTGAAGGTTTACAGGTTTGGTAGAGCGGTGTTGATAGATTGGGAGGTTCGAATTTCTAGCAGAAAATCGATCTTCGATCGCGCGCTGAATTGGCCACATACGATAGTCGCAAGTGTTGGCGTTGCTACTTTGCGATGAATTACCTGCTTTTTGTTTTCTGTTATTTTATTTTGCATTTTACAATTTGTCCAACGGGACATTTGGTAAATTTTCATATCATTGTTGAAAAATAACACGTGGATGATTAACCCCAGCGGGATACCATCTTTCAGATCGTCTATTTTATTTTTTTTTTAGTGAAGTCAGTGGGATGCTGTTTCCTTAATCTTCTTTCTATATAAGTTTTGCTCGATTCAGCAGCCAGCTGGTTTCGGTGCGTTGCCGTTCTTTCCTTGTGTTTTCTTGCGTATCTACCGATAATTACTTGTTGTCTGGCATTTTGCACGTAATTTTTTCACAAAGCGTTTTGATCGAATTGCAACAAAACGTATTTACAGCTGGCTTACGAAGAACTTCAGCACGTAAATCCAATGTTATCGAAGCATCGCAACCTTCGGTTCTCTTTCCGTATCGTTAAAACTAAACATCCAACATCAAGCAACCTATCGAGGAATAATTGATCGATAAGAAATAAGAGTCCATCTCGTTTTCCAGCGTCGCGAACATGCTCACGACCGTTTTCCGTCACCATGCGGTGTGAACGCGGCATAAAAAGCACTGGCTAGCACGTAGAACCCAGTAAGGGAGCAGCTCTTCTCAGCTATACGGTCGCGTCCGTCGAATATGACAACAAGATCGGTCAGACCAGTGACAGGGGTGCGTTCGTACGCGCGTGTGTTGCGTTCGTGGCGCAGGAAGGGCGAAAGACGCGGGGACGAGCCAGCATCGTGCGAAAGAAAGAGAAAACTGAGCGGACATGGACAGACGGACCACCCCGTTTGCCGGCGATCATGTCCCGATCACGTAAACTAGCCGCCCCCTCATCCATCATGCCTTCGTCGTACATTGTCATGTGTGACCAGACCGATCTCCTTTTTCTTCCTATGCCTTCTTCACCGTCCTGTTCGTCCTCTTCGTTCCAGACGCACCGGTTTTCCTCTTGCGTGTTCTCCATCTTGTTCCGCCAAAGGCGTCTTTCGCGGGCCCAACCTCTCGTTGCAAATTGGCAGGGAAAAATAAACGGCGAGAACTCTCGAGGCCGACGTAAATGTACCGAACAGGGGTGGTCAAGGTCTCAAGATCCATAATTAGAGTCAATATCTCCGGTTGTTCGTGATACTGCTTTAGATAGTTTGCGCGATGCTTGGATTAGAGAAGGTTCTTTTGACGATTTGTCGTTTGGACACGACACTCCCTTGGGATAGTTATAGTTTCTTCGTTTAGAAATCTTCTATTTTTTTTTACGTGTCGTTTCATCAATGTACAGGATGAACAAATTAAAACCTATCTAATTGAAATTGGTTTGTCTTTGATCGTTTTTAATCTCGTAATTGTAGAAGTTTCTCGTTAAGGGCCGACCCCCTAAGATCTGTCTGCAGTATCTGTACGTATGTATAGATCTCGTCCATATGTACATTAAAAAGAAAATATAGTAAAACAATTGTACATCTGGATGAATACAGATTTTATTGATAATTGTTACCGATGTGTATAAGTACTAACGATTTAATGATACATTTCGTTCAAGACGAATAATCCACCGCTGTAATTTATAATTGTATCATGCACCGTGTCCTAGTCTGTTTTAGATTGCACGGTCTGCTCACCCCAGGCTGGACAGTATATAGCTAATTGCTGATTGATCGTTTCTGAATAACGCAATTAATCGAACAAGAATCTTGTTGCTTGTATAAGAACACAAGGATTTAAAACATAACCTGAATTCCTACTTTCTGTTTTCCTTGCTGGCATGTGCATATTTTTTCGCGCGACAATCTCGTTACCCATTATTTATGCCTATTACTTATATACCCATTATGAATAATTAAATATATTCTTTCGAAGCTCTTCTCGCGATCTATGATTTCAAAATATTCTCTCGCTTTGTTACGACGCTTTGCAAAGGTTAATAAAATAGCAATAAAATTCAACTCGCCAAAGATCTAAACCACAGATCTGAACTAAACCTGAAAAAGAAACACAGCATACGTAACCTTGTCGCCCTAAATCGATGAAATTTCATTGGTAAAATTAAGACGAATTTCGAATATTTCACTCCAACCTGTTCACCAGCCGTTCGACCATAACTTAAGAATTATTTACACAACTTTAAGAATCTCTCTTAGAAATCTGTAAATCTTGTAGAAAGGATGAACAGAGAGATATAGAGTGGAAGTACCGATGCAGCGGTCGATCACACAAAGGGTGAGAAACGAAGGGCAGAAAACGAATAAAGGAGACTCCCGACTACGGCACGTGCGAGGGCTGCGAACCGCAAAAGAGGCGGCTTATATTATTATAACCGTGGGCAGGTGGGCGAGGCACTCTATTGGCAGTGCTAACGAGGGATCGGTAATTATTACCCACGACTTAACTCTTAGCTGCTCGTGCAAAGACCTTTATTGTAATCGCTCACCCTTCGTCCATTCTTCTTCAAACCCGAATCTAGTTTGCGGGAATCCTATAACACGACTGCGGCTAAGGAATTAATACGCATTTACGGATAGAATTCCGACGCGTTCCTCGTATTTTCACTGCTTCTTTCTCAACTTCTGCACAGATATTAGAAATGGCGATTGAACTTTATTGTTCAAGATAATTGGATACCGATAATGGAATCTATTAGCTCCATCTTCTGCTAACAATTATTAGAAATGGTACTTTAAGGTCGATGCGATGATTTTGCGATTTTGAGATTCGATAAAAACAAATGTTGAGTAATATGGCATGACTTGGTGTAATTTTATGATGATAAAGATTGCAATATCTCTTCAGATCTTGTTTAAATGTACAAATAGATATTGTATGAGTATATTTATTCCAAGAATATTCCTTGAAAGATGGGATCTACTATTATTATGATAATAGTTTATATAACATAAGAGAGGAAATAACAAACGTTATTCAGATGTACTTATATAAAAGAATATTTACATTCGTAAAGTGTAGAATATTTATATTTACAATATTTATGTAATAAGGAACATACACGTATGTTTATTCGTAATTAGATATATACATATGCATATGTATGTCTATTGTTCATTGAGAACGATCATGTAACACTGGATTTCGTGAATGTGTTGAGGTTCGTCGCATGGCAAGTTTGCCAGCAACCGGGTCGAACATCGTATCAGATGATTTTCACGTTTTGATGGAGTTGTTGACCCTTGTAAAGGTATCTGCGTGCCGCCACGATTATACACTTTCAGCGCGTTAGTGTGAATGTACGACTACCTGTCCGGTCAAGGTGGACGATCCATCATCGTGTCAACGGAGCGTTACACTATACGACCAGGAATTTCTAACATTCCCCCTCGTGTACGTATTCGTCCTCTATCGGGTTCGAACCATTTTTTCTTTTTTCTTTTTTTTTTTTTTAAGCGGTCCAGATAAAGAACAGCAAAATAAGAAGGGTGCAATCTTATCGCGAACACGAGGATTAAAGGGGAAAAATAACATAAAATTGAAAGTGAAATCGTAAGAAGCACGAATATCGTTGAAACTTGTTTCGTTCGTGCGCTGGAAAACGAAAGATATGTAGTTGACAAAGAGATAATGAGTCGTGACACGAGCGATGAAAGATGTTGTAAGGATTTCGTATCTATATTATTTTTATTTCTTAAACTAGCGGTGATATAAAGTCAATTACTTTTGACGGATCAAAGAATAATATTCCTAACTAAATATTCATAAAACAAACGACTCGATTCTCAAACTTTACCAAGCTAGATTTCCAACAGTAGCGCATATTGCGCATATTTCCAATGTATGTATGCAAGCATAGAGCGCATATTTCCAACAGTTCCGCAAACTCGAAAATCTCATGCAACGAAAGCATCTTTCGATATTCGGTTACCATCGAAACCCAAAAGGATAATCGCTTGTTTGTTAGCTCCTTCGGAAACGAGCCTTCTGTTCTTGTTGAACAGCCAAGTAACCATCGAATTAACGTAAATCCTTTTTAAAATAATAAACCTTTCGTTAAGTGTAATGAATCCGTGAAAAACGTGAATGGTTGAGAAGTAGAGGGTGTCAGGGTACGAGGCGTCTATTGTCGAGGTTAGGACGACCAGTGGCGATAAACGGTGCAGTATAAATGGTACAGACGCAGCTGTAAAATAGACCAAGACTTTAGAACGATACTCGTTGTTTGCTGCTTAGTCTCGTTATTAACCAGGACTTGGATATTTGGATACCCTTAATCTCTTTTCTACGATTCTACCGAGTCTAACTTGCCTGGCTGAACGGTGACAAATAATATCAAGTTGCCTACCGCGATGCCAGCGTTACTCTGGACCCGCTATCTGATTTTAAAGGACACGTCACCGAAGATGATCCTTCCGTTGACAAAAGGTGTCGAGACCGAACCTGGATCGTTGTCCAGAATTTTTCCACCGAAATCGCCAGCGCCGTTTTACCGGGTAAGCCGGGCAGGACCATTTTTCTGCTGCTTGTTTGCGTGCGTTAGGTTAGACCTCGTAACGACACAAAGGTTTTCTGTTACACGAACGCTTTCATGAAGATAGATTTTGTATTGTTACGATCTTTTTCTCTCTCTCTTTTTTTTTTTTTTTTAGGGAAAACATAAATTTGTGTGAAATTTGTTTAGAGAAATAGCAAATGTCACATTGATTATCGTATATGAGTGAATTAGGAGCATTACTGCTCAGAAGTTAATTTTATTCTATTATCGTAAATATTGCTCTTTACGCTCGCAGAGGATTGAAACAATCAATTCATTAGGCAGTCCTTCGATTCGAAGGTTTTCCACTGAGAAAAATTGAATAAAACTTATTTTAATTTTAGATGCAATTGACACGCGTGATAAAACGAATGATTGATCGAGTGTTTGCGTAAATATTGTGAAGGATAATAGAGAGATAAGGACAGAGGCGTTATACAAGGTGTCTCACACAAACACGTGAAAATACCATGTTTTAATGAAACTTGAAACTAAAAATACAATTTACCGATATTAATCATCATACCATAACTGCAGCTCGATGCTACGAGGCAAGAGAATAAAATCGTTTAAAACAAGATTCGTATCGACGAAAGTGGAAACCGCTGCAAAGAAACGGCAGAAATCAAGGTAAAAGACGATCACCATTCGCTTTCGTATAATCCCTTCCCCTCATTACTCACAATCAGTCGAACGTCTGCGCGGTTATGCATACGAAATACATAGCTGCGTATATCCTTATCCAGGCCAAGTTCATCAACTGGGAGAAAGAACACAGAACACCTAACAAGACCAAGAAAAAGAACGAAACGCAGAAGGAAAGACAGAAAGAAAAAAACACGTACGCACACGGCAGCATCGTCGAGATCCTTCGCGAGTCAGTTCGATGAGGAGAACGGCAGAGAAACGATACGCGATGAAGATAGACGAATACAGAGGAATCACGAAGGGAAGAGAGAAAGGAGGAGCCAGTTCAACGAGTTCTAAGGCGGTGGCGGCCTTAAAAAGATGTCGAACGCTTTGATGTTTGCCGCACGTCATCTTGTGCGCTACCTCTGCGCGCTGATCCACGCCACAACCAACGACTAGCGAGGGATTGCCGAAAGATCGCGATCAAGAGGGTAGAATCGCGTGCAGATACCCTTTGGTCTTCGCAGTTCGCACGAATTCGCATCAGCTCGATGGTTCACTCGTATATACTCTTTTTAAAGACGTGTACTTGTCGACGTATAGTATACGAACATTGTTTGCAAATAGATGCTCGCGAACATTTTGTGTTCAACCTATTGGGACATTGCGATTAATCGATACGAGCAAAGATTCGAATGTAGTCAAGATCTCGAGCAGAGAAATCTGTCGTGTGACGTTACTCGACATTATCGTTAAATTAAGATATCGAATACACAAAACTGTATATCTTTATATAACTATTTAACACTTTACTGGATGAAATTACAGTGGGTCACAAAATTATTCGCTCACTCGCTAATGTGGCAAAGATGAACGAAATAATCAGGCAACGCAAGGTATTTTTAAATTTTTTATTTGGATATACATAGTTCAAAGTTTAATTTGATAGAATAGTAAAAAAAAATTGCGAAATTTTCATTTATAATTACAGAAAAATGAATTTTAAGAAATCTTTACGTTTNCGTAAAGATTTCTTAAAATTCATTTTTCTGTAATTATAAATGAAAATTTCGCAATTTTTTTTTACTATTCTATCAAATTAAACTTTGAACTATGTATATCCAAATAAAAAATTTAAAAATACCTTGCGTTGCCTGATTATTTCGTTCATCTTTGCCACATTAGCGAGTGAGCGAATAATTTTGTGACCCACTGTACATCACGTGGAAGACAATATATATATATATGTATATGTATATGTAGTCATGTATTGCACTTTTTGACACGACCAGCAAGCTTGACGTGTTCGATCAACATTTATATCCATGTCAAACATTTTACAAGTTACACAGCTTAAGAAACTAATTTCGAAAAGGATCATAATCGTCATTAGTCTTTTACACGTTCCAAAAGAAACTTAAATACGTTCAACGAGCCTTCGATCGGCTTTTTAACATCTTCGAAACCAGTCTTTTTTAAAAATAATCCCAAATCTCTCGTATCGATAACTATATCAGTGGTTCCATCATCGATATGAACCGTATTATACGTGGAAGATTTCCGCGTGATGCGAGTTCCGCTAAGCGGTATCGCGGCGGTCGATCGATTGCAAGGACATCAATACTCATTAACGTTCGTTGCATCGGCGTTCGGATCGTTCCGGACAAAGATTTCAGTGACTTGCCCGGTAACCATAACGGATGACCACACGGTGAACGTGCAGGTCTACAAGGTTGATGACGATGCCAGGATCACTGGTAACACAAATTATGGTGCAGTAGGGGAAATTGTCATTGAAAGCTAGGAACCACAAAGAAGCAGTTGGAAAATGGACAAATATCTACCAGGATATTTTCATGAATAGAACTACCCGAATCGTCGGACTTCTTGTAACTGCATATTTCAATTTCATTGTCCATTCATGGTTGATATTCGACTTTAAGATTTTTCAAGATTTTTCTAACTTTAATGTCGAAAAGAAGCAAAAGGCTAATTGTTATTAACGTACATATTTTTACAACACGGAGCACAACTTACATCCTCAAATTCATCCAACAATTATCATTCAGTCAAGTAACTTAATGCCGAATTTCTAACAAAGAAACATTTCTAAATTCCAGAAATACGCAACAAAGATACCAACATATGAATTATAAAAAAAGTCAAATAAATCCAAAGCACCATACAGGACTCTCCAGTTCTCACAACTGGAATAACCTGGGCGTGTGCTTTCGAGGACTTTCCACGATCTCGAGAAATGAAGTGCTCATCGATACTGTTCTCCTGACAAATGTGCGCATTGTCGGTGAACAGCGTGCTTCCAGCTTCACAATTGTACCGTTGCTCGGTTATTCGACGTAGAAGGAGAACCAGGATGCTTTCCATCGACGGGAGCCGGTCCGTTCTGGACGAACGGATCGTTGAATGCCGGCAGATCCTTTTTACGTTTCCTCCCCAGAGGATCGGTCGCTTCCTACGATTCGTCATCGGCAAAAACTTCTCTTCTCAATGACCAAACGTCGCTGAATGTGTCCCGAACGACGTATCTATGAACGGGTACACCTGTAGCTACTGGCTACTATTCCCGAAATAATTCCGGCCATAATAATAAGCCTGGAGCAGGAACGAACACAAGGACGACGGCCCATTGACTCCGTTTTTCGTGCGAGTGAATAGGAACGAGACGAATTGTGCAGCCACGATGAATCGGTACCGTAGTTCTCTCGAGGCTAGTGGCTCCATGAATGAAGATGTCGTTGCTGTTCCCGCAGAGAAATAACATCGAGTTGATCCTACGGTTGTCCATAAATTATATCCTCTACTCCAGTTTGCTATTTCTCCGGCTATCCCTTTCTATTGATATTTGGGGATTTTTTCGGTTAGTTGTTTACTTACCTGTACAGCTGAGTGTGATGACATCTTTTAGTGATTTGTCAAGCGCAAGAGGAGTTGTGCGGTTAGTGCTGTTTTATTAGCTGTCTGGCATTTGTAAGGTGATTTCCTGAGTTGAAATTATTTACTTTGCAATACATTTATTTTATGTGTTATATTGCGTATTATATTATATCGATTTATTGTAACGTATTTATCTTAAGTAGATCTAGACGATGGCAGTTAGGCATTCGACCGATGAAAACCGATTACCTCCCATGGATGTGTACGTGGTCGAACGAAGAAGAAAGAGGTAGGAATACGGCTTGCAACGTCTTATTTTTATTTGAGACAGTCCCAACGTTTGGGAGAAAGGAGACAATATCGAATAATTGCTTTCTCGCATGCCGTGACACATAGCATAGCTATAGGCGCACTTCCAGTCGCAGAGGCAGCGGCGTGTAGAGACCTGGCTATTCCAAATTCGAGGTACATAGGTAAAATAATGCATTTGGACGTGTGGCAAATAATTCGAGTTAAAGTAACTTTTATTTGATTTCAGCTAAAAGGATTAATTTTAGCAAAATTCTTGTCTTACAGAGGTTGTCGCGTTATCGAGGTTCGACTATATATACATATGCACGTGATCAAATTTTCAGCTACGATTGCTTCTTTGCCAGAACGTCGTTTAAAATACCCTGGATACACGCAAGTTGGCGTAACGAGAAGAAAGTCATAACGTTTAACTCCCCGCGAACAAAACATCCTGTACCCCAATATCGATAACTACCCAATTGTGCAGCCTCTGGAGGTTCGTTTCTGATGTAATCAGGGAATACGCAGGGGGCGCTACTAATTGTAATCGTATAATACAGTCGACCGAGGGGCGACGAGCATCGCAAAGAATTGATTCTGGTTACGTTAATATAATCAGAAATTCAGAACTTGCTCGTCCCTGCCCTTATGAAATATGTACCACGGGGTTGACAGTATTCGCGTCTTATTTATTTACCGCCCATAGCACGATCGCGGAAACTCAACGACCCGGTTCGAGCATTTCCTGAACTCCGTGCGAAAATATATTTTGGCACAACAGTGGGAAGTTCTTAGGAATCGAAAAAGTGTCCATATCTCTGAAATGTTCGTGCTTCAGTGCGCGCAAGTGTTTATTCGATTATGGGTCAACTTAGATATCGTCGAATTTGATGTGATACTTTTCAAAGTAACGTTATTTCTAAATTGAATACATTCGTTAAATTTTGATTATCACTATTGATTGGATCCTCTTGCACAGGTATAATGCTTGCATAACATCAACAAATTTCGCGATAAAACAAACGAAGAAACGAATTACGCGACCATTCTCTATTATTCTGCAAGAAGCTGCTGTTTCTCCAAAAGCTAGCTATCCTTCCAAAAGAATATAGAAAGTTGCGGTAAGAAATCACAAAAGGAAAGACTAATGTTAAGCCGCGTTTCTAATATTTTGAACAAAGTGTGAATTCAATTCTCCGGCGGAACTCTCATAAATTCCTAACCTATAAACATCCGACGGTAACCTCTAGTGCAACAAATAGCGCGAAACAAGAAACGTTCGGCGAGAGAATCGCAACAAAGTGGTAAGTAGATGCGTAATGTCGAAAGAGGGCAGCTTGGCGGCAGTGTATTAAACATCAAAGACAAGAGTGGGAAAGAGAAAGGGAATCTGAATGGTGAGAGGAGGAGGTTGGTAAAAGTGGGCAAGATCGCGCGCGCTTGAAAAGGCATCCATCGGCTTCTCTTTCAGCGGCGCGCATGAAACGAGCGCGCGGTATCGGCGCGGCGATGGAGCGGAGAGCGCGCGTAATCAATCAGTTTCATGGGAGCACGGAGGCCCGGCGCGTTAATGCCTGGTAGAAAACTGAATACACGCGCGGTTACCGCGCTCGCCAGACGAGGATTCGGCCGAGTGCAACGCGCAAGATGAATACGGGACCGACTACGAATGCATGCTTGCACCAGCTACCGTTCGCCGGATAGTTGCCTCAATGCTTGATCCCTGTGTGCACGTGTCTTCGTATATATATGCGGTGTCTCAGAATTATAGGTCAATTAGATTGGTGATGGTAAGAATTGAAAGTATATAGAAACATTATCGTCTAAGGAATATGGAATTGATATCGCGTTATTTTCTTAGGAACACAGCTGTAAAAATGCACGTTATGGATACGAGTTGATACGTCTGGTGACGAGCATGACCCGTTTGGAACGAGCAGTCGTTAAATGTGAAGTAAGAAACGGATTATTGTTTGATGATATATGAAGAATAAGAATATCCTGTTCTTGCATTTTATTGCAGTACTCGTCCAAATTTGACGAGAGAATAAAAATTAGAGCAGTAAGAAGTAGTTAAAAGGTTTTCACCAGTGTTAAAATTGTCAGTTCTCGAATATTTGGTATCAAATGCTGCAAGATTGTAAGTTTCACGGCTATTTAAGGAACAAAACTTGGGGTTAGGTTAGCATACTTTACATATCAAACAGTACATACATAATTTCTTATTCCAAATAATACCGAAACATCATGAAAACGGTCCATACAGTTATAAAGCGGATTGCTCATTGGCAAGCGCTCAAAACCTGCGCTCTTACAGTTTCGTTATTAAAACTTAAAGCCATGCTGTATGTATATAACATACACGTACATACGTTTATAGGGCAAAAAATGTTATTTACGACTGCTCCTATCAACCTTCGCATAATGGACCAGTAGTTCTGAAACACCCTATATATATGTACATGGTATGTTACGCCACTGACGAACGCATTGTGCCAGCGTAGCGAGTAAACGAGTCACGCTGCGTCACGTTCTGGCCCACCACCGCAGCAGCAGCAGCCCTTCTCCTTTTGTACGAACACCCCGCCGCTTTTCAGCCCGGCCAGAATTACGTTACGCCGCTTTACTATCGGCCAGTTTATATTCGAGGTTTATGCGGACCTCGGCTAGATACACGTGAATAGCGTTTTAATCGAATCGCGCCGCAGCCACGTAATGATATTTACTCCCTTCCTTTACCGTGCACTCCACGTTATAAAATGGGGGAAGACTCCCCCTATCTCCCTTTTCCCCCACCCTTTTTTGATATGTCTTTGTTTTTTGTGCTCCCTTATTTGTTCTCTGTTCAGTTGTTTGTCTGCAGATTGGAAAATTGAAACCTTTTGGCTAGTTCCTTGGCCTTTGGTACCGAATTTTGGATGCTCCAATTAGATCGGATATGGTTTGATTTGATATTTGGTTTTTAGGTACTTGGATACTTGGTTCCTTTTGCGCGATCGAACTAATGACATTAATGAAATTTGACAAGTTATAATTTGTAAGGTATTTAGCATTTGATAGATATCCTTGGGTGAGATTAACGAATCTGGTAAAAAAATTAATGAAATTTTCCAAGAATTATATAACGAAAAACTTATAAAACTCCATAACTTGTCAGTTTACTAATATTATTATTTGGTGAATTATTGTACGAAAGGACCCTGGTGCGATAGTTACAACAGAAATGAGTTAAACAGAAAGAAATCCAAAAGTTACTTTCAATCTGATCACGCACCTGTTTTCTCACAAATTTTCTATTTTCTAGTTAAATATAAACAAACTATTGTTAACATACGTATTTTTCAAGTAATCACAAATACATATCAAAAACTCCAAAAATAGTGTGCCAATATACTAACTAACAACAACTCTATATGTTTATCTCTCTTACCTGATTTCAGCAGATAATAACTCTATACGTTTTTCTAACCTCATTTCAGCCATTCAAGACGTCAATTCGTTGGCGTGCGAAAAGCGAATCGAATTCCGAGCCCGAGGAAGGAGAAGATGAAAACTCTCGAAATATTCGCACATGCCTACTCATAACTTAATGGAGTTGACAAGTCGTCGACGAGAATGATGGACTGCGCTGGATTCAAGGGGTTTCTGCAACCCCAACGCGGGGCTAAAAACGGATTCGCCACGGGCAGCTGCGGCGGCGCGACTCCTCTCGCCTTCTAGCTCATTTTCCTCCACCTTATTTTTCGGGGGAAATCAACTCTCTCACTTTCTCTCTCGCCCGTGTAATCGGTTTTTCTGTTGTGTCACTTGAACATGGCAGTTTTTGTGCACACGCGTGTTTTACACGAGACCCGTGTCCAGAATTATGCACGGGACGACCCCTCGTCGGAACTTCGAGAAGCGAAAACCACTTTATTATACGCCCGTCGAAATTTTCATTCATACTCGTTTTACTTCGTCACGGTTCCTTAATGTCGTTCGATGCTGAAATATAAACGCGAACGTGCGTAACTTACGCGTAAGAGATTCATTCTTTAGTCTATAGAATCTTCCTTGAGTGAAAAGTTAAAGTCAGGTGTTTAATAGACGATAATGACGATGATAGATAAACAGGTAGACTTATATAATTATTTTTCTAACCTTACTTCGATTACTCAAAGTGTCAGTATAGTATTGCGAGACAAACTGAATTAAATTAGTGGAACTACCTTTATGGAATTTGGTAAGCGATGATTTTCATGCGTTCAATTATTTTTTAGGTTTGATAATCGATGTCACAACGTATAATAGCGATATTAATAGATAAAGATGTCTTGTATAGATAGTGAACAAAAATTGAACGGGATTTATAATTTTTGAAAGAAGAAATTTGGATCTACCGATATGGAAATGAATTTTGGTAAATTTATATCCGATGGTAATATATCGTTATCTTAGTTACCGTTGATAAAGTAGAAAACGCTATTCAAGTAAGCTCACATGATATGCATTTTATTCTAATGGTTATTTTAATATCATTCCCAACGTTATCGATGCAGCAAAGAATAAGATTAGAATATCGGTAGCGGTTGGAATTGAAACTAAATTTTATTATGAATCTATGAATAAAATATGATATGGATAAATAGAAAGGATAGATAAGGATTATCAAGTATTCGCTAGTCGATGTAACAATTATCTTTCTACTAATACTACTAATTTATTAGTCCTTCGACTTCGCTGTTTTTGTTCTTACCATTTTTGTGTGCGAAAGAAGAAGTAACTGTTGAATGAAAATTAATTTTTTTTTTACATTAACAACTTACACTAACATTTGATGCTACATTATGATTTATATTTACACTTAAATACCTATAAGTACTCGATATAACCATTTTCCGTTTCCAGAGTCACTTAACCCTTATATAGCACAGCTTATTGCACATTAACACATTCTTACATTCCATCAACCTGCAAAAAGTTCTACGGAAAAAGCAAAAGAATGTGTAACGTGTTACGCCACTATAAAAACGCCTTGCATATGTATTATTTAATTATAGAACTCTTCGATTCGGTACTTGCTCTGCAAAGACAAGATCCAGTCGAGTAACGCTAATAAAGTAACGTCTAACGCTTGTCTCCAAATTGTACGAGGTAATACCTATGCGACAAGGTGAAACCGATTAAAAGGTGACATTAATCGGGTTACCTCGTGCAGCGAGTGCCTAATCGATCACAAGACTTTCAGTTTATTACGAAAGCCACGTCGAGGATTGTCGTCTGCATACCTGCGCGTCATTGAACGTTGTATCGTGAGAAGCACGCTCAAGCGATGATGTTAGAAGACTGCGTTTGTGATAACATTCGATTTCAAGGCCGCGAATGCACACACTTACCGATGCTCGTGCAACCGGTTCCTTCGGATTACATCGATAGTCTGGCAAAAGATGCGTCCCTTTCGCGTCACTGTTACTTATGAAGAAAAACGAAATTTCAAGCTCGTTCGGAGATGCTCTTGGAACGTCGTATTAGTCGAAAACCGTAGGTGAAAAATATGACAAGTGGCATTTTATGGAAGAATAATTAAAAAATACAATATGTCGTTAACCAATGCCGTATCAAAACTATTATTTCAACTACAAACTATATATATTTAACTATAAATCAATTATTAATTCCTGTTAATCGTAAATTACTATTTATCTCGTGGGTTGCTCGATATTCGGGAAAATTTTCTTAAGAAATTACAACCATTAATATCGCGCGAAATTTTCATCGCGCAACGATGTCCAAAAAGCGTGAACGAACTGTACATTCATGATCTTTAAGCAGCAAAAATTTTAAACCGGCACATATTTAAGCACGTACACCAATTTTAATTTCTATGTTTAAACGTAGACTTTCTTGATACATTCCCTGCCAAATTGCTAATGCATTTCGCATAATATACTATTAGCATTAAACCGGCCCGGCCTTATTTCACACCGGTTGCTCGGCAAAAGGGCCGAATTCACTTTCACAAAGCCACACGAAGCGAAGTGGAAGACTCCTTTCGAAACGTGGCAACGAAATCCCGTCCCACGCGAGGGCATAACGAGATCATTGCCGATATCGTGGATAAGATCGAGTATAACTGAATTGTTTCGATCGGTAAAGCGATCGTCTTTGTTTAAAAGCCTGAAACATATGTCTGTGAATAACCTGCCTGATGGTGTATCGTGCTGAGACGCGGCTGCTCGTGACTAATGTGACCTTCACCCTTGCCTCGTTTCACCGACTGGTCATTTCTCTTCCAGTGGCCAGCTTACTTCTTCAACTAGCACCGCAGCCGGTCCGGTTGCCAATGTTTAGGTGACGACGAAAGAAGATTTCTTCGTTGTATCGTTAATGCTCTGCGAATTCTTTATCGAATAATTTTTATTACAAGGACGAACGAGAGGAGAGGGGCAACATCGAATATATTTTTATTTTATTCCGTGTATCTTCTTTGTCATTAAATAATCTACTCTTCCATACTATTCTACGAAGAAGGAAATATTTTCTCGCGGACCTTAAACACATTTTTAATTCAGTAATAACGAGACGAAAAAAGAAGAGGAGAAACCTGAGATATTTCTTTGTTAAGTCCTTAATCCGCAAAATTTTTTTCTTCTCGGAGCTATTAATCCAATAACTAATCCAATAACGGCGGAATTGTGGACGAAAGAAATATTTCACAAGATAAAATTAACGTGGCTTTCGTAAACGATCCGTTTCCTCGTAAATATTACGACACGTCGCTAATGTAATAAATACGATGAAGAGGAACAATATGAAATATTTTACTTGGACGTGAGATTCCTTGCTGGATCTCTAACAGCGCGCAGGTATCTTGCTAAACGCTGTTCCTTTTTCTGACTGCTGTTAGGTATGCTGTTAATCTGGTACTACAGCTTTTCAAGTAACTCTTCGTGCCGATTACCGATTACTATCGTATCGTACGAACGAAAGACAAGATGAAATATTTGATGTTCATAGGAGATATAATTTCAGTTTAATGGCCGTTTTTTCGTTCAATAATTTTTCTTCGATGGTAATTGATGGCGCGATATTGCAAGTTTTCGCATCGGTGATTGGTACGTGATGAAATCGCGGAAGAAGAGTAAGATGCGATGTTTCGCGTATTTAGCACGTTCTTCGATATACGTGTACTTGGCTTGATCGTATATCTTTCGAAATTATCAAAAATTTAAATAAACCATCAATTTCTTGAATCATCGATCTTTTGAGTCGCGCAGAGGAAAGAATTAATTAAAGTATTTAATCGAAACTCGGAAAAAAGGAGATTACATAGCGATCCATTGGATAAGAGATACCGGCCTTTGTAATAGGTTTTTATATAATCCTTTGATTTCAAAAGAACGCTATACCTTGAGAACGTTATTGTGTGCAACTTTGTGGAATAATACTACGCTAATAAATAACCTTCTTTTAAATGATACTTTAATTATCATCTTATTAATTATATTATTATACGTTATTATACGAATTATACGTTATACGCTCATATCGAATGAGAATGGTTCATCGAAAATATCGCGATCTGTAACGAGCTCTAATATTACCAGAAAAATTTCGAGAGAAAATTTCGCTTGCTCGTCGTTCTCAATCTCAAAACGTACGCGATAAAAGCTGTACGAAACTTAACGAAACGCCAACTGTAGCAAATTACGATTAATCGATGCCCGATCTATTATCGACGATAGATCTGTGCTGTTTTGTATCCTTCGTAAACGTAAATTACAACAAATTCAACGAAAAGCCTCGTATATGTTCAAACGCGAAGTATCCGACAAAAGCATAAGATGCAGCAAACTCCAAAGACGCAGTGGGAAAAGAGAAACGAAAAAGAGCGCGAGGATCACGTAACGTCGTTATTCAACGTTATTCGACTCGATTAAACGTGTTCCTTTGCACCAAACTACTCAGTTAATTCGCACGATATCCATAGTCATTTCTTTTCCGGCTGGTCGCGGTATCAGAACTTTCACGCTCGAAATGTTGGCTGGCCATTGCGAAATCAGATGATATTTACAGAAACGTGTCGGCTTTATTTCGCTTGTTCGCTTTAGAAACCAATTATATCGTAGAAATTGTAACGAACGACGACGCCGACACGACAGCCAACTGCCGGAAGAATTGCAGCTGGTCTACGTGTCGTTGGATGGATCGTTGGTATTCTTCAAGGTCGCGATCGTTGGATGCTCGGAATACATAGGGCGTTTATAGAGGCGAGATAGGCCTCGAGCGTGGGCGTATCTCTCTGCTATGCGCATCTTAATTAGATACGTGTATCGGGCATTGTGGCTCGTGTAAGGGACGGGACCCGAGTGTGTCAGCTATTTTTGGCCAATAAATTGAACTTTCCTCGCATCACAATGCCGCGTACAAATAAAAATACGTTCCACGGGACTGCTTTGCAAGTGGAGGAATTCTGATGAAGTTGTCGAGGAATAGTTTTAAGATTGAATCGTGTAGTATACGCGCTATCACTCGCGAGAAACGTTCGTGGATGCTTGTAGAAACGCTGGACGTGCCGTGCGTACTATATATAAAATATTTGAAGTTTTATCGGCACCGTAACGAGGTATAATTGTAACTAAAGTTCGATATGGTTTGAAATTTCTCCATCGGTAAAGTGGGTTTTAGTTTGTCGTGAAACGTTAATAGAATATTTTGTTGTAGCAATTTTTAAGGCACTTGCATAAAAATGACAGTCTTTATCTGCGTATCGAAATTTGCGAGTAGTCGGAATACGTCAGTTCTCCGATTGGATCTCCTCTCGCGCGTTTATTAAGATCCTCGCGATTACGTGGATACTTTCACAGTAAGAAAGATCGACGTAATTAACCGTCTCGAGGAGACTTCTGTTGTCAACCGAATAGGAATCCCTTTCACCGATTATTTGTGCGCTTATGTAATTGACCACGAAATATTAGAACGACAAACGTTCTCGGAAAAAAGAACTTTTGTGATGTTTTAGTAAATTAACTATATATCTCGTATAAAAATCGATATCAGTTATTAAACTTAAACTAAAAAATAATCTCTAGACTGTCGAAACGAGCTGCAGTATCCTTTCTCGAGTCAATTGTCCAAACGAGCAGCAAACTAGCGAGGAGTTGACTAGATGAAAAGATCGTTGATTCCGTTTAGAATGGACGTGAGACCGGAAGTAAGGGCCGAAGGTGCCGCGAATTAGGCTTCATTGTTATCAAAGAAACGACAGGAAGAGGAGCTATCGTAAGAAGGAAGCTTACGCGTAATGAGGAAAATCAGATCGGCCGGTTATGAAATACGAGATCGTTTACCAACGTTGTCTTGCAACAGACTCGATGAAGTTTCAAAAGTGAAACGATTACCACATTTCTTATTCCCTGTTTTGTCGTGTGCATATTTACATCGTTTTTGTGTCACCTCGATTGCTACGGTAACAACGCTCATTCACAACGGGTTATCGGTTCAAAATGCTTTGCAAATACATTTTTCTTCTATTTGTATGTAGTTTTCATATTCAGTCGGCGTGCGACATACGCGAAACGCAAACTGCGCTATTTCCTTCTGAAAATAAATTTAAACAATGTATCAACCTATAAAAGTCAATAAATTATTTTCATTGAAATTTCGTACAATTTTTTTCGAATAATACGATATTTTCCAGAGATATTACTGTCAGATAATAGAAAGTTGTTTCGATTCCATATCAGGTGAAAATCTGTCATTTTGTGTATGCATATACCGTAAAAGGTTTTATGTAAAATATAACGAAACGTATTCGAGGTTTTATTGGCTCGCGCGATACTTGCCTTCCATATTATCCTTTCGTTGATACGGCCACCTTGAATGCGTAATAGGAAACGATCTTAAAATACTCGAATCTTAGTCATACATCTGCCGTTTAACGTCACAAAGATTTCATACGTTTTAATCTTGAAAATCGATTAATTATCATAAATGAATTGGCCATCAACAAGATATAAAACACGTTATCCTTGAATCTCGCTTATCCAATCTTGTAATTAAAATCTCCTTTTCCTTGAATATAAACACGAATATCACTATGGATTAAATACCATCATTATCCACTATCTAGCGTGCATCTCTAACTGAAAAAGGAAACGTGTCATAAACACACAAACTCGATCGCTATTATTCGTTACACTCAAACGCATAATATCCTGACGCATCTACGAGTTGCATATTTATGCCCATAATCACGTTTATGTATCCCTCTTTTCTGGATTTATGTAATCTGTCCATTTTCCTCGTATCTTCTTTCCGAACAGGCGAACATAAATAACGCGTCTCGTCCCTCTTATTTTCATCCTCATCTTCGACATAAATCAACGATGGACACAGATTTTCCACCTGCTATAAAACTCGTTCTTCCCTGCGGTGCTGCGTCCAAGCGACACAAAATAGAAACCACTAAGGACACGTACGATTCTGTGCCACCTAAGGATCCATATTATTCAGACAAGAATCAAAAAAAGGAAAAAAAGACGAAGATGTATCGTATCTGTCGTTTACCACCCATCGCGAGGTAGGAATCTTCGTTGCTTCCCTCCGCGTTATCCCAACTACTCCACTTAGTGATCAATGTGTGCGTGAACGATCGTTTATTATCGTATCATGTGTACAGGATGTTGTACGCAGTAGTGCCTTGTTAACTGTCCGCAAGTTGGAAATGAATTTCGTTAATTGATACAAGGCTTAAAACATGCAATGCTTTAGCAACAATTCTATGTCGACGTGAAAAACGATAAAGATAGCGCGAGTGATATTAGATTTAATCTAAGATACTACGGAGATTGTGAAGTCAGAATTGTACGCGAAGAGTTGAATTCTAGAACTTGGGACGAGCGAAATGAAAGAAATAGGAAAGTAAGGGAATTATGAGAATGAAGAGAAGTAAATCTTCCAGGAAGTTGTTATCAGATAGAAAATTTAAAGCAAGAAATTGTTAATTACTCCGTTGTATTGGTACGTACCCTCATTTTTCAATGAAACCTTTTCTTATCAGCTCCATATATATTTCATTTTCATGGTAATTACATTTTTTTCTAGTCATATGAAAGTACATTATGTACTATCAAACGATATCAAACGTAATATACTTGAACGCTGTACAAATACTTTCTGTATTCAGAAATGATCGTATTTTGAATTAAAAATTAAACTAGTTAAGAAATTTGTATAATTTTATGTACCAAGTATAACATCCTCGTCTTAATAAATAGTGCACTTTTAGAATCAAGATCCACGATACAAAGCTTTGCTATACGAAGTCCCTTCTAAGAGATGGCAGGGATAGCTACGGTCAGCTGGCAAGGCAGAATTCCGGCCAGTTAGCAAGACACTTACTATACACAGGCGCGCGCGCGCATTCACCGGTGATCGTTCGCTCACAGCGAGTAGATACGAAATAGCGGCCGCAGTCGCGAAGGCTCGCTGCTCACGGTGAGATCGTGGTACGTCGGGATCGTCAACGGAGAACGGTGTCGATCGTGATCGATCGATCGATCGTTGTCGGTGGTGAACGCGGCGATTCCCAACGTGACAAGAAGAACGAACGGAAAGACACGCCACACGTGAGAATACATCGTTCAGGATCAGAACACGACAGAGACAGATAGATAGATAGCTAGAGAGAGAGAGAGAGAGAGAAAGAGAGTGCAAGAGAGAGAGAGTAAGAGAGAGATAGAGAGACTGGTGATCTCGTTTTTTATCGATCGATTGTCCTCAAAGATTCGCAATATCGATCGATGGTCGCATTCACAACGACCGATTCGACGCGCGGGAAATAAAAGACCGCGTAAACTGCCGGTGCGATTCTGCGCAATGACAACGTCTTATCCGCGTACAAACTATTAATATTTCTAACAAATTGCATGTATGAATTTGAAGAAAGTAAATGGCAATTGGTTTGAATTTAATTGGAGACTGAGTGACATTGAGTGGTCAAGTTTGATCGTTGATGTAATACATTATCAAAGTAAGGTTAAGCGGATGTTTGTCATTTGGTACGAGATAGAATAACTCAAAGTGCACGAGGAGTGTGTCTGAAAGAACAACAGTGGTGATTTAGTAGTGAGAAACGACGAGTCTCGTTGAGAGAAATGCTGATACGTTCTGTTGGTGGATCTATATAGTTGCGGCAAGATTGGAAGAGTAACTGCGAACAAAAAGAGATGGAGAATCCTTAAGACATTCAGGTGAGTCTATCAATTACTCTTTTTTAAGTCTATGCAGATGTCGCAGTTTTATCGATGTGACGTCGATATTTTGTAAGGGGAGACTCGACTGCTCGATCGAAGTAATCGAAGTAAGTTGATGATATCGACGGATAATGTCTCTTGCATAATAATTTATCGATTACAATATATAATGTGTATTAGTTATTTAACCTGTACAGGTTAGAAATTATAATAGATATCTTTTTTACAATCTGATCATTTTCTGATCATCAAATAGAATAACGAATTTATAATTTGTCAATTTTACTTGTGAAATTTCATTTGCGCTACTTACCAAACAATGTTGTACGCAAGGATACTTATTAATAGTTGTAATTTGGACCGTGGCTCCTTTCGTTAATAATGTTAGTACGATTGTACAAGACGGCTCTGATATCATTATATAGAATATAGAATAATATCGTTCATGGAAATGTTTTTTTATAAGACACATTATTTCTTAACAAACAGGTGGAATATTTAATTAAAGCTTCTTTGCTTTATGAGTGTTCGTTGTTATCGTCACATAAATAGTTTGGTCATCGGATACCCGGTCGCCTCTGCGGCGCCATGAATGAGAATTTGAGGGTTTCGTGTCTTTTTATTTCATACTCGTGTCCTGATCCATCTTTCGTGCATCTTGTTGCTTTTAGCATCGAGGTAAGGTCGGCTCTTGAAACGTATCCAATGTTCGGTCGTTTTCATGAAAATTCAATTGAGCACGAGTATCTTATTCAAATAAGGAAATGAAAGAAAGAAAGGAGACGAAGAAAAATATTCTATATATGTAATATTGAATATGCCCAGTCGTGAGAATCAATGGTTGAATACACACGTGCTGCTTACAATGCATGTTTTCGAACTCACTATGTATACAAAACGATATTTTATTTTGTTAGATACTCTTTTGTTAGATAGACGTGTAGTTTTGAAAATGATCAAGATAAATAAAATTTATGATAATATTATTCCATATATCTTATGTAAAGTAAATCTGAATAGATGAATCACGTTCTAAAGTTCTGATACGATTTTCATATAATTATGTTTGTGATCGATACAAGTTTGCATGGCTGTTTCAACCATCTTTCTAGAAATCTTTTATCGGTTCTTTTTATTCATTTTATCGATAGAAAAATTTAATTATAATTAAAATATAATTTCATTATTAGTTTAACTCAATTACGACACAAGCCAAAAATGATTACTAACATTGCTTACTCGTCAAATACAAGTACTTACACTTTAGAATTAGCAACAATCAGCAATATATAGTTCTCTGTAATCAAATGTATCACTGTTCTCCTGCCAACTTTCGTATTAATTCGTCAATCGCACCAAGTGCCAACTACTCTTATAAACCTGCTATCCTTCGATTAATTTTGACTCTAGAGAATTATTTAAACTAACCTAAAATCATCAAGTTTCTTCCAAAAATCCCAACATCCCTCGCAAGCTGTAGTTGAAAATTTTCTACTTATTAACTATCTATGAATATAGATTTTCTGTTACAAATATAGACATTACAGATATCATTAGACATTATAAATACAATAACATAACATTAACCTATATTCAGACTCGCACGTTTATCTATAACGATATAAAAATCACTTTCAACGAACACCAAACGATTTCTTCATACGTTTCGAGCTCGTGGAACCGATCTGTCAGCCACTTGGTAAAGTAGGTCTCCATTCAGGAAGTGAACTTACCGTCGAAATGAAGGTGCACATGTATACACGAGCTGCACGTGAGTCTACTGTTCGAACATTGCGTATCGACTTACCTAACGCGTTACTTAACCTCTCGCTACGCTAAACGTTGGATTACATTCCGCGGGACCATCGGATTGCGTTCCGAAATTTTATCCAAATTGTTCGCGATGACCGATACTCGAATGGCGAATCAATAGCCGCGGAATCAATCGCAAAAAGCTCGTCTATTAGGCTCGTTTTGATGCACCGTTAGCATTGACTAAAACCGTAAATCTACGATGCGCGCGAATCTTGTCGTATTTAAAATAACAGCAGTAGCCTCGCTGCGTTTCTCCGTTCACTTTCGCTTTTCTCATTCAATCGTGTTTTCCTATTAATGAAAAATTTCTTAAATTTGAAGGACGTACTAGATAACTGTTATCGATACTCGTGAATTTCTGCTCAGTTTCTGCAATTTTATGTTCAAACGTTTCTTGAAATATCGCGAGACTTTTGATCGTTGAGACACGAATGAGATTCAGATATGTACAAAAAGGACTAATTCACAGGAACAATGTAAGGAGGTGAGAACATGATAGTCGATTAGGATCGGATGTTTCAATAATCGTTTCGTTATTACGTAGTAGAGGGAGATTCTATTCATACAGAAATTTAATTTTTGTTAATGTTGCAAATACATATGAATTACATATAGTATTTCAACGTTCTATATGTATGCGTATGGCAGCGGAGATAAATCTTAAAGCTTAATATTATGGAAAGCTTGTTATAGAGATTTGTTTTCTTTTGTATTTTTACATCTTCGAATTCAATCCCTCCCTGTTTTATCCTCAATGATTAGAAAATTCTGAAAATTATTTCGTGTTTAATAGGGACAGTGAGTCGTTCCGAGTACAGTTGTTTGTGAAATTGTATACTATTATTCGAAAGAATGAGCCACCAAATATCTAGGAATAATTACCTACTAAGCTGAAGACCTCAGAGCCCACTGAAAGTTGTATTGCGACAACGTAGCCTTGGACTCGTTGTACTTAGGGGATTAACGGACTCATTCTCCAGCTGATTTCTATGTCTTCGTGCAATTGTAAAATAATTTCAATGTTATGAATGGCAACGTTTAACCGCCAGAGATTTTCCTTTAATTATAATATATTAATATATTATGCTACATATGCCATTGCTGCAAACTTTGCAACTTATTAATTAATAAAAATGATCAAATTATTTAAATGTAATGCTTATGTATACGATTTTTGTCGAATAACGTTTCGTATAGTAAGAACTCTTTCGTAGAATAGTGATTGCCAGAGTAATCACATCTGACAAGAATAACGTCTGGAGAGTTTGCAAGTAAGTCATTAATAATTTCGATTGCTTTCGATTTTCAAATAACAGTGGGATACTTCGAACTCCGCTTGAGCACATGTGTTTAACACGTGCAAAAACAAGGCTTTTCATTTGAACAGTAATATACAGATGTCTGGATTTACATGAAAGTTGCAAGGTAGATTAATAGCTCGACAGACTGTGCGAGTAAAATAGATCTTATAAAGAAAGGACAGGATCGGGATAAGCGCTCCTTGGAAGAAATTGAGCTTGAAATATAGTGAAAAACGAGCGGAAATAAATCTTATGACTTATAAACGAATCTTACATTAATTTGCTTGCAAAATATACGATAATTTTAACATTGAACGTTCAGGGCTTCTTACATTTATCAGAATGAATCTGAACGTACAATAATTTAAGTTAATGTTTGTGTAATATCTAATTCATTATCAGCTGATCGAAAGTTGCTCAATATGCTAACGAACTTTACCATAAAGGTGAAAATTTTCGAAATCGTACAAGGATACCTCCTGTTCTCATTCAATAGGTGAATCGGATATGTCGGTCAAGGTAAATGTCTGCAAATCTTTACTTCTAACTAAAGTAATACTCCAAAGATGCATTATCTCTAGATCGTAAGATTTATAATTTAAATACTTATAAATATTTATAGATTTATAAATGAAACAATTTATAAATTGAAAGATACGGTATCTCCAGATCACTGATAATGATATAAATAAAACAAAACGGAATAAGATCCTAAATATCTATTTACGTATACTAAAATGAAAGCAACTTCTCATTCGACGCTGTTGTCTAAAATTCACGCGACAATTACGCAAATTCGTAACACATCGAGCCAGAAGCAGTTTGTTTCGTAATCAATTATCACGATGAACTTTCATTGCCTTTATTACACTTTCTCCGTGGCAGTTCAGCTCGATTAGGGGGGCACGCGCGTCATAATAGAAATTATTCCCTGTGTAAGTTGCTTAATAGACAGGATACGTTTACGGCGAGGCAACGATTTCGTTGACGGTGCTCGTTCGTGTATAAAACAGTATCTGTTGCTCGTACGCATGAGCCGTCGTGATAGTATATCCACCGTGTATACTTGTAGAAGAAAAATTAGACTAGAATAATGAGTCAGCAGTCCGCGAAACCGTGTCAACGCGAATTAGTTACGCGAAATTGGCGAATGTGAATCTTCTCTCTTGCTAATTGCACTTTTTGGAAGCTTCGTTCGTTAAATCGCAATAATCACTATTCCGGCGATCGTGCTGAAATATCGACCAGTATTACGTTGTGTAGAGATGATGGTACTGTCGGTGAATAGTACTGATAATAAATCTGACTAGCGCTACTAAATCTGTCACCTGATTCGATATTGAAATAATGATTTATTTCTAAATAAAAATGCCATGAGATAACAACGAAAGGAAATTCTAGTGTAACTCGAGCTCTGGGATCGTTACCGGTTTAATAATAGCTAGCTGTCAATAGAGGAAGATTAATTAAGATGACTATAGATCGTAGATTCTAGAAATAAAGGAGAGAGATAAGGAGAACATAAATGAACAATTTCCTAAAGTAATTTTTTAAAGTGACGATTTCAAGCTAATAGTAATTTTTCACCGTATGAAATTATATGTACGTATTTTGTTATGAATTTGGAAATGAATTGTTATGAATTTTACAAAGGATTTGTACATTGCAAGAGATAGAAATCATTGTCACTAAGAATCCTGTTAGCGTTAATTTATATTTTTATAATATCGTCGCTAACTTATAAATTAAATGAAATTAAAATATTTGTATACCTTTCGAACATTTCTACCAATTTAACGCATTGCGTAAATCAACCTACAATCGCTCTAATAATTCTCTAGTTTTTGCGCCACGTGTGCAGATAATAACACGTGTCTACCAAGAAAACCATAACGAAATTAAAAAGAATCGTGCAACTATTCAACCTTATTTTAATTCTTTCCTAAAACAAAGTAACCTACAGTTTACGATGAATCAACCAGGCTATATAGAATACGTGTATAACGAACCAACACTGACCGTCGAGCGTGAGTTCATTAGGATCAACGCGTTATCCCAATCGATTCGTAGATCCGGCGATATGAAACAGCCGCAGGTGCAACAGAAACTATCAAAGAAAGAACGAGCTGTCAGGCTATAAGAAAAGTCAGACCACACGGTGTTCTCGTTGCATTTATCACTGGCATCGCGACGCACTTTCACGCACATTCGCGTACTATACACTGCCACATTGTTGCTATTGTACAATACCGTGCAGAAACCGTTATCGCCTATTAAACAGAAATTTTGTTGTTTCGACGAACGAATAAAAAGACGCTCGATGTTACTTTAAGTCTCTCGTTCCTTCTTCCCTTATATTGTACCATGCTGTTACATATTATTTCCAGTATTATGCGTTGTTACTTCCTCTAACAACAAGAAGCGTTTAATTGAAGAATCATTGGTAATTTGCTCGAAAGGCATTCGTCAGCTTGAAACGATTAATATTTTGTGCGATGTTTCTATTCTTCCAACAGCAACAGTTCTTTCAGGAATCTTGTCAAATCGTTTTCAAGTAAACTTTACTTTCGATAAACTCCCTTTCTTCTCGCGTCTCATTCCAATGCGACCCATGTGCGTGAAAATGCGCGCGATAAAAATCCAATGCTTAATCCAGGATATGGTGTTAGAATACGCGTTCCACGATCAATTCCTATTTCTAAAGAAAAGTATTTCTAAAAAGATTCACAAACTAGGAAAAACTACGAGTAGCTGATATACCACGAAGAAAATATCTAAAGATTCGTTTAAGATTACTATCGCAGACATTTGCATGGCAATGTATTTGTAGTATACACGCAAGTATCGATACACGCGGATGTGTAAGCTCGCGACAGATCAAGAGGAAAAGCGAGACAGAACGATTTATAACACGTGGTACGATCGCGGGTGACCGTCCTTATACCAGTTACCCAGATTTTCAACCAGGAACAAGCGGTCTCGGAATAGTACCGGCGAGCACGACAGCATTTTGCAAGAAAAATACCAACAGCTTGTACTTTCAAGTCGTGTTGGCCAGGTAAATCGACGACCTTACGCGCGTCATTGGCCGCGATCGATCGGTTTGTTCGTTACCCGTGAAATATTGATACCGTTATCTGTATCAACATATCGTGAAACCGTATAAATAGGAACTGATTGGATCGCGTCAATAAAATCGATTGTTACGTTGTTGTATAGAATAATTGATGAGGCAGCAACGCGATTTAACAAGACGAGTAAATGTTCGTTAGAGTGGTTTGATAATGTTCATACTTTTGTGGCGTTAATGGTTTATACCGATTGGATGTTAATTGATACGAGGCGCTTGTATGAATTGCAATAGCCATTGATTCATTAATACTAATTGCTGTGGATTCGACGTTAATTGGTTCTGATTGCTGATAACAGGCGATAGATTACGATGTAAAGGAACGTGACAATTTGGTACTGCGATGCGTGTACTCGTAGATTGCGGTCTTCGTACGAAAGTGATGCAATTTGGAGGAAAATTTTTGTTCTTTCGAATTATAAGAATGTTTCTCCTTGTGATTTTTTTCGCTTCTTTACGCGGTTCTTTAAGCTCAGACGGATTGGAGGAATTAGAAAATGTCGGAAGCATTATTTGATCGTGTTTTACGCTCATTGTCGTTTTTGCTCATAAATTCGATCGACAGAAGAGCGTCGTGTTTAGAGACGGTTATTTGCATATGTGAAATAACAATGTTTTCGAGTTATGTCATTTCCAAGGAAAAGGATTTAATCGATTATTGGAAATGTTCGCGCTGGAAAGAATGATTGCTAAATCGTTCACTCGCTCGTGCAAATAATTAAAAAGCGTAAAAAGAGTTGAGAAATTTTTTATAATACAGCGTGGCTATAAAATTAGAAAATGTTGCTCGAATGAACACAGGAACGAGATAAGAAACAATTTGGACGAATAAATCGTGGCAGATATTATTCATAAATAATCGTGAAGCGTACAATATAAATTGTTCCTAAGAGATAAAGAAGAATTGTGCGTGTAGAGGAATTTAGTTGGAGAATATATTCGAGGATTTTCGCTCTGCTTCGTCAGCTGTTACGTGGTAACAAATCAAGTATAAACCGCAAAATTGTTGCTCAACGCTAAAATGACTCGAGGTTAATGTCTCAAAGCCATTCGCACCACTCGCAGAGCTCAAGAAAGCATTGTAATCATTATTTCCTCCGCGCTCGACGATTATCCAGTATTCTTCAGTGAAGCAACAATGCAACGCGTATCTTCTGGCAAACTCGTTAGACTCGTCGAATGTGCCAACCGCGAGAATTACATTTACTTTATTCTCCAAAATTATTTCCTCTCTTTCCCACGATTTTCCTCTTTCTTTATTTTCTGCCTTTTATCCTTCGAAGTTTTTATACATTCGAAGTTCGCGAAGAAGAGTACAGTGAAAGAAGGATTCGATCGAATCAATCTTCTGATATCTTAAAACAATTCTTTATTTTTTTACGATCATGTCTGCGATAATACGTTTCTATAATATATAACGCAACGTTTGTTCTCATTTACCTGTTTTTCGCAATCAATATACATAATACATACATATAAGAAAAGCGTTGCAACAAGTCTTGTGAAAATTAGCTGCAACCTCTGTTATTGAATCGAAGTTATAAATATGCTCTCCTTTCGATTGCTTTAAAAAGGTATCAACCGATATTAGTGTTACGTGCACTTATTACTCCCGTAATAATTCTCCGAGAGAATTCTACCTCATAACGTAATAGGGAGTAGTTACGTGCTCCAATTTTTCCAATTCCCGAATTTCCAAACTTCTCAATTTTCAAGCTCTCGAATTCTCAAACTCTCGATTTTCCAAATTTCGTTTCGTCTAATAACGTCGCGTTTACTTATTTTTATCCGTTACTTTACTTGCGATCGTCAAAGGATCGATCAAACCTTGAACATTACGATATCCGAAACCATTCAAAGATCGATAATCGATATCGCGCCGATTGCATTACCAGAATCGCAACGAACCTTAATAATCCTCGCGTTTACACAATGTTCCTTGAACAACGCTGAAGTAACCGCTCGGAAGACTAACGGCCGCCTGCAAAACCGTACGAAAGCGGTTTCCTCCGAAACGTCGGGCTCTGAAAGTCTGTGTTCAGCCGTTGCAAAATCGCCCGTGTATTCCCGATGGAAACGTGACCACTGACGCGATCTTCGCGATTGGCTTCTCATGCGGCACTAGATCTTCGCTTCTTCGAGCGCTGTTCCTTTGGAAGAGATCAATGGCGCAAGATGATCGCAAGCGTCGTCATGCAAATGTCACGGAATGTGTTGTCGAGTGGACAGAAGGGAATTGCACTTGCGACCTCGCACGGACATTTTCCTTCTTCTTATCCTTTTTCCGAATAATAACTACACGACAAACAAATGCGAACACGATTACATCGCAGAACAGCCGTAAACGGTCGAAATTACACGAAAGACCGTAAAGGAAATCGACGACGCGGAGATACGCGTTAAAAGTTAGGTCCAAGGTTGACGAGTACTACCTTTTTTATCGAAATATTTTAGCAGTTATAAATAGCGATGTCTCGTTTTGGTACTCAAATCCTCACTTACTAATGCGTTTAGCCTTCTTTATCTTTTTCGACTCGTGAAAAATGTCGACGATTTCTGCTTTCTTGCTTGTATAGGAGGATTGACAAATCGTGGTGTCTTATTTTTATATTTAAATTTTTGAGATTTATCGCCTCGAAAATATTGGCCTTTTCTTAATGTCAATAATTTTGGTACACGCCAAACTGCTTTCTGAATTCTTCTCTTCTTTACTGCTGTGAAAAATAGCGAAGAAATTTCGTTGATCTTTCCCAAGCAATCGTGTTAACACGATATGAACCAAGAGTCTGCAGATGGAAGAGGAGATTACGTTTTCTTCGTTGGAAGGTTCGAAACGGTGGAGTATGCTAGAGTGTATGGATGCATGCAAGTATTCGCGGGAACGAGGTGCTCTTATACCCCACGGTTCTAAAGATACGCTTAAAATGCCTCCGTAAATGCCAGGTTGGTTCCCGAAGATGTAAGAGGAATACGAATATTCTTCTTTCGTCTGTCGTTCGCTAATGATAATGCGAAGAATAATAAGCGAGACTGCGCCGTCAACCTGCAAAAATCTCGTTTTGCTCGCCTGCTTCGACTTTCCAGATAAGAGCTAGGAAGATGATTTATAAATCGAAGACACAGTCGAAGACGTAGAAGACACGTCAAAAGCTATCGGTATGCGAATAAAATATAAAATTCATTAACACCGACGTTTCAAAAAATACATACGATGGCTACGATTGTATTTGTTGGACACGCGATTGTATTTGTTACATCATCTACGTAGTAATTAATCAAATACGAATATATTAAATCTCCTGCCACTTAGTGGCATTTCCATATGATTGTAAAAATACGAAATACGAAATACGAAAATGAAACTTCAATGATAAAAGAGGTCTTCGTTGAAGAATACGTGTTTACGGCAATACTTTCCGCAGCCGGTGTAATTCCAGTGAAATACGAGGAAATTTCGTCGCCCATCCGAAATCTCCAGCTGTTTAACAATGGCGATATGCGGTGCGATGGTACAACGAGCGGTATCGCGTAAAGTCGCTGACGGATATCATGGATACCATGGACTCGTTATCAATCAGTTGTATAAACGGTGGCATGTTCAATATTGACGTATGTGTAATTCCTGCGAGCGTGGCGCGTCGTAAACACAAATTGTTAGGATGCTAGCTAATGGATCATGGCTCGTTGGCGACGGATGACACCGGATTCGCCGTACTGATTGTCGTGATACGACAACATGGAGGTGCGAAGTCGTTTATCGTGGAACATTTAACGAACAATTTAATTGCAAAATAACGATATTCTTGCGAGATATATGTTTGTTTATTCGACGACGTATCATTGATAAACGTACATTTTATCACAGAATGCTACGTGAGACTTGCGTATACGAATGAAAATAGATCGGAAAAACACAAATATTCGTGTCGCTGAAAATATGATAAAATGTTGGAAAAAGATGTTTCAATGGCGTTCTTTTTAAATATGCCTGAAGTAGACCGATGGTGATCTAGAATTTCTCCATCAAACGTCCATATGTTTCACGAATATGTAGAAACATATAAGAGAAACACGTGGATATATAGATCGTTTGAAATTTTAGAAAAGAAGTTGGAAGAAAAATGTGGTATACGAAAGAAGCGAGGCTTTAAAAATAACTTACGTTTCATAAAATTTCTTACTTCGAAACATAAAAGAGCGAACGAAGTTTTGAAAATCTTTTGGAACACCGTGTATAATCGATTTGATCGCGCATTAATATTTAATGTTCTTTAACGATTCCAATCGACGTACGTTTAATAGGGATTTTCGAAACGTTTACGAACGAGGTTACGAAGGTTCAGAGGCAAGTGTCGCAAGTCACAAACATGAGTAATTTAATAAGCGAACTGCTCCAGTTATCATTGTAATAGCGAGCGATTAACGTGGTCGCGTTGCCGAGATCGAAACACAGGCCGCTGTTTACAGACTGATTTCCTGGCTGTAAAATATCTATAATTTGTCTTGTCGCCCGATAAAAGGAACATTTGCTTTTCGAGACAGCGTTTGTCTCGCATTTAATTTACATATATACGTACGTCAATCGAGTGAATGACCTCGACCGCGTTATCCACTAAATTCACCATTTTCGACTCCCAATTGAAAGTGTTGCGTAAATATCGAGGTCTTATTAATTTTGTACGAACTAATAATAGAATGTTTGATTAGTACATTTGTTATTTAACGCATCGAGGTTGGATAAAAAGTAGAGTGGAAACGATGTCACGATATCTACAATTAACATACTTCGTGGATCACCGATGACCCATGGTTATCGGTTGCGAAACTTTCGTTAGATAACGACAAATATTTTCTTGCAGACTGTTTGATTACTATGGTCTAGTGCAATTAGCTTTTTTTTTTTTATACTTTACACGCACACTTTGGCACCGAAAAATAAGTATTGCAATTCAGGTTATTTTGTTCGGAGATAACGCGAACATAAATTTTAGGCGAGTACCAAGATTCTGATATAAATTTTTCCTATCTGTGTCTTTCACAGATACGGAGATTTCAATTTTTTCCCATGCGAAGAATATTTAAAAAGTTGTACAATAGCAAAATTGGTGGAACTATTAGCCATTATTATTATTAGCAATTTGTGTCAAGGATAAGTTGTGCAATTTTCACGATTGTTTAAGGTCGAAGGTCGTAATTCATTTATGAAGATATAATTTGCAGTGTTACGCTTATAGCAAGCAAATCTACGCTTTGTGATAAAAAGTACTAGTTGCTGACACAAAGTGCTGCACGCAAATGACTCCGTTTTAGATATATGTGTTTCCCCTTTACGGCGTCATATTTCACGTGGCTTCGCGCTGTGATTTTTCCTCGGTCTCTTTGCCTATGTTTTGTAATAAAAAGGGAAACGTCATATTCTGCTAGCCTGGATTCGTGAAACCAATTTAAGTTTTCCTATCACGTGATACTATGTACGAACGATAAACAAAACACTTCATCGATTGGTTCTATTTCTAATATATTTTCCCATATTTCTTCCCTTTGGTAATAGTAATTATATAATCGTCGTACGAGATTTGTTACTGCGATTATTTAACATGTCGTCAATTTATTCTTAATAATATATCGGAATAGATATTCCTAATACTTTGTTTTTAGAAAAGTAGGAAGTAGAAATTTCCTTCCGTATTAACGTAAGAAACTAGTTTCAAGTACATACTTAAATTTAGAAATTATCAGTGCTCAATAAAACAATAAATTCGAGCAACGCACAAGTAATATTATATGTTGCAGACATATTATCGAAAATTTTAGTCAACGATGCTTCTTGATGCTTCATTCGTCAGAGATCATAGAGCTTAAGCGATTAAAAGGATGACGTGTATCGCATATGCAATTATATATCATCGAATATGCATATTATTATGCATTGAAAATCGTATGCGCGTATATGACCTTTAACTTTCTTTCTTTCCGTTTCTACTATAGTAACTTTAACAACTATAGTAATTTTAATGAACTTGAATTCTCAACAAGCGTATGTCTCTTCTTGTTTGATCTAACATCTCAAACGCTTTTGTCTCTATTTAATGGATCAACGACTCAGTTCCTACTAATTAGATTACAGACGTCTATGCATTTCTGCAAAACTTATAAGCGAAAATAATAGTCAAAAATAAGCAGAATATCGAGCGTCTAATACTTAGTATGATGTTCAGTGAACGAAACGAAAGTTTTCAAGCTTACCGTAAAATTTACCGTACAAAGCCTCAACAGAACTCGGTATCTCCATAAAATTACACTATCTTCAATAAAGATTCTATGAAACTGCATAATATGCCTTGACTTCAAAGAAAAGATAAAAATAAAATTAATGCGTTTAACGTCATACTATCAGCGCAAAGAGAGATTGCATTTCTTCGTGTTCATAAAAACATAAAATCGCATAACACACACACACACGCACACACAGAGTTTATTTATAATATACCTATACTTATATAACCATGATATAACAGTATACGATCAACCTTCTCACCCTAATAAAAAAAAACTGGAATGATAGAAAGATACATTGAAGCGGACAATTAGGGACGATACCACAGGATCGTTGGTTCGATGGAATTAGTGCAACAAGTGTGCAGTGGCAACAAGTGTGGCGGTGATTGGAACGGCAACGTTGGCGGCTCGCGTTATCTTTGGCTGTCTTGAAACAAGTATTCAGTCAGTGACCCATAACAATTAGTTTCATGGTGGAAGGGATAGTCTCTACGATGCAGAGGGGAATGTCGATTAACGGAAGTGGAATAAACTTGGGTGATCCGGTAGGGTAAGTCCAGCTGGACTTCTTGACCCTCGTATAATTCGCACACCAATGATCGACATCGAGTCTCTCGCTTTGATTACGTTGATATTTAAGGAGTTTATCGGAGAAACAGACCTTCGTCGATATTCGCCTCCTTTTCTCGTTTCAATAGATCTCGACTATTTTCAACGAAATATTTATCATATTGTATAATCGTTGCCGGCGTTATTTGCAAAATTATATCGCGGAAGAATTGTATTCGATCGAAACGAATTCCAAGATCGTCAATAGTTAACGACCGACGTTAATTATTATGAAAAGGAGATTCTGCGTATTTCGTCGAGTAAAAACGATTGAATGTAATAACATCGTAACACGAGAGAAACAACGCAAAAGTGCAATCATATAAAGATTGAGTAGATATTGTAACATCCCAGGAACCATCAGCGTAACGACATAATAATACAACGATATTATATTCAACAACATAATGATGCCAACATAACGATATACAAGAATAATACTGCAATATACCAACATCCATATTAACAAACCTTACCAATGTAACGCAACGATCAGTAAAAAGTATCATTCTCATGTACGATACGATCGATACATGTAACGATGCATTTAACTCGTACGCACAAATCCTACCAACGACGCGACAAAATTGTATCCCAGGCACGGACGCAATTTATTGAATCATCCATTAAACGAATTACCCAGCCATTGTCAGAGACGGAATACAAGTAAGATCCCTATGCACTTGTGCATTGAAATCACGAATTTGTAATACGACATTCGCAAAGGCGTTTTCACGCAGGGTTCGTACATACGTGCATGAAAAAGATCGATCGAACGATCGACAGATAGAAGTAGATCGATAACGATGTCTGTAAAAATTTATGCGCTTCTTTCATAGGTTTGTCACGTTGCACAATGGTTAATGAATGAAATTTAGTGGTCTAGAAAGGATGATTTACTGGTTTATAGACTCCATAGATCAATTTTCCAATGAATTTAAGTGGTTCAACTGGCGATATAGCTGTAAAATTATTAAAGAAGCTTCAAATTTATTTGATTAGATATATCCGCTACGTTTTTACATTAAATATCGTTAGTTTTAGAAAATTATTACATTTTTTTATTACCAACTAAGATTTTCTATTCTTTAGTTCATCTTGAATATATCAAAATTTATCAGTAGGAAAATTCTTAATTATTTCAGTTATTTAATGGTACGAGCTACTTAATTTCGATCCAACGCGCGCCGCCTATGCACAGTATCGTGGATTTGAGGTACAGTTTTGAGCATTGTCATGTTATGTTATAGATACTAAATAATCAACAATTCGAAGTTATCCTTGCAATTACATACATGCTCATACTCTATCTATGAACGACCACGAGACTTTTAAAACGCAAACGATACTTGAGAGGATAGGAAACGATTCGATGCTGTATTTGTATTACATTGCTGTATTACGTTGGTTTAGGACGAACATTCGAACACAGTGGTCAATCGATATTTAAAATGAAATCCTTACTAGAAATGATCTGAACATTCGCGTAACAACCATTTGGAGTCTTTGTGATTTTCGTCTCAAAGGACACGGCCTCGAAGGACTGTCCCGGAATAATCCAATACTCAGCCGTAAAAGTCAGAAACTACGAATTGCTTGCGCCGAAGCACAAGACCGTACGGGACAAGTGCAACAGTACAACTGAACAGTACAAGATTTAAGAAAAGTATTACTTCCCGATGAATCGAAGTTCAACAGCGTGTAATACAGTGAAATTCGATAAGGAACAATTGCTTGTTTGCTTATTTATTGTCTATAACACATTGCTTATTTATTGATCGTTTATTACCTGTAATATAGCGCGATAATCTGTCAGAAAGGCAGTCGTCTTAAACTCTTGTCCGGTATTGTAGGTAAACGAGACCGTTTAACGATTGTCCCAATCCCGGTGGTGGAAGAGGACAAAGTCCTGAGATCTGTACGCGGAATAGAAAATTCAACCACATTGTACCTCGGGAAGAGTCGCCAATGGGCTCCCTTGCGCGTCCTATTAGCGTACATCGCGTTTGCAAGATAATTACGTAACTAGATGAGTGGCGAGTTTCAGTAATAATACGAGGGATTACATTTTTAAGGAATATCGAATGCGATCGATCGATGATCGGGTAAATTCGATACACTTGAGATAAAACGTGCAGCCGGCACGCGTCGCTGAGTAATGGCGCGAACGCGTGCGCAATCATTTATGCATTTCAAACGTATTAGTAACGTTAAGTGCGTTACCGTTAACCAATGGAACAGTCGCCGAGGAAGAAAATTGATCGCGACCAGGTTGGACGGGACCGCGGATTCTATTTACGAATTGCGTGTCTCCCTTTCTAAATCCGTCATACGATAGCAATGCTGGGAATGAAGGGAACACGTCATTTTCATCTGCACCCGAGTTACCGAGGGACGAGATTGATGTGTTCGCCGAAGTGAAAGACAAGGGGCATTGTTGTAAGATGGTTCAAAGTATCTTTATAGAGGACGAAGGATTAGATGACGCGGATGGAAGTACGTTTCAGGTCCGATACGTCGGATCTAGGCTAATGAATGGATTGCGGATATTTATCTAAACTTATATTTTCATTAACGTCGTTAGTAATATAGAGTTTAGATGAGAAACTTCTAGCTGTAAAAGTTCTACCTGTTTGACGTTATAGAAAATACACTATTTTGCTTGTCGTGCGCATTTCGTGCGCTTGTGTATCTTTAAATTTCTCATAAACGGGAAATACCATGCTCTATGGGAAATGCCATGATCTTTTGTGTATCTTTACTTGTTACGTGCGTTCCATGCATTTCTGCGTCATCAAATTTCTACATCGTAAAAATTACATTCTTGATAGCAATTACCGATTTCATATGAAAGCAGTAAGGGAAAAACTGGAAATTCTCTGTATGACTATGCGTTTTTACGAGCCTGGGAAGTGACAACCTTGACTGTATGGAATTCCTGGTACGTTGCTTGGAATTCGTGAGACATAACAGAGTTCTCATAATAGAGTTCTTGTAGGTTTGATATATCGTATGGGGTAAACCACACAGGGAAGAGTTATAACCTGATATAATTCCGAGAACTTTCGGTGGTCCCACGAAATCTTCGATTATTCATGGTTTAACGCTATGAGTCACATCGAAGTTAGTGTTCGAAGAATAGGAAATCGTTTGTACGAGATGCTGCGCGTTTGAAGTTTTCAGGGTTGTCTGTGCCAGAAACCATGAGTTCGATAACTTTGACTCCACGAACTTGTGGCTATTTATAACAAATATAATCATAAAGGTTAGTCACAAGAATCTCGTCTATTCTTTAGTTTATTAGCGTTTTCGTTGTAATTTGCTTCTGAAGAAATATCGTGGATGACTACACTTTAATCTGACAACTAAGAATTAACGATTCTAACGAACGAATAATTTAATAGCAACATGAAGCTACCAGTAATAAAATAAACTAACATAGGAGGACAAAGTAGAAACGAGTTCTAGAAAAATTCAAACAATTTCAAAGTTACACGTTAAATCGATTTAACGTGTAAAACAAGGTGACCTGGAAAATTATTTCAAGTCGCAATAATCCACTAGCATCGATTGCTTTATTTCCCCAAAGTAAGGAAAAGTTTGACGATTCGGATCGAACCTATTAGATCAAATCCAATTTCAACGACGTGTTCTCGTTTCTTTCATTCAGACGTACCATTTTAGGAGTAGACATTGAGAAGCGTATTGGACACGAAGTTGATAGGCCAACAAATAACAGTCACGTCGTTAAAGTGCACGTGCATCGTGATTCACGAGCGCTATAATTGTGACAATCGTTTATTATACTTCTCTCTTTCCCTTTCTCTAAACTCTTTGTCTTTCAGAGAACGCAACTCGCGCCTATAGGTCTTGAGACGTGCATACGAATTGAGAATTCAGCTAACTAGCCTCGATAAATGGCTAAATCACGGGAATCGACTTGTTATGCTCGTAAATTAATGTACGGTGATGAAAGTGGTTGCGGGAAAGCCGATAATTATGCGCATTGTCTAATGCAACGAATAATTTACATGTTTGTCGAGTCGCTGGGAAGGTAGGCTGCTGATTTTTTAGAACTTCTGCAAAATTTAGCAATTTCGCGTGTATCTTTATGCTGAATTTTGTGAGAAAGTCCCACTCATTTAAAAATCTTTTATGATTTTGGCGGGCAGCCACACACAGAGCTATACGAATGAAAATTTCTCAGCAAACATAGATACCTAAACACAAGCATGGCTATTTATCTTCTCAATCACATAGTGGTGTATTACAATTCGCAAACTCTTCGCAGAAAACATCGCTTCTTTCCACGGTACAAAACAAGCTATTCTTCCTTCCATTATCCACACGACGATATCAATCTCGATTTCTATACACATTCCACAATCTCGGCACGGAGGAAGCGAAACCATTACAGCATAAACTCTCTGCAACCTGAGTAATTTTCCCATCGAATAACTATTTATATCTTAACTGCTACTAATTAATATTGCGGTACGACAATATTGCTTCTGCGTAAAATAAAGGTAGAGATCAAAGAACGCAACGATTGTATTATATAACGCTTGAGAGTCAGGATAGTCAAAGGTGGTTATCAGCGACCAGCGTTGCTAAATTTTTTAAGAACGATTAAAATAACATAGGTTTCGCGAACCGAAGAATTTTCAACGATACGAATCATTTGGATAACATCGTGAGAGAAAAAATGCACAAATACTACGTAATAACGTGTGAAAATTAAATATCGTCGCGCGAAAGATATAGGAAAAAGTATATAAAATTCGTGTTAGACGATGATCGCTGAAAAAGACATTTCACCCGAGAATAATTCGCCCGTGACACCGCTTTCGGTATCTAATTCATCGCGCAAAGACTTCTTTCGTGGTCCCAGCGACCACACGACCACGCTACTTAAGTAATTCTTCCCCATTTGCCTCTGCGTCACGTAGATCTCTCGCTTCTTGTACCAACGACAACTGAATCGCAGCGCCCGCGAGCGCTCGATTGTTCTTTCAATCGTGATTTTTTTTCATGACGCGGCTGTTCATCGCGTTATTGACGCGCGCGCGCACGGCAACGCAACGAATTTTGTAACGAAGGCTTCCTCTTCGACGATATTCCTCTTGGACTCCGTTGTATCCTCAAAGCATCGTTTCTTCGACAAGAAAAGGCGAAAGGTACGTGCTTCGAGCGAATCGAGCGATCGTCATTGCGGTTAGGTGCTTTTTCGAATGGATGACAGTCGACGCGTTCGTCGTAGCTGCTGTGACGTAAACGTTAGGATTGATCTTTCAAAAAGTTTCGATATCCTGTTTTCTTTTATTTTTAGTTATTTTTATTTTCCTTAAAGCGCCTGGAAGCAGGTGTTTCGAAACGCAGAGTTGAAACGATCGGTGTTAATGTTAATTTGCCATTTTAAAAATCGCTTCTCGAGAAGTTGTGTTTTAGGAAGCATCGTAAATACGCGTCTGAAGAGCGTATTTGAAATAGATGAAAAGTTTTAGAACGTAGGAAGCTCGTGATTTTCTCACGACTGTCGCGATAGCATCTTCAACTCGAGTTTGACAATGTTACGAGATAACATGAAATCATTCGTCGATTCTTGACACTTATTTTTATTATCTGTAAGAAAATTCTATGAAAGATAAATATTTGCCATAAGTTTCTTTTAGTCCATCGACTGGCACTTTCGACTTTCTAACGAATCAGCTGATTCATTGTACCCAGTAGTCTTTAAATAACTCCTTAAATGTTCAGCCATATCGATAGATACGTAACAACCTTTTTATAAAACAAATTATTCGCAAACGAACGATTATGTGCGTATCATCCTTGTCTCATTTCCAACGTCTCGTTATTCCCCTACCGAAACCGTAATTTCTAACGTCTCATGTCCTGTCCACCATCAAACGTGCATCAATTCCAAGCGTTTCTCGTGGAATAAAGTACGGCGACACGCACGTCACTTACACACCCGCGAAATTACGAAATGTACCTTTCAGAAGACGACGACGCGTCGTTCGTCTCGCTTTATGTCTGTCCCATACGATCGTTCGATGCATAACACGTATTACACAACGTTTGGTATAAGTATGCCTCTCTTGGTGCAGTATCGTGACAATGAGCGTGCAGGGACATCCGATAGTGTTTACGATCGTTCAATTCCACGAGACTTTCTACGTTACGCTCGAACGAAAGTACGTATTTTATCGCGCGCCAATAGTCGACCCGGAATTGCTTTCCTATCTTGAATAGTTTGGAACAATAGTTTAAAACTTGACGCGGTTAGATCCATGGCTAGGCGAAGTTGTCTATGATAAATCGATAAATTTCCCTTTCGCTATCCTTGAAATCTAATAAAAGAGAACGTCAATTAGGTTAGTGCACAATGCGTGCACCGAGCGAACTTCACCTGTTTAGTATGTCCGTGAACTTCTAATCACGGTGACAAACCACTTTCTTGCTCTTAATGGAGAATGGCGAAAGTGGAACCTGTTCCACTTCCGTTTCACTAATTTGGAAGCCTCGACGTCCTCGACTGGGCGGATGCGCGCTGCATAATGTTCCATTGTACCATTCACGTCGGCCTTACGGCTGTTGAAAGCTGTATTTATACGCTCTCGTAGGCGTTAATTTTGGTCAATCGTATACTTCGCTGGAAATAATTAGAGTATTGCGTGTATCGACGATTAAATCGTTTTACGTTATGTTGTTTCGTATACGAAGATTATATAGGTGAAAAATACGACACGTAGATTACGGAGTTTTATGCGTTTAGAGAAAACTTGAAACCGCTAGATTTCACGAAATGCACGTACGTAGTACGAAGAAATATATCAAATATACCAAGATACAGCGCTTTCCGTAATACTCGATAGGTTAAGCAATTTTCCACCGAGGTTTTATCTTTTTAATTATATCAAAACTACGAATCTGCGTAAAAATCCGCAGTCTAACGAAAAGTCGTATCTCTGTTCTTTTATAGAAGAACGATATTGTGGTTTAATTGAACAACCTGTTGCCGATCGATTCTACGCCAAAACTGTCTTCCCGTTTGATGTCGGCGTTATTTTATGATTTCTCGTACTGTCGAAACAATTTCTAACGCTCGTAACTTTCAGTAAGGGAAAAGCTCGATTTCTATTCAGTTTCTCTACTATTTCCAACGCAAGATCTTCTTCGTGTCGACATATTGGATGACAACGTCGCAAAGCAGTGCACTTTCACGCGGACCGCCGTATTAAATATCAAAATGATAAAGGATGAGGTCACCTTGAGGCGCCAACTGTTTTACGCGATGAACCCTTTGTTTGTAATCTTATGAATATGTATGACAACTTTCGTTCGCAACGCAGCAACTGCGAATCTGGGTATGTGGAACGATCTTCCTTTCGAGATAAATCGACAAATAGTTTCCTATTATGTAAGTCCATGACGCGTAGGCGTGGATGTTCTTTTATCGAAGAAGGATGCTTAGAATATAATAGCTGACCAATCTTTTGATTAGACCTGGTAATAGCGTCTTCGAGAAAGATACTTTTAGGAAGATGCCTGTTATACATTTGGATAAAAGTTTTCAATGGAAAGGGATTGAAAGTTTTATTTTCTTTCGATGTCACAAATATAGCTTGGATCGTTATGTATTTGATGTTAAGAGATATATGAATTTCGTAAAATGAAAAATTCACGTCGATTTCAGGATAATTCTTATCGCTATAGCAGAAGAAACCGCGATTGATGAAATCATTCTGAACAATATCGGTCTAAAACGTGGAATGATTGTGAATATTTGTCGTATTTTCTGATTCCTTTTTAGGCCCTTCGTTGCGATATGTGTCATCATGATTGTAAGTTTCAAGACAACTAAAATTGCAAGTACACGGTCTAAATGTATCGTGTGGAAGATTTCAGTTCCACTTTCACTCTCATCTCGCAGATACCCGATTGTTAAGGCCCGTATTTATTCTGCTGTAACATTTTGTTATAGGATGCACTCGTAACGCAATAAGTCATTATCGACAATAAATCATGAACCTTATGCATCGTGTTATTTTAATCCTGACGTTAGAACGAAGATGCAGATGATCCTACTTTATGACATTAATTCTATGAAACTTGAGCAACGTAATATCAAAAATGCAGCATAGTAGTTAATTAATAATTAATAGACAATTTTATGAACTCTGGATCTCGTAGATCCTGTGAGATCTGCAGAGTAACTTTCGGCACTGAAATGATAAATATCGATTTCGCATAGCCTAAATTACACGCTTTGTGTGTTGTATAATTTCTTCTACACTTATTTAACAGGTGTTACATGATGCTGATGAATATATCCTTTTATTTCTTAGACGATTTAATATTAGATACAGATTTAATATTATTAATTGTTTTTTTATTTACAATACGATATTGCAATTACTACTCGTTGTTCGTTAAAATTGTCAGAATTATGTAATTGTATATGAGATGCTTGTAGCAACTTCTTACGTGCCAATTATTGTATGCTAAAAACAGATGTGAAATTAGATATTTCTTCTACAAAAATGTTGGAAACTGTGTTATTTCTCAACGGTGGTTTAATTACATCACGTGTCTCCGTAGCAATTTCACTTTGAGATTATGACAGATTCTAAGGTAAAATTCTAATCTTAATTCGTCGTAACAATATCAATTTCGTGAATGACATTCTATTTCGTATTTTATCACGAGACAAATGCAACATTATAGCACAACACGTTCCAAGAAACGTTTTACTCCAGGAATCACGCTTATAAACCAGAGAACTTCTCATGCATTTCCGTTTCTTCGTCGTTATGGGCATGCTCTTGGTGAAACAATCACGTTTTATCGTATTAATTGATGCTCCAATACGGCACTTCGTTTGAAACGTTCCTCCTTTGATCTCACTTCCATTATTCGTCTATTCGAGACACACGTTTTCATACAATGGCGCCCAAATTCCCATAAATCGATCGGGAAAGAACGCGATTAATATTAAATATTAAATTAGCAACAGAAGTGTAATTAAATGCTATACAAACGTACTTGAAAAATTCTTTTCAAGGAATTTAATCGAAATTTAAACCGAATTACTGTTCATATATGTTGAGGTTTTGGTTTTTAGAATATTAGAACAAGGAGTAGAACGCGTGGATAAATTGTAAGATAGCAAAAATATATTGAAAAATATATTGAAAGACCAAGTGTAAAGTAAAAGTATAAGTATATATATATATACAGTTTGAGCTAGTCCAGATTCGCACTATGACAATCGCCTTTAATCGTTCATAGGTCGTTGTTCGTAAGATACTAATTTCACATGTCGGGATCGGCTTCCTTGTAATTTTTTTCTAACTTTCCCACCACACTCAGATCTGTAACCGTCTATGTTTCTTTTCACCTGTGAGTAATCCTTGCTCAAGGTTTCGGTGACGTTTCTGTGTTTGACTCTATTTTGATGTCCTTGTTGTTAGCAATAGACGATCACCGTCGCGCGCCATTACAGCCAAGATCGCTTCGGTTATTAAGAAAAATTTACCAGATGTAGAGTTTTTTCTTTTGAAGCGATGACCACTTCAACACCCTCCCTAAAACTCTACATCTCTACAGACAATTATCGCTTGGTATTTTTCTATTCGAGTTAATTTATTATTAAAACTACGAGAAGACTAGACATATAGACGACAAACAGTGCAGGTCAGATCAGATATAGAGTTTTCTGACAAGTGATAACCATTTCGACACCCTCCCTAAAACTCTACATCTTTACAAACATTACCTCTTAATATCTCTTTTTGTTTCTTACATTTGTCACATCAATTTCGTCTCTATTGTACGAATCTCGCGAGAAACGACATTTTACTTCGATACGCTTACTTTTTTGATGAGATTCTGGATTCCCAATCAATTTCACGGCACTAGCATTATCCATACACAGCTCTTTCTTTTCGGATCTCGTCGCTTCATTGCAATCCACCTCTACCTTGATTTTTCATATGCCGCCACGCATCCATGAACGTACCCATCGCCGATCTTAATCTTCACCATGTTGTCGAATTTTTCGAGGACGCTAAGCCATTCTCGTCGTCCTGTCACGTGATCCGTAGCTCCTGAATCGATTATTCAAACATCATGGCTTGCCGCTTGTATCGTTGAATTGCTTCCTAATAGACCAACTCCGCTGTGGTCTCGATTTTGATTTCTGGATTCCTAGTTGTCTCTGTTACTGTTTCTTTTATTATTTTTGAAGCAATTTTTACTAGTGTGGCCTTTCTTTTTGCAGATAAAGCATCTAAAGCAATCCTTCTTTAAATGGCCAACTTTTCCACAGTTGAAGCAACTTGGTCCTTGTTTTTCGTGTTCATTTTTGCTCCACTGTTTCTGTTGTTCCCTTTTATAATAGTTCCCTTCTGTTACCAGCGCCTCCGATGCTTTTTGATCGTCTTTCTTCCATTTGGTCTCTTCAATTATTAGCCTGGTACTAAGCCTGTCTAAGGTCTTCTTTTCTTCTTCTAACAAATCCCACGTACAGTGAAAATGGTTAAATTTCTTTGGCAACACCGATAAAATGCGTGTTATCAACATTTTCTCGTCAATTTCACTCCCTAGTGCTTTCATCTTCGCCGCTATCAGTTTCAACTTTGATAAGTTGAAAGAAACATTTTCAGATTGTTCCCACTTAAAATCGAAGAACTGCTTCTGGACCATATACAGATTCTCATCCGACTTTATATTATATATTGCGTTTAACTTCTTCCACATTTCGTGTGCTGTTGTGCAACATAAAAGAAAAACCAACGGTTTGCTTCCTACTGAGGTCACGATTAATTTTCTCGCTAACAGATCTGCATTCAAAAATCTTTCACGGGCAATTTCCTTCCCCTCGCTGTTACCTGGATGACACAGATTCCCTTCACACACGTTGATCAAGTCGTCATTTTCCTCCAAAAGCGTACGTATAATAAAACGCCACTGGAGCCAGTTTTCTTCGCCCCGTAGCATCTCGATCTTCTCACTTGCTAACTCCATTTTTTTTTGTTTCCACCACTATCGCTTACTTTACTTCGCACAACACTTTATCACTTTATTCACTTCGCGTCGCTACTTTACAATTTACAACTCTGGGCCCATAACTTGTTGAGGTTTTGGTTTTCAGGTTATTAGAACAAGAAGTAGAACGCGTGGATAAATTGTAAGATAGCAAAAATATATTGAAAAATATATCGAAAGACCAAGTGTAAAGTAAAAGTATATGTATAAATATAGTTTGAGCTAGTCCAGATTCGCACTATGACAATCGCCTTTAATCGTTCATAGGTCGTTGTTCGTGAGATACTAATTTCACATGTCGGGATCGGCTTCCTTGTAATTTTTTTTCTAACTTTCCCACCACACTCAGATCTGTAACCGTCTATGTTTTTTTTTCACCTGTGAGTCATTCTTACTCAAGGTCTCGGTGACGTTTCTGTGTTTGACTCTATTTTGATGTCCTTGTTGTTAGCAATAGACGATCACCGTCGCGTGCCATTACAGCCAAGATCGCTTCAGTTATTAAGAAAAATAAACCAGATGTAGAGTTTTTTCTTTTGAAGCGATGACCACTTCGACAATATACAATGTATTAAGTTGTCCATTTTGTTCTATTTCTATTATTATGATCATACATGATTCGACGAAAATAATATAAAACAGTGAATGTGATGCATCCATTGTTTTCTTACAAGACGACAGAAACTTTTAGAAAATATTAATATTAATAAATTAATATTAATAAATTAATAAATATAACTTTAGAAAGTATTAGACAACCTAATATTTTTTTCCCTTATTCGATTTGGAGAATTCTGATTATAAGAATTTGGTATGAAACTATCAACGTTCCAATTATTAAAACAAAATACGATAGAACTAAAAATCTCGAAAGTAAATGCGAGTGGAACGAAATTAGCAAAAATACGTGATGTTGGAAAGCCACCATCGTAGGCACTAAAAAAACGAAAACATGGTATTGAAAATTATTCAAAGCGCGTCGATTTCTCAGATGCCGGGAATAGTAGGAAAACTTCAAACATACCGATGTTATGAATCGATTTCACTGCGACGAAGACGTCGATAATGACGATTTTATACAAATAGAAAGAGCAAACGAACGTGGTAATTGAGACGAGCCTTCCGCTGCCAGAACATTCGTGGCATTCGGAGGAAAGACCTCTACGGTTCGAAGTACAAGAAGAATGTAATTCTATGCAGTTATTTATCTGGAAAAAATTCTGTGACTTAGCAGCTAAAACGATATTGGATCCATAAATATTTTAAGAATCTGTCGATTAATCATAATTCGTTATTTCCTATACTACCACTAGTTCGGTTAAAAGAGGCTATACTATACGTAAGAGTTAACGTTCAAAGATTACGTAAAATAATAAATTTACTAATATTATAAAGTTGGAAAAATATATTCGCTAGAATTCTTCTCTTCACCTGTTATAATCTAATTTTAATTCTTATACTTGGAGCCACGGTACAAATTAGGATGATTTACTTCGTGGATTAGTATAATCATCGAGTACTGCATTTGCAAATTTACATTGAAACAACATAATAGAAAGCAGTCTTCCTCTAACATATTCGAGTCACGAACGTAAACATAAAATGTACACCCTAGCCAACCGCGTAACTGTCCACGTTCCTTGTACAGAGAAACGTTCAACAAATAATTACCAGCCGATATTCCTCCACATGTAAATCGTTGTAAAACATTCGCGTCGCTAGGACGATTGCCAGATTGGAAGAAATCCAAGGGCCTAGCACAACCTTCGTTCGTTACGCGATCTATGCATGAGCGAAAGCGTTTAACGATATTACTACGAAGCCTCGTTCTTAAAGTAGCCTTTTCATAGACGTCGTTAAATGAAGCAAAAAGAGGTAGGCTAAAGTTCGACGAATTAACCTTCGAGGCAAGTTTTTAGAGATTCTTAATGCCTGTTATTAGATTATTATGGTATTATGGATTATGTGGTATAATTAACGCGCTTCCTATTGAAATAAAATAGTCTTTGTAATTCGAAAGGATAAAACGCGAAGCTGAAGTTTTCAAACTAAAATTATATTTAGATTTGAAAAAAGAAAAAAAAAAGAAACAGTGGCCGAAGCGAAGGTGAAGAGCATAGCCGAATAAGCACGTTTCAGCTGCTTCTTAGCGAAATTAAATTAACGATACGTCGATCGAAAGAACTTCCTAGGAAAATCGTTTTAGCAAAATTTTGGTACCTTACCCTTATTATTAGGCTAGTTATCGATTTAAACATTAGCGACAGTTTATGCTTGGTTTTTTTTTTTGCTCTACCCTACGAGGAACTATGGAAAAAAATCTGGGATACTATGACCGTGGTGTTACGTATCTGTGAATTTTTCCACATTTTTTGAGCGCGAGATCTATTCTTTAAAAATTAGAAAAGTTAATTGAAATCAAAAATGCCAATTTTGTATTAGTGTTATTAAACGACAACGTGTATATTTTTACAGTAGAAGCTACCCGTCACGTTTATTAACTCATCAGTTTTTCAGATTTTCCGGAATGACGCATACTTAAAAAAAAATTAAAAGTCATCATCTTTTATCATTCTATTATCTTTATTTTTCTTTTATATAATTGATATAAGGCGCATATCATACGAATATTATATGCATTTCGTCGCTGTCACAACGTTGATCACAGCATTTATTCGCTCAATATTGAAAGTTTTGTTGAGTATTTCAGCGGAGCTTGCAGCGTGTGCCATATATCCAGTATGCGATAAATAGTAAATTATCGCAGCGATATGCGAGCAACACCCGAGAGTGCGATTGGCTGTTTACACAATGTACATTCACAAAAGTGACTTTTTATTCTCTAGCAGCTATGTATTATTATTTTCCTCCAAACAACGTTGCCCTATATTATTTTTTAAATCCATTGGTCCTAGCAAGTGTCACATTGCTCGAGATAATCGATAGGATCTAGCAAGAAAGATTTTTAAATTGTTATTTAGAGGAAAGTAATACACCACTATTAACGCAAAAAAAAAACATTATTGACTATTACCGTATAAAACGTACAAGTGCTACATAAAACGTATACAGAAAATATGTTCGAATTTATAATTATTCACAGCACTGAACATATCAAACTCAATTGACTGCCCGGGAATAAAAAGACATTTTTCTTCCTCGCATATCGCTACGATAATTTATTATTTATCACATTCTATATATATGTGTGTGTGCGTATATGTTGTGTGCACGATAAAGCCTGCTGAAATGCTCAACAAAACTTTCAATGTGGAACGAGTAAATCCTGCGATCAACGTTGACAGCGACGAAGATCAGTAAAAGGTAAGACGTTTTAAGATTCGCTCATTTGATAAAAATAAAACTATCTAGAATTGCATATAACGATCATGCGATGTGCTCTTTATATAAATCATATAAATACATAAATCGATACATCGTTTAATAACACTGATACAAAATTGGCATTTTTAAACGTTCCTGATTTTTAAAAAGATAGATTTCGCACACGAAAAAATGTGAAAAAATTGCCAGATATGTAACATCACGGCTATAGTATCTCAGATTTTTCTTCATAGTTCTTCACAGGCTAGAACAACAAAAAAAAAAAAAAAAAAACACCAAGCATAAGCTTTAAATCGTGTTTAGGTTAATAACTACCCTAATAACGTAGAGGGATAGATGGCTGAAACTTTTCCGGAATGGTTTTTCTAAGAAGCTCTTTCGATTGACGTATCGCATGCTTAATTCGGCTTAGCCGTACACGTTTAACATGCTTATTCGGCTATGCTCTTTAGAATACAGAGCGAATCGATAATTTCAATTATCGATTATCGGTCTTCTCAAAAGTTTGGAATTTTTAACATAAAATCTAATTACCTTCGCCGATATTTATAACCTGTCGACAGTTATCTTTTTTTTAAGCGAAGAATTTCCAATAATTTCAGAGTTATATTTAGATGGTATTTTTAAATTCTTCATGGCTCGCGTGTCTTCCTTGTTTTACTAGTAGTAAAACAACAGGATGTTTAATCGATTTCAATGAGCTGTAGTAAAAGATTATTAAACATCGGAGCGTAAGAAGAAAGAGAAACAACGAAATTATTTCGCAAAAGATGCTCAAAGTGGTATATCTGTTTGCAGCAACGCAACATTGCGATCGTCTGGTCGCTAATATCACGTACTCTTCTTATCACTTCCGGATTGTTTCAAATACATGTTGCAATCGTTCTTTGCGTCACATCATCAACTTGATTTTCCTTCGTAAAGGTTATTCCTCGAATTTTTCCACCTGATATTTCAATCCTGAAAAAACTCCTCTTACGCAAATACGTAATCCAATAATAACGTGGTGAAACAATCGATAACAAGAGAAATTACAATAACCTGTTAATATCCTGTTAATAAATATCGATAGAGGTCGATCATACACGTACACACGCGCACCAAAAAGACAGTCGCTACTTCTGTATGCCTCTAACATTGCCCCATAAACTCGTAAAAGAAAGGAAAGATGGAGAACAGCCAATTTTACGTCTTCTTCAATTACCAATACGGAAGTAAACGGTTCGAGGCGTTTCATTGTCAAACGCAGTCCGCGAGCGATATACCGTTAACACAGAGCGGCGCATAAATCGTAGTAGCCTGCGTGCATAACGATCAATCGTGTCGCGTGGACATTCATCAAGATGCACGGGCTCGCGTGCACGCGGCCAACCGAGACGAAACGAGCGACCGTAGCCCGGAACCCACACCTTCCATATCCTCCTCGAGCCTGTAGAAGACAAAAAAATCTACGGATCTCAAGTTAATCCGGACGAGGATCAAGCCGAGGCTCCATCAGTCTCGCAGAATGCGCAGAAATGCGAGAATTCGTAAGAACTTGACAATTATTAAGCGACATATTCGTAATATCTATTTTACTAATGAATAAATTATTGAAATAAATTACAATGAAAAAATTATGTAGCAAATAGCGAAGGATTTTCAAGATCAACGTCTCGGACTCGAAGCTTTGGAACATATAAACGGACAAGTTCTTCTCCTTTGAGGAAACTCTCTACAGACCAAATGACCAAGTTTCGAGAGATTGTAAATCAACGATATTCGTCTAGTAATAAAACAACGTTATTAACGTTATTAGCTACGATTATCAAATGCGTAATAACGTAGAGTCGCAGGCTGTTTGGCTTTGCGATTACCAAAAGTATCCAGGTACCATTGGCAAAATTAACGTTGATTTTTACGGTAGAAGATAATATTCGCGGCGAGCTCCTCGGAGCTATACAGAAACTATTACGGTAGCAATACGACCCGTGAAGAAGGGATTAAGACTTCTTGAAACACTTGCCCGACCGATGGAGAACCCGACTTCGCACGTTGGAGAACCGCGTTAGACCAGCGTGTTTGCCCGGTAGACAGGTGGGGATGAAGGCCACGTATTGCTTCTGCAAACGCCTCGACGATGTGCACCTAGACCTACAAAACGAGATAACTCGTGGCGATCTACCGGCGGACTCGTTGCGTCGCGCGTGCACTCGCGGTTTCGAAGTGCCGGTAGATTCCAGCTGAGCGCACGAGTTGTTCCGCCACTTGTAGGTTCATTTTGCCAAGGACTGTGTAACTTGTATCGTACGTGTATATAATTTCAACGATAATTTGTTTTTACATCGAACAAGTTCTGATATCGCGGCATTAGTAGTTTCGATCGATCGTGGCGCGAAACTGTGAATGAAGTTGTCGATGGTGTGAGGAAGTTTGTGTCGGTTTCGCTACTCGTCTCAAGGATCGGTTCTGTAAGATCTTTCGTCTATTTGATAGTTTCGTTATTTCTGTCGATCGTAGCTTTTTTTTCTAAACATTTTTCTCGTTCGACGATTAGACCTTTTAAACGAACATTAAAGATATATTTGAACGCTTGCTCCGTTTTATACGTGAAATTAATTCCTTGGTTTTTTAAGATTATTCTGTATTATTTTCATTCCTCGCGTTATATTTATTTTATTTATATCTTTATTTTATATTGCATTTATGTTTATTCTTACGTTTATTTATACTTGTTACACGATTGATATTTCATTTGTAGCGTGCCACCTTTTATTTCGTAGGAAATTGTATATTCAAAATGAAGAAAAATCTCCTTCAAAGATAAATGTTATACGTTTTTTATGTATATACCATATAATGAGATAGAAACAATTAAGTGCCGGAACAAAGAAATATCGAAAGTTTCTAACGAATGTAAAATCCGTATAAAAAGCACTATTAGCAAACTTTCGTATTGCAGTGAAACATATTTTAACGATTCCCACAATGTCAGAGATTTTAGCGAAAGTTGGTACGATAAGAAACACCAGCGAAGGAATGTTAAGAATCTGCAAAGACGTTACAAAGCGAAACGCGGTCGGGTTAGGTATCCGCTAAACGCTTCATTGCAATCCTCTTATGCTTTATATTAGTGGAATCGATATTTACCGACGATTCCAATATAAGAAACTCATCTTCTTTCAGAACCACGCGTAAATATTCATTCGCGTTGAAAACTTGTATTCGTCTCAGCACTTGGATCTTTGGAGATTTAAATCGTTCACTTTTATTTTCACGAGAAGTTGAATTTTAATTAAAAAAATATTCAACGAATAAACATCTCTGATCGTTAGAGATTCTTTACATCGCATACCACTTTCTTCCACTTTATTCTACGTACACTCAACGTATCGTTTCGTTCCAAACCAATTTGTTCCCTATACAATTTCCCAACAAATAAAGATTCCTGATTTTCAAAAATTCTGTACACTTCCAGTTTCGTCCTACTTTATATTCGATGTTATTTCATTTTCTCTGCTTCTTTTTTTCTCAATTTATTCTTCCCACAACTTCTCAACAAATACAGATTCCTGATCACCAAAAAGAAAAAAATCCTTTATAACCTCCGCCAACTTTATTATTATTTCATTATTTCGCGCCTAACATTATTTCATTCCAAAAAAAAGATATATATATATATATCCTCGATATAAGACATAACTTTCTCAATAAAGAAAGATTAGATTCCAGCTCACCAAAACTCCTTTATATTCCCAGCTTCTTCCATCCTAGTCCACGATATAGGATCACACGCTTGATATTATTTCAGTCTTGAAGCAATCTCGTCGTGTGTTTCCAGGTGGTTTCGCCGCAGGCAGCCGCGAGAGATGTGGTCACGCACGCGATTCTTGCTGCTGGCGTGGACGATCGCGTTGCTGGCCGGTGTACGGCTGAGCAACGGGTCGCAGAGGCCGCGTCTCGGCGGCGCCGTCAACATCTTCAGCCGTTACGGCTACCTCAGCATCAGCATGAGAGTGGTCCCCAGAAACGACACCGACACTTGGATCTTCCGAGAGCCGACCCTAGACGTTTTCAGGAATCCAACCCCCGTAACCACTAAACAACGCCAACAGACAGCGGTGTTCGATGGAGACTTTCATATGGAGTTCTGCGACAACGTTCGCCAACTTCTGCAAGCTTACTTCCGAGACTTCACGTTTGAACGACTGGAAAGGCCGTGGCGAGCGTTTAGCGCCAGCTGGTCCAAGGCGGCCATTGCTCGTCATTTGGGCATCAACTCGTCCTTCATCACCGGTGAACATTGTTACGTGCTGGTACGCGTTGCCAGGTTCCGCGAGAATCAGAAATTGGCTGTTACGGCAGACTCGATGATTCTGGACGAGGCTGTCCTCCGGGAAACAGAGAACGTCACGGTTGGAGATACTGCCAGCGTGGTACGGTTCATCAAACACTTTGGATCGCACTATATCGCTGCTTATGTCACTGGCAACTCTTTGTACCAGGTAAAGATGGAGATCTTTGCGTTCATTGTTTTAACGTATAGTTGTTGTTATTAAACGTGTAAAACGTAGAAACTCTAAATCATAGAACTTGCAACATTCTAGATAATAATTAAATCCTTGATCATCGATCATCTCGTCTTACCAAACGTTCCTCTGCTCTTCTGGGAAAAATTACGCAGACGATACTTGGCGTGTAACAACAAATACTTTAGCCTTCGTACAACTCTTCTTCGCTACTTGCGCAAGACCGATGATTTATGGGTGCATAAAATTTATTGCTTCAAGCTTTACTTCCGAGAATCAATTTGAATCTCTAGCTAGCGCCGTCAAACCATCTCCACTCGCGCCGCGTTACAAAACGTTACCAAAGAAATCCTGCTTCGGTGATTATTTGCTCCTCCCACGCAATCAAAATTATAGTCCGAAGAAACAGACACGTGTACCCTTTTAGCTGCCTTTTACCAATGTATAAACCTTAAAGGCCAGTTTCAATGTTTACGAATAGAATGACGACAGCAAATCGTTCGACGACCACTCGGGACAAGTGTTAGACACAAAGAACAGGATACGTAAAAATAAGTGGCCATCGTTAATTCGTTGCCTGCCTAGATAATTGCAAACGTAAATGCTACGTGTCTCATACGGGATATGGTGGGAGAAAAGATATTCGAAACAGAAGAAGGGTAGCGATGCTTCGGAGAAAAATTAACTAGAAGATCGCGATAAAATTTGTTCATCGACGACTCAACTGTCTGCTCTATAATATCTTCATAAAAATGTTTAAGTCTCGCGCTGTAAAGCATATCGATAATTTGACAAGTCCGCAATTACGTACAAGTACTTTCTCTGTGTAACTTGGTTCTCTGTTTCTCGTGCTAAATTACACGTAACTACCTTAAAATTTGTTGAGCGTTTTTATTCCTTTCAGGTGTTCGTGTATACGCAACAAGCGTATCTACGTATCAAAGAGCGGCTAAAGACTCGCGGTGTAGCAGATTTATCGAATATCGAGTTGAGCAACTATTTTTCGCCGTGGTACGCGGAGCACATGGGCTCGATACAAGCAGCGAGCGGAAACCGCACCGTCGAGGCTTGGGCGGTAGAACGGCTTCGAAACCAATACTACATTTTCTCGTATGCCAGCCTGCTGAAATTGCACGGTGATGCGATGTTGCTAAAGCAACTGGACGGTTTGTTGGAGAACGAAGCGTTACTACAGCTTCAACTGAAGACGCTCGCGCCGATCTTCAAAGATCCTCAACGACGCGAGTGGTTCCTCGAGGTGATCGACAATTACTTTAAGCTATGGGAGGTGAACATGTGAAGTAGAACGAGACGTGTCCCGAAAGGAGAACATTGATACACCTCCGTTTCACTTACGTAAAATTACGTACCGGTATGATCTGTACGTGTCCGTGGAAGAGCACGCGTATACGCGTACGTATTTAATTTAGAAGACGACAGCCGATGACTCGAACGTGAAACGATTATTCATCGTTGTGAAACGATTCCTAGTGTTGAAAGAGTCGTTAGTCACGGTCCGCTGCAAGTTCGCTATTGTTTCTCCGTCAAACGGACGCTAGGTTTCCATAGAGAAACGCCCAACTACTATATTGTTATTAAATAAGTATTTATTATATTAAAATCGATGATAGAAAACATTTTTATACAAACGTTTTAAATATATATGTACATCACAAGCAATTTTCGTAAAAGTGACTGAAAAATGCGCGACGTCCTGCTTCCATGTTTGTCGTTTCGCTTTTGATACCGGTTTCATAAATTTCTGTTGCATTCCCGTTTAAGCTCTTCAAGGGCGCAGCGACAAACGCAGAAACAGAACTCGTCACCTTTTTTCTTCTTTCTCGCGTTGACTTTCTTCTCGAGCGTGTTCGAACTTCGATTGACCGATCTTTTTAAAAATAAATCTACGCGTTGTGTGTTTTATAATACGTTCTATCCTTACCAACTTATGGACGTTACCTCTTTTTCTTTTCTTTTTTTCCTTTTTTAGTCGAGATGAATCGATGTGAGTATTCGAGTATAAAAGAATGGTTAGTTTGTATGTTTCGTACGAACGAGCAAAAGCTATTTTATTGGCACGGTGGAACGACTGATGAATAGAACTTATAGGAAAAGTCAGTTTATTTGATCTTGTTAAGCATTAAATGTTATTATATCTTATTTTTATGTTTGCTTATCTTTTGTCTTTCCTCTTAGAGAATTATAACGATAAACGTAATAAAAGTGCGAAACAAGTTCATTAAAAAATTCCAGAACGTTCGAATGTTTTTTAAAGGAAAATTATTTGATTGAAGATTAAAACCATGCCTAGTATTTTTATACAAAATTCGATTATATATTATATATTCTGGAACTGACTTTTGAGGTGACGAAAGAAACTTGAAGAATGCGTACTCGCTTGTTTTTATAAAATTTCGTAGATACACTATATGTAAAAGTTTCTATCGCTTATTAGATCGCATCTGGGGGTGCGATCAAAATTCCAGGATACAATCATTTAAATGAACTGCGTTTTATTATGTACGTAGAAAATTTCATAGAAATCGACGAATTCGGATTCTTCGAGCTTCTCTGCGAATTAACATATCGCAAACAAAATATAACGATACCTATGAGCAAAGCTCTGCGTGAAAAGACAAGTTTCTTTCTTAAATTTCATAGTTTCTAACTTGCATGACATTCTTCTAAGGAAATGCGCAACAATTGTAAGTGGATTGACCTATCTCCAGAAATATTGACTGTGGTAAGATTATTCAATTCTATTCATATACTATATTAATACTTAGATTCAAAATTCGATTATCACATTGTCTATTAACAGTGATATTGATTTAAAGTCGAGATAAAAGGAAATCTCATCACTACCTTACGTTTCGCTATAAATTAGTGAACGAACGTTTGTGCATCAAGTTCAATCGGTCTTTTTAAAGGTGTGCAATTTTGCAGATGCTTGTTGCTCTCTACCTAATTTTCTTCCATTAACAACCAATATAACTGGAGTTTCGACGCGTACAGATTTGAAGTCAAAATCCTGAAAAAGTATATAGTTGTATAACCGTTAATTTTAAAACAAGCATATATATCGATACAATAATACTAACGTTATTGCGATAAGAAAACTTATGATGAATCACGCATGGTTCAGGTATAGCAACAGAATCTCCCACGGTTACTCCACGACCTTTAGCAAGATTGTATACTGTTACAGCAATACACATTTTCTCTTCATCCACGAGACAAAACGCGCTAAAATATTGGATACGTATTTGTCAATTATGATCATAAATTACATTCCTTGCTTGTTGTAATTAAAGTAGGGAAAGTGAAAAACAGACTTACAATGGTACGCAATCGGTGTCTTGTATCCAACACACTACTTTCCCAAATATAACTTTTTCTGGATTTAGCCCGAGGGCTAGGTCTTTGAGTAATACTAAATCTAATTTTACAGTCTTTTGGCCAGATGTGAAAGAGCCACCTTTGTATGGTCCCAAATGTTTAACATCCAATGCCTACATTTAATCAGAAACCTATAAATATGTATAGGTACCAGCATCATGTATTAAGTTTATAGAATCTTATAAAATGAAACGCATCTTGAAATCATATTCCCATTATAAAAACAAATATATTATTTAAAAAATTTAGATACCCTTATCATTTGGTACAATCTTTTCGGTTTTACTCTTCCATTGTTATTTACTGAATTTTGTACATCTTTTAAATATTGTAACAATTCGTCTCTTTTATTACGAGGTGTTTCCCATACTGGATCTAGTAGTATCGCCCTCTCGAAAGATTTTAACGCTAAACTATATTCTTCTTGATACTTTAAGGCCTATTGTTGTGATTTATTTACATGAATAGCAGAAATTAAAGTTCGTCGATATTGTATTGGAGATAATAAAATGCTTACCACTGCCTTATTGTGAAATAAATCAGGATTACTTCCTGCTACAATATCTTTTTCCTAAAATCAATTCCAATATATTTATCGCTAGTCAATGATGAAAGTTTAGAATTGTCGTAATCTAACTTACTGCTTGTGTATAAGCTGACATGCAAAGTCGTAAAGTTGCAGGATTTTGTGCTATCGTAAAAAAGGAAGACAAATAAGCGTTTCCTAAGATTGCCCAAGAAATACCATCTGACGTATCAAGACTGACTGCTTCCTTAGCATATTCCACTCCCTTTTGTATATTTTGTATTCGTTGTTCGGTATTAGGGACTGGTTCTTGTCTGAGTACCATTGATAAATTTCTTAAGGATACCTTATTTCTACCCTACAATATTTGTTATTGCATTTCAATTATACATTACGCAATTCTGAAGCACGGAGGGGATAATGCATAACGATAAGAAAAGAAATTTTACATGACGTAGAGCTCCGACAAAACAATTTTTTGCTTGTTGAATATCGTCATTTTTCCAATAACATTCTCCTAATTCGTTCCATGCTTCTACTAAGTTAGGTTCTAATTTTACCGCTTTTGTTAGTAACTCTTCCGCTTGAGGTATAAAACGTTCTGTAACATTTAAAGCTTTTCCTTTTAGGTAATAATATTTTGCTCGTGATCCATCGATTTCATATCCTTTACATTCGTCGAGTTTACTTAAAGTATCTTTCATTTCTTTTTCTACATCACCGTTCTTTTTAATGGCTTCTTCGATAGAATGATTTTCAAAATAGTGATCTCGAAAAAAATATAATGCATTTACCTTTTCCTAAAATAAATACATAAATAAGCGTTACAGAAATGGAAAATAAAGGTAAACGTAAATTTAACGATGAAATTATATCTTTCTATAAATATTAAAGCTCGTTTACTAAATAGCAAGGAAACGGAGGAAAAAGGTTATTTTCTACACATCGATAATAAGAAAAGATATAACCAAATCGATTAATTGTATAAGTTCTGTTATTAAAACGGCGTGTATACCGTCAATGCTACAATGGGGTCTTCTTTAACAATGTTTGCGGATTTCGCTCCTGCAACCACTTTATCATCTATAATTGCGGACATTTTTTAAAATACTTTCATAAACTGCTCATCACAGTAATTTCATCGTGCGTCAGATACACGCTGAGTTTCTACTTTTATACATAATTTACAATGATATACATGCGAACTAACGCTGCAACAGTAGAATACAATCTATCATTCGGAAACTGTCAAAATTTCAACGCTAGCAATACAACGGAAAAGGTTATGTCGTAACATTAATGAAAACTAGTGTAAAGTACTATCCACAATAAAATTAAAGCGATTCGTTATCGACTGATTTATTCTCAACAGATAAAATCACAATTATTAAAACTTCAGTTCTGCGATATTACAATAATATCAGTACGATGAAAATAATACGTAAAAATAGTTTACAATTTATGATTTTTCACGCGTTTTTCACAAGTCTCGTTCGCATAGTTGTTCTAAATTTAATATCGTAGATTTAGTACAGGTATAGACCGGGAGTGGCGCTACTGGCGCTTCTCCCACCGCCACCTGTCACGAACGTCCAACGAGTGTAACTAGTGCAATCGCGTACTCTGTGACCGAAGCTTCCCCGGAAGGCTGCATCGTCTCAGGATCGCCATTTTATGTGTTTGGCTCTGAGACTGGGACGGTGGGTGCGTGCGGTGCAAACTACAGAGCGTATTATCCGTGTATTATCCGCAAGATGTTACCCAAATACTTTTCGCCCGACATGTACAAGTAACGACAGGTGTCGGAGTGTGTGATCGGGCAGCGGAAGGCTCGGGCCGAAATGGTCCCGGAATAGTGAGCTGTGCGTGAGTGTGTTTTCATCGAGTAAGTGCGTCGCACACTGGCTTTTCACTGCTGTCATCAGTTTGTTGAATACCTGTGCCATTCGGAAAGTCACCTTTGGGTCAAATTACGGACGGCCTCTGGATTCCCTGCGACCACCCTCCGCCACCATCTACGATGAGTTCGCGCAACATACCCTCAGACAAGGTGAGTCTCTTGTCACTTGCTCTAATATGTCTACCGCACCCTTCCGCCTCCTCTTTCTCCTTTATCCTTCGCATCCAACGCAATCTCCAGTTACCGTTCGATAACCATCGTATAGCTACGTTTTACTTGGTCGTACTTTTATTCACTAAGTCACGGCCATTCGACCATCAATGCGTAAAATTATAGCTGGATCAATGAGATGCCACCTCGCGCCTATCGGCCGCCTTTTTCCTCGATTAAATAACGGATATACAATATACACTGTACACCCTCGCACTAGCGATACACGTATCTCTTTCGCCTTTTTATCAATCTCTATCTGTTTCCTCTAACTTGTTTTACCAGGAGCTGTGTATTTCGTTGAAAACATAGAACTAAGATTCAGGCACGTTCGAAAGTAAATCCCGCGCGGTAATTATTCGTATTAAAGAAATCGAAGTGAAAGGTGCTAGGAAGAGATACCACATACCGAAAAGAACGAAAGATCTTTCTTCGTATATTTTACGAAATATTGTATACGTAAATCTTTAATAATTTATCTTTAAACGTTTATTGTATACACGTAAATCTACCAAACTACCGAAAAAATTATGAATCTGCCATTTTGACCAGCGTAGTGGGGTTAGGTTATACCAATGTTGAAACAGTTAAAACACTGTTGATCGATCGTAGATCGATAGTACGTACTTCGCGTTATCGATATATAAATATATTTATTGACTATATTGATATTTATTGATATTTATTCACCTCGTATGGTCGGTTTCATCGATTATTGTCGTAAACTTGCACCGCCGGTTAATTAATCAACAAAAGATCGTCTTTGATCGCAATCCTCGTCGTTGCAACGAGTTTCGCCGGTTTTCTTTCTTCTCGCGTCAAGAGTTCACGCTGCCGAGCCGTTCCATCCCGCCATCCCCCCACCCCTCCGTCCTCTTCCACAGCAATGTAAATTAATTGTGTCGTGAAAGTCGTGAACGTTCTCCACGCTTTGTGAATTATACACCTACCATCGCCTACCATCGTCGGCGCGACCATTCGTCGCGTTTTTTTACAAAGTTGTCGCGTTACTCGACGAAGTGCACTCGTAGTCGGTCCAACGAGACTGTTTAATTGGCACCAATCGTATCACAGGGACGGCTAGAGCACTTTATGCGTCTCATACGTTGTCTATATGGAAAGCGTAGTTTGAAGTCGATTCTAGAGATTTTTTAATTCTTCGTTTCTAGGGCAAATTGAACAGTAAGATGTAACAAACGTATGTAATAGCCAGTCTTTTTTTTCGTAGGTTACACGGTTGAAGTAATACTGTACACACATATTTCGGAAGTTGGTAGTTGCTCTACTCAGTTTTTCTTTGTTTGTTCCTTTCTTTTTTTCAAACGTCTCCCTTTTTCGAGATACTTTATTTATAAAAAAATGTGGAACACAGAAGATGACAAAATCATGGGGAATATTGAGAACGAATGTTTAAAAAATATCTACATCTTAGTAATATCTATTGGAATATAACGTCGATTTCGGATTATATAGACCGGCGAAAAATAGCGGGGTCGACTGTTTCGTGAAATTTCTCGCGATATTTCAGAGGAGATTCTCGTTTCTAATACGATCTACCCGAATGTCAATATCTCGAAAACTTTTTTAGTCAAGTCAAGAAACGTAAAATTATTCTATAAAGGAACATCGACCATCTAAACGCGATGACGATCGTCTTACGGAAAATCAGAACACAGATTCGTTCGTAAATATAATCGTTCGCGCGAGCTATACAAATTTCCAAGATAAAGGACGAACGTTTCCTTCGGAAAATTATAGAAATAATTGTAATTATTATTGATAGTAGTAAAAAAAAAGTGTCCCTTCTTTTATCGAATACTCTTATAGAATAGTTTAACATTGACGAGAAAGTAGATAACAAAATAAACTTGAAATAAACGCTTTCCTCTTAAAAAGTTCTTATCTATGCCTGTCGCAGTAACAAATTACCGCGATTAAACGCGACTTAGCTAGAAAACTAATTTTTATCCAACTCTCGAATACAAATATCGCGGCTTGCGTAAATCGCTGTCCTTCCGTCTAATATCGATCGGTGTTCTTTCGCTTTTGTTTCGCGTTTCCAATCAAGATACTCTCGATATTACTAAACGAAGGCGCGCGGCGACGAAACGGGTCGCGTGCGACCGCGCGCACCCTCGGCCACGGGCTACCTAAAGAATAGATCGACGCACACGGCCTATTCCGCTAAAAATAGCGCGCATCCAAAATTCAGTAGCATCGATGGTGTGTAAAATAGATGCAAATATTTGCGCGGCCCCCTTTCCTACCAAATTATGCACGCCATTCCCGGCTATTTTCGTGCCCCACCATAACCATCCCCTTGTTTGTGATTAATCGCCGATGCGGTGTACACTTGGTCGTGCTCGACATGGTTTCGCGCGGTTTCGCGTCGAGTAGGTGGAAAGAAACGCATTATCCGATCGCACCTAGCGGCGTAAATCGTAATTACTATCGCGACGATTGTTTCGTATCGCGGGCTATTTGAAATTGCACGAATTTCTTGGTATATTTGCGTATATATTAGCTTGTCCGAAAAGTTTCTTTCGTTTTGCAAGGAAAGAATGGATACACCAGGTTCTGTGTTTTCTATTATTTTTGTCGAATAACGTACGATAATAATAATAATAGAAATAGAAGAAAACGGATCGTGCATGATCGACTAAAATAATATAAAACGAAAAGAAGTTGCGCATCTGTTATTTCCTTAGAGAAGAAAAGAAACTTTCGGGACAACCTAACATAATCCGCAAGATATTTAGAAGATACGATCAATCATGAAAGTATCTATTCAGCTGTTCGAGTTGTTTCGTACTGGATCACGATTTGCCAATGAGTGTGTCGTTATTTTTCGATTACTGTACTGTTAGAACTGCGCCGTAAACGGTTCCGTTGGGGACCGTAGTACTTTTCATAGACGGTAACTTAAAATAGACAAGAATTCCGGTAATTTATTCTGGTTCTCGGTCGGCGATAATTGCAGAAAAATGAAACGGCAGGCTGTTCCGCTAGGCTGACGGCGAGTTTTCAATTAAGAAATGTTTTCCGCGGAGAATTGCGGCTCGCGGGAGCTTAGTTTCGTTACGATTAATCGCGCAAATTGGAATTCACCGTTCCAGGCCTGGATAGCACCAGGACAAGCAACGCGACTCCTTTCACCCGCTATCCCGCCAAACATACTCCGTCGCTTAATTATTTTACCCCGTGGGCGACGCTTTCGTGGGAAAACATTGAAATCTTCGATTTCCATCCGATGTTCGTTAACTGTAGTAGCGCTATACGAAGATCACAGTTCTCTTGCGCAATTATTTACGAATTGATAATATCAGCTAATCGACGAGGAGGTATACGTAAGTTGCGGGTTACGCAGTTACATTTGACTATTCCAACTCTTAAAACTCTTATCGTCCCCTTAAGCTTTATAATTAATCAAGTTATAAGCTCGTTCTTTGATATATTTTGTCATTTTTTTTTTTTTTTAATATATTTCGAATATATTTTACGGCGTGTTTCGTAAGACGATAAATTTCATGCAATAATAAACGTGCAACGTGGTTTCACGAAAAGCAGCGATAGATCGACCGACTATGATTGCCGAGTCTCTGTTCGTCAAAGTTGTTTGTTGCATGCGCGTGGAATTTATTAAGTTTGTATCGGGCCTTGTGAAACGTGTAAAGCTATGTACATATGTCATAGTTTTATTTAAGACTCGACACTCGTCGGAAAATGTTATTCTCGCGCTGTTTACAACAGCTACCGCGTAATATTTATGTATTTGAATAGCACACAATGATACAGGCATTCGATAGATTTATTCATTGTACCTTGTACCTTATGTTTACCTTGTAGATTGATATTCGGAAGTTACGTTTACACGTGTATTATTCGTCGGTTCTTACACTCTAGTTTATCTTCGACGTATCGTTTTTCTTGCGGTCCTTTTGTCATTTCGGCTACGGCGTCTCTTTCATCGCACCAAAAGCTTCGCGAATCTTGGAAAACGTAAACCATCCTTCCGTTATCTTCGTTCTTCTTGGGGAGCTTTTCGTTTAAAACACGATAGAAAATGTGAATTCGCGACGAAACATTGAGGAGGCAATTAATTTCCGAAGTATCTTTTTCGCAAGATTGAAGCAGCTTTTAGAGGTGGCAAAACGATTGACTTCGAAACAGTGCTTTGTACGACCAAAAAAAAAACCATTCGGGTTTGAATTTGTATGAAATGTTCGATTGAAATATGAATTTGTTTGAAATATTTCATGTTTGTTGAAAGAAAGAGACACGAACGTATTCCGATTCAACGGACAAGAGCAACTTCACCTTCAAAGGCTACGCTAATCGATAGACTGCGAGTTTTCATGCATCTACGGGAATGTCGAAGATGCGAAGATATACAGAAAATTCGCACGATATCCAGAAATATATAAAACTTCTTGTAACGTTTGGTAGATGGCATAATTTTCTACCAAATTTCCTAATTTCTTCTTCTTCTTCTCATAATTATACTCGCAAAAATACGAATTCCTAAAAACATCCAATCTCCTACTGATCCGTAATTCGTTTCCTAGCTAACGACCACGCGCTTGTTTTCGAATTTTCGAACTTATTTCCCCAAACTACCTTCGTATCGCTTCTAAAAAAGAAGACCACTCATCCTCGGCTTCCATTTGCCGTAGGTGGCAAGCATATTTAGGGTCCGACGAGTCTAGACATAATTGGTCAAAGTACCTAGAACGAACGAAGCATTCAACTTGCAACCACGAACCGGCAAACGAACCTAATCCGACCAATTTTCTCTTTTACGCCATTAAAATCACTCGAAATGATTTACGTAGGTTGAAACCGCGCTGACTAGCGATTCTTTCGTTTTTCGCTGAATACGCTCGTTCGGATCAAGGTACGTGATTTATCAAGTTGACTCGAACGTCTCGTTTGGCATCGAGCTCGAAAAAGCCTCGAAGAACGCGTTCAGACGCGCCATTGTCGCGTGGCTATCGAACAAAGCACGGTCAAGGTCGATTAAAGAACAAAACGAACGCGTTTCTCTTCTTACGAGAGAGAAAAATGAGAGAGAGAGAGAGAGAGAGAGAGAGAAAAGAAAAAGATAAGGCCGTGGCGCGGAGGATATAGCGGTACAATGAAAATGATGTATGTATCTGCAAACTCGTACGATAAACCGTGGCGAATGCGGTTCCCTCTGGTATAGTTGGCGCGAAAGATATAGTATGGTCGTAAAATTAGACGGAATTTAAAGTTTACGCGTTTCGAGGACCGAAATAAATAATTCGAAACATCTTGTGGAAGATAAGGGGCTCGAGATTTCAACTGGAAGCTATCTCCCTTTAGTTTCTTCTTTTTACGGAACTTGAAACGCAATTTGACCGAAAGTTACTCAAACCCCGCCAAAGATGCGTTGTTATCAAATTTAGAAAATTGAACACTTTCGGTAGTCGGAATTTCAAAGAAGCAAAATTCTGGCTAGTCCGAATTATCAACGTATTCTACCGTGCACAGATAAGGTGATTAATAAACGGTACAGTTGTACGATTACGCGATCGTTTGTAAATCTATCGATCATCCAACTCTTTCCTTGTACCAAATATTTCTTAAATGCTGGTTTATAAATTTCGTTCAATTCTTAAACACGCCTGTTTGTTATTCCGACTGTATCGAATCTATCAAAAATACCCATTCAAACTGTCTTTTTTTCTTTTCCTTTTTTTTTTTTTTTTTTAATGTAACCAATCTCCCGTTTCTTGCAATACACGCGATAATTTACGATCTCGTCGCTCGCGTACACCTCTTCCGCCGACTGTAACGTTTTAACGCTTTCTCCTCGTGGGAATACACGTAACTTGCATAGAAAGGCGCGGCGGGGAAGGAAATATGGGTAGGAAAAGATCGAGTTGTCCGACGTATGGAAAGGGACGGTCCGGCAAACGGATCAAGGCGAATCAGCTTTTGTGAAACGTCTAAATCGATTTTCTGTGTCGGGTGTGCTTTTCTTCTCTGAACTGAAAATGTGTGTCGGCCGTGCTTGCGGGCTCGTTTCCTCCACGACGAGCTGACGATTCACTTCGTCCTTCTGAGCGAGTCGAGGGCGAAGCTTTTCTGGATGAAACGATTCGATGACGTTGAAGATGAAAGGCCGCGTCGTTCTAGATGGTTGCTTGATAAATGCTTGGGTCGCTTTGTGCAATAATATCGGTAGATACGAACAACTCCTGGTTGATTCTGTTGTCCGGAGAAAAATTATTATCGTCGGTGAGCTGCATGAATTATTACCAAGTAAATAACATCTTGTAAATGAGATTATCGAGTAATTTTTTTTCTTTCATCGCGGTTACGAGAGACACGCTGTTTCTTATATCGGAAAAATCGCCTGAATTTGAATCGTAAGTCTCACGATGAATCGGAAAAATATGTATTTGTAATATCGTCACGTGCGTTTAGTTTGCGACTTATGAATCTGATCTTTCCAAGCAACTCGTACGTTGTAATTATAATAGGTATAGGTTCGTAAGATCCGATTTCATCAAGGTTCTTCTTATTTTTTTTCTTTTTTTTTTTTTCAATGAAACTTTATATTTGCCATGCTATCCTTACGTAAGACGTCTGAAAATGGATACAGAGATGTATACAATTTTATTACGATCTTCGTGTAATCTCGATATTTTTTATATGAACGATACAAGGATGCAATCTAATTTCGAAAAGAAGTGGATGAATATAAGAAAGAGAGATGCCGGTGACACAGACAAGTAGTCATCGTTTCGATTTTATAAGGATTTTAGAACACCTTTTGCGTAAAAGAATGTCAAACAGCGCAAGAATGGGAAAAGAAGTAGCCTCGTGTTTTCTCCTCACTGCCACGTTCCTTGTAATGTAATTGAATTTAAAAGTTTAATACGATGCATTAAATTCTGATCGATGTTTGGGGAGAGCAGCTTTACATCCATACAAGGAAAATGGAATCCAGTTGAAAAAAAGAAAAAGATATATCTCGGCGTAATTGGAACTCGATCCACGCGTTTACGTATAATATGTATATATATATATGGTATCCGCGATTATAGGCAACGTATTGCTCTTTTTTGAAAAACGCACAAATGCATTTCACGTAATGACTGTACGATTTTCATCGGTGAATATTTCATAAAGCATCAAAAAAGAAGAAAAAAAAATTCATCGTACGAATATCCCTGGTAATAAAAATAAACGAAATACAATACTATTTCGTCCTTATTATGTTTCAAATTTCGTTTTAATCGCCGCCAAATATTACTATATTTCTATCACCGCGTGCTTGGATTAGCGAGCTTTCGGTTTTATGAAACTAACAGTTAAAATTGGAATTTCTCTTTGAACTGTAACGACCAAGATACGTCTCTACGACAAAGATATTTTCGGATCATTTACATTCTCGCTCAAAAATTTGCAGTGTCCTTTGCTTTTCGGAGCGAACAAACTTTCCGATATATTTTTCTGAGAAATAAGATTATTGCAATCGTGTCTGCCGTTTTTACCTGGTGCTCGTTACAATCTTATAAAGTCCGAGAATTATTCGAAATTCGATTCTACGCGTTTTTCGAAATAACGAAAGAGCTCGACGCACGCATAAAGAGGCCAGAAACATCATAATATTAAGCACCGAAAGAGAAGGATAAAAATACATACAAATCCGAAAATCCACCAGATATCCTGCTTTTGCGCTATTTCGAATTTATTCGGCGAACGGGTTGCTGTATGGAAGTTGTATTCGATACGGCTGTTTCGTGGTTTTGTAACGTCGTTCTGCAACAATTTAGTAGTAAAAGAATAGCAAAAAAAAAAAAAAAAAAAAAAAAAAAAAAAAAAAAAAAAAAAAAAAAAAAAAGAAGAAGAAAATCCGCCGAATAATGCAGCTCGCGCTAGGATGAATCAGCGCGATGCTTTATCATTCGGAGCGTTTTGTTTCTCGAAATTCATTGCTATCTTCGCCAAGGAATAATTAGCAATTCCGTAAAGAGGAATATTCGGATACAAAGAGCGATCTTTTTATCCGTGACGAAAGGAAATAAAATATCGCCTTGTTTTTCTTTGGCAATTCGAATGATAAATGTAAATAATCCGAAATTCTCTGTTAGCGTTAATAATCGTATCCGTGAAATAGAGCGCGGCTTTCGCGGTAAAGAATATCTTAGATTAATTTGAAGTTTACCGTTTTCCTCGTCTCAAAATAACAATTTCAATAGCTTTATAAGAGGAAAACTGATTGTATTAAATAATACGATCTTCGAACGACCTCGTTGCTTAAACGTCTTTTCCAACAGGGGGAAATGGTTTCCTTACAGTCCCCTTTTATGTATTTCAACCAAGTTTCGAAAGAAAAGTCGAATAAATATCGGACGGTGCTTCGACTGTAAAACATCTAAAAGTAGATTCGAACGAGATCCTTTAGTCTTTCACGACCTAGTTAAAACTGTTCGAAACTTCTGAATATAAACTCCCGTCTCTTTTCAGAATAATTCAAATGTTACGCGAAACGCTTTACACCGTCTCGACCGGCGATTTTTCAGAAACGCATAGGATAACGATACATCTTCGCCGTTTTAATAATACCAACTGTATTATCGTAGAAATGTTTTAACGGCTGACAGTTAATATTATACGACGTATATGGTTGGATGTTTTTTATGGCTTAAAAAGTAGGACAAAGAAAAGAGAAAATTTCGATTAAATTTTTCGTTACTGCGAATGATAACAACGACTCGACACTCGATACTCGTTTCGTCGTACGGTGACTATAGTTGCTTACCCGCTGTTCAGCGTCTGTCTTATACTATTTAACAACGATTTTAATAATTATCCGCTGCTGGGTCTATCCTTTGCATGTTATAAGTAGACTGCCGATGTTTACGCGTTATTGGCGGATTTGTGATTCCAAAAATCTACAGGGTGCATATAATATACAAAAATATATAGGCTATTTAATATAGAACACTCGCTGTGGTATTTATAGTAGACGAAACAAATTCCTATTTAAATTCCACTTCTTCGATTATGTTCATAGAAACGTAAAATCGCATAAACATCAGCAGTCTAATTATAAATCGCGATAGTCGTTATACGCGTAAGTTATTATTGTATTTGTCTATGTTAAACCTCTTCTCTTCGAATCTCTTTCCTGAGGATCGTTGACCAACGATTGACCAGTGTTTTAAATATACGCATCTCAAGTACATTACGCGTTTAAATTTTGAATCTTCCTTTTCTTTATTTATTTTATTCCGCCTTTTACAATTTCTCCAACGGGACATTTGGTAAATTTGTATGTCTTTGTTGCAAAATAACGCGTGGATGGTTACCCCCAGCGGGATACCATCTTCCCAGATTGTCCATTTTATTTCTTTAGCGAGGTCAGTGGGATGCTTTTTTTCTTAGTCTTCTTTCTATATGAGTTTTACTCGTTTCAGCAACCGGCTGGTTTGGGTTTGGGCGTGTAAATTTTGAATCGGGTCTTGAGTATCCGTGACAACGAAAAATTATCTAAAGAGGGTACGTGTTAAACGAAAGATTAAGAATCGCTGCTAGGAGTCGTACGATTTTACAATATCCAGACGTTTGTAGCATCTGTTACATCGCAGAGTGTAAGTCGTGTAACTGCAACTGCGTTGATAATTCCATAATTAACACTATGACGACCGATGATGCCACGCTAGCGCCATACGAGTATTAACTACTAGGACGCTTATATAAGCGACACATTTTCTGTAACGTAGAACATAGTTGCTTTAATACTTGGGTGGTTTACGATTACAAGAAACAAGAGAGAAAGGAAGAAACAAATCGCATTACATCCCGGGAATCGCAACGAACCGGCCAATGAGGTTACTTAACGAACTAGTTCAGGATCTATTTGCAGAAACAATAGGTAGACCGGTTGGAATAAGCATTGTTAGAATGTCTTCTGATACTGACAGACAGAAATATTGCTAGTTAATAATTTCCATCGTGTTATGTAACAAATGTGCTTGCTGTTCGGAGGAGGAGAGAGAATAAATTTTATACAAATTGAATATGTGTATGTCCGTTAAACGTTCGCGAAGCCTGTTTCTCGCGTCGATCGTTCGTTTCAATTTCCCGAGTTGTCTAAAATAATAATTCTAATTATGTATTTCGAACGTTTGCCATATCGCGCGACTGCACGAAACGAATAATTAAAGCACGCGTTGCTGTTATTTGAAATACGATTAAACTAGTAACACAGTAATATACAATTTATATTTACGCGTCCCGGCGAGCGTGGAGAAAAATATTAATTAAGGAAACAGGTCGAAAGCTTAATATTAATTTATACGACACGAAAAGATATTTTTTCTTTAGAAAGAAAGAACTGGATGAAGGAATTTCACACGTCACGCTTGTTCTTTCCAACCACCTGATAATTATTAGCGCGATTCAGAGGCGATTCACATCCTGGAAGCCGTTCAAAGTTCGTCAAATATTAAATATTTTACTGGGCGTTGAAATCGTACGAGCAAATAATCCTTTGATCATAGCGCGGGTCCGGTCTTTTTCTCTAATATCTGCATGATTTCCATCCTCCTACCCCCCCCCCCTCCCACTCGTGACATTTGTAAGCTTTGAAAAATGCATCGGTTCAATAGCGCGAATTCTATTCCGATCTCTGTGATTGAATACTGTGCACCGCGTATTTTCTCCATTGAATACACGATCGATAGAAGATCGTAGGACGATGAAAAGCAATCAACGAGTACCAGAATTCTATAATTATTTACACCGTAAGTAGAGCAAGGTGCACGAATTTCCTTCCTCGAAAGTTGTTTTTAGCATTCACCCAAAACTAAGTGAATTTTTTAATCTGAAGAAATTTACGTAATTACCTTGAAAGCTTAGCAACGAAGATCCTGAATGAACGTTTTGTAAAAGTTTTCGTACAAAGTAAATAGTGTATGTGTATAAGGATGCGTTTTTTAATTGTTAAGAAACTATGTTCCTGATTTCGTCGCCCTAATTTTAGTGAACAAATATTTATATCATTGGTGCTATTTTACGTGCTTGAATGCTTTATTATAGAATTACGCGCGCATAGGACAAAGCATCGCGTATACCTATACAAGAATCACGTAGAAATTTTTGTATTTGTGATATAGACGTGCACAGCTCGTCACACCATCTGAAGCACCGCTGTGCGTGCAACTCGCTTTTCTTCCTTCGCGTCATTCGAGAATCGATTGCCGCATCTTCGTCCTTTTCGCTTTCGCTTGATGACTCGATGACGCTTGTAGTTTCGTTGCCGGGTGTCTACGTAGGCGAGCGAAATTAGGCACAGGGCCATTTTTCGATATAATTGCAAGTTCTGATCGACGAGCGACGACCAGATTGCCGCTTCGTGATGCGAAAATAGAAGCGATACGTAAAATTTTTCAGAAATAAATGGTAGAATTACGTGCTTTAGATACGTACTTGAAATACAGCTTCGGATATCAAGAAATAATGTAGTGCGCTGTTCACGAAAAAAAAAAAGACAAAGCGTCACGGAAGACTCAGAAACGACGAATTCCTTTGTTTTTACTGTCACTTAACTAGCAGCGTATCCGTTTCGAATTCCAATTGCCGCTTACACGCTGCAATACTTGACGACAAAGATTGATCAGAGGACCAGATATGCCTAGCTATTGTTAACTTATTGTCAACTAACTATTGCATGCCTGTACATCGTATCTATACGTTATACTTTGAACGTTTGAAAAGGAAAAAAAGATAGAAATAACAACTAAATCAGTAGTCAACATTGGTATGACGCTAGATTATAGGGTTATCGATATGATTGCATATTTTCTCCAGGAATTAACGCAACCTTACTGCGCAGTGTCTAACGTAACACGTAAAATGATTTTCTTGTTCGTACTATTTACTTTTGTATTTTACTAATTCGCCAAAACAACGAAGCTTTGAATATCGTAGAAACAAACGTTTCCCGATGCTAACTAAAGTCACCTGGCGCGTATTTTTAAACTACGCCTATCCATCTATCTATAATTTCGTATTTCATCGAAAGTTCGATTCAGATAAAAAACATTTGAGATCCCTATTCGAGGTTACGCTCCAGTTACTAGAGCGCAAAACTCTACGGTTCGAAAACAAGGTCGGATCGGTCATCTGTTCGCATAAACTTATTTCATTATTTATAAAACGCTCAACTCACTTCCACAGTGTGTTTCCCACGTATTAAATCACACCCTATATACACGAAACTTGTTGTCGTAGTCGTCCTTTCTCGCCCGGTTCTATTTTAACGCGGGTTCGCTTTCTTCTTTTATTTTGGTTTTTTTTTTTTTTGCTGCTCTGCGCACAAAACACGTGGCGTGTTTACGCGCGTACTACGGAAAGCTTATTAATGGGGGCCGTAGTACACATTCGAGAGGCACTGGTTCGGTGGCCTCACGGTTCATAAGGAACCGGTCCTGTTTACCTTAAAAGCAAATAAAAAGCGATCGCGGCACGCGTTCCTCGCGCCGAATATTCGGAACCGTTTGTCGGGTAAATATTGTAACGCCTGCGCGCAGGTTGACAAAATAGTTACACGGTCGGTCGAAATTGGGTCTCTCTCGACTCACACCCTTTGTGATTTGTCACGTCAATGCATTGGGCTTTTGCGTACATATATGAGATCAACGAGACGATCGTGCGTTATAATACGATACAATAAATGTAATTGTGCGAATTTAGTTTCATATTTGTTTCGTATATCTTAGAATTAAATTATCCAGGTCGTTTGGCAATAATGTTTATTTTTCCTAAATATTTGTAATCTCTGTTAATGTCGTTCTGTTATTTAATCACACGTTTCATCGGCAAATCGTTCGTCTACAAATCGATAAAGCGGCGTTCGACGCGGCAATTATTTTTTGATATTCGTGTTACTTTCATCCCGATAAATTTCCAACAACGCTTACCAATCCACCGTATCGTTCTACCAACCAATGCTTTGTTAAGCATCGCATCTATTCAACGAATATCGCGATCTACTTTCCCACGTAAATCGAAAGCACGGAATAAAGCTGGAGGCGGCTTTTTATTATTAACTCTTTCTTCGTTACTCGTTTATCTCCATTCTACTCTTACTCGGTATCGTTTAACTTATTAATTCAACGTTAAAATGTCGTGATACACGGAGGTTTAGAAAAACATTCGTCGTTTTTGATCGGTAAATATCGACTTGCTGGCACGAAAGCTATTGCGTGGCAATGCAAATTTCGTGTGTTAGGTCCTGTGAAATTCATGATACGTTAAGCATACATTGCCGGACTACGTTCAACCGATTGCATCAGCAGCATACTCTCGTATCACAATTACCAGCTCAATTCGTTACCACTACGGGTTGCACAGCGTCGGATAAGCAAGTGGCATTCACGATCGTTTTCGAACGCGATAATATCCGATATCGTAACGCGGCCGATATTTCTCCAATAACAGACTGGCACAATGAACCTCGAAGATCCTAACAGATGCCATACGGCTGGCGAAAAATGTACATCTGTTTTTCTTCCTACCGACTGCATGTAGTAAAAGCGGGTAAAACAATTGTACATTATCGTGACTATTCGTTTTCCAGTTAGAAACACGAATCAAATACACGATTCATAAATGTAGTTCAGTAGTAGTTGTCGGTGTTAACGTGTTCGTAGCGAATTGGAGAGAAATATCGATTAGAGACTAGGTATTTCTTGCACTTTTCTGCAACGTACATCGGCTCTCCAAATTATTTGAATAGTTACCGTAGGATATTTTTTTACGCATACCGCGTATATTACGCGTGTAAAACATTTTGAAATTTCGTCGATTGTGGAACCAATTTAAACAGGTATATATGATCGGTATGTATTATACAGGGTGTACCATGCGTAAAAAGAATAAGTGGAAAATATAGAATAACATTTTTGTTCGCATCAGCCTTGGTTTTTTTTTTAGAAAATCGAGTTTCAAAAATTTCTCGAGTATGCTTTAACTCGACTCGATACGAGTAAACGATCAACAGGAGATTATTATACGGGTGAAAACAGGTGAAAGATGTAAGATATAAATTGTTTCCACTCGAGGCCTCGTTTACAGGAGGATAAAGTTTAAACGTGCTTGATCACGAACTGGTCCGGTCCCCCATACACTCGCGTTATACATTTTCAAGTTTATCTTTCTCGAAGATGAGGCGTCTTACGAACAAATGTCATTCCGCGTTTCTGACTCGTTTTCAAACGCAGTTGAAGCGTACTTGTCGAACCTTCAAAGTCGATTTTCTCGAAAACGAAGCCTCGGACGAAAGAGTGCCAACTTTGTTTCTCATCCTTCGAAACATTTCGTCGGCAAAATTTGAAAGCAATCTGAAGATGAGTACAGGATCTGGAAAATATTTATTGCAAGGATATATCTAATGCAACAATTAGTATACGAAACGAACAATGTTCTTAAACCTATAATTAGTGCTAAAAAAATAATCGAACCAAGTATTGTGGCTTATTGATACAACGAATGATCGATGGATACTTTGGCGATTCTCCGTGAGGTGTAAGTTTCAGGTACGTTTCAAATTTTAACCGATATAATCGTCAGTCGTGTCTCGTTGCGGAACTCGTGAAATTGCAAAATGTTTCATATAGCACGCACGATGCACGTTCGTAAAAGATTTCTATAAATGTGCAAACAATTTCTCGTGCTACCATACGGTATATCATGGAATGTTACGATACCTGAATTCCGAATTTTATCGCACGAACGTGTTTTTCGTATTCCGAGAATGAGATTCGAAGAGTCGAAATAAATATTCGAGCAGTACAGAGGAACGCAGCCTGCACTTAGAGGAGCGCTGACGTCAAGCATAAAGTCTTTGTCTGGCCAGTTCATCCGCCTTTCTACGTGTCTCTGTTTTCCCATCCTCGCTCTCCCTCGCTCGGTCCTTTTCTTTTGCTCTTCCTTTTTCTCTGGTTCTCGCAGCCGTTACGGTTACCGTTTTCCGTGGAACCACGCCACGATGAATCTTCCTCTGACCTCTCTCTCTTCTTCTTCTTCTCCATCTTCTTCATCTTCTTCTTCTTCCCCTCCCGTCATTATCGTTTGCTTTGGAACCTTAAGTAATTAATAGCATAACGGAGATAACCCTTGTTTGTTCTTGCCAACCATTTCGCTCTGCCGTATTACGCTTTGAGAAGATTTCGCTCGGTATTGCGTGAAACATATTTTACATGTATGTAAATAAGAGCATACACGCGCGAGATTGTAATTTGTTATTTATGGCGGTTGACCGCTGTTGTTCTTATTATTTCTCGTGGTAATTAATTAGTGGGAGAATCTTTTGAACGGCACACAAGATTTTCGGTAGCGAAAAGAAGCGTCGTCGAGGATGTAACGAGCCAAAGATAATAGGAATATGGTAATTTTCATAATGTCCAGAATTGTTGAAGTATCATAACGTTGAAGTGTCATAACGTTAAGATATTAAAATTATCTTGATAATTATACGCGTCTTTGGTTTCCATAAAATTGTCAGAGACCTTTCAAAGACGTACATTTCTGCGCTTAGTAGATTCCTCTCGTTTTCTACCGTGTTATATCAAACTCCTCCTACCCTTTGGTCGCAAAGTAATTTTAAAGGACGCACATTTTTGTGGACCTAGCGAATTCTCTTCGTTTTCAACTATGTTACGTTAAAACTCTGCCGTTTAGTCGTAACGCGATATTAAAATAAAAAAGTCGATAGAAACGTAGATCACGTAGGTCACGTTCGTCTGCTGCGTCTTTCGTACACAGTAAATAATAAAATGTATTATTAAAATAAAAAAAGGGTACGTTTCTGCGCTTAGCAGATTCCTCTCGTTTTCGACCTTGTTATATCAAACTCCTCCTTCCCTTTGGTCGCAAAGTAATTTTAAAGGACGCACATTTTTGTGGACCTAGCGAATTCTCTTCGTTTTCAACTATGTTACGTTAAAACTGTGCCGTTTAGTCGTAACGCGATATTGAAATAAAAAAGTCGATAGAAACGTAGATCACGTATGTCACGTTCGTCTGCTGCGTCTTTCGTACACAGTAAACAATAAATTGTATTATCGTAATTGTTGTAATCCTACAAATCGCTTCCAGTTATTAATTCGTCGAGTAATTTTCTTAAAATTAACCTACCTACGCCTTGTTAATATTCGCGTATCGCTACATGTGCCACGAACCAACACAGATATTTGAATACTTTTCGGAGCCATTCGCAAACCGTAATCGATCAACTCCACAAATTGAAAAGTACGAAAAATCGACGATGGCAATTTCGTTAATTCACCTTACAATTTACCATCGTGTACGTCGTTTTCTAGCGACTGACCACCTTGTGGAAGCAAGTCACTCGTTTCTTGGAAATCAAACATCGATCAGTCTCGCGCAAATGTAACGAAATTAAGGAATAAAGAAAATACGAAGTTGGCCGGATTAACTTTAACGCCTACGTACGAACGATAGTATATTTGGAGGTAACCTCGTCGTTGTCTTTCCGTGTTCCTCCGGCCATGTGTTTCTTTGCAACTAGGTTAGCCAAGATTGATAGGGAGGCGACATATAAACACGCTCGTATCTTCAGGTTATAAGTTTCAAGCGAAGGGAGGTCGCGGATCAGACGTTACGGCTTGGCAAGCAATTTACGACGGTTTTCGCTTGGAACTGTTTCGCGTCCGCGGTGTAAAACCGCTCGAATTTCGACCACTGTGTTTCACCGGCGTTTACGTACCCGCATTCAGAACAGCCGCGGAGATAACCTAAATTTCTTCTTCTTTCACGATCTTCCATTCCTCTGGTATTTACGGGATACGCCGAATTATCTCGGCGAAACGTATTTTTACCTCGTTCCCCGACCACAATTTTCAAATTTAATATCCGCCGTGTTTCGTGCGTGGTTGGATTAAAAATTATGCAGTCGGAGAAAATGAACGAGCCGCGATATTTTAGTTGTCTTGACGCATCGCCTATTATCAACGAGAGTTACCGATAGCTGATGTACAACTTTCTCTGTGACGTTTATTTCACCGCGGTGGCTTGGTTAACTCGATTCGATGTGCGTTCCAGGGTTACTTATCGATAGTACTGATTACTTTTTTTTCTTTTTTTTTTTTCTAAGTAAATTACGAAGATGGAAACTAGTTTTAGACAATAATTGCAGACGTCTTGCTCCAATATTAGATAGGAATGACGGCTCGGTGTTTATTTTGCGTCAACGATCGAAGTGGAAAAATGTCTGTGATTAGTGATTAGAGCGATTGCTAGCGGCCTGCGGGGAAAATTGCACGTTCGTGGTCAGAAGTTGACGCGTTAAGTACCGTCTTCGATGTATTTATACGAGCGAAGCAAAGAAAGAAAAAGAAAAAAAAAAAAAGAAACAAGCCAAATAAGGACATCGAAAACGCGTGACTCGTAGATCGATCGAAACGTGCGAACTTTCACGTACGCGGTATTACTCAATAGCACGAGCAACCATTAGTAAACGGCAGCGATGCCGATTCCGTTGTATATACACGAGCGGTAAAATGACTCGTGGTAACGTTTTCATTGCCACAATTCCACGGAAGTTTTTCTACGCTTTCGTAAAAGTGTACCTGACCGCGCACAAAGAGAAAGTGTACGGACTACTTGTACGGTTCTTGCGATATTTCGATTCTTATCCAGTACGTGGTCCGATTACTTTATTACACGTAATTACCTGGACGTTGAATTACCTAGGCCAAATATATAAATTCATAGAAGCATGGAATTGCGAAAAAAAAAAAAATTAAGGCAATGCCTGAAAGAATCAACGTGCATTAGATTTGAATAAAAAGGGAAATTCAAGATCATTCGCTTTCGCATTATTTTAAGTTTTGGCTCGAACTACAGAATTTGCAAATTTATGGAACCAAAGAATTACGAAATATCAGAGGATAGTTTTAAACACGGTAAAATGGGAATACGATAAATAATAAATACGACAAATATCTTTAATATTATCTTCCGTTTCACATAAATTTCATTTCGGAGTAACTTTAATCTTTCCCTAATTTACTGCAGCCTCTGTTCTTACTAGAAATATCTAGCAAACTAGAAAACGTGCTTTGATCGTGAAAACGAAACCTAATTGTGTCGCGTCTTCTCGTGTAAATTATGTTCGCCGTCGAAAGTCGGAAGCTTTCTATTGGGCTAGCCTGATTCTCATCCGATATTATATTATCCGCGTGGAAATTGAATCTCTGTGTCACAGGTAGCAAGAAGTTACGGCTTGGTACACCTAACCGTGAAAATTGTTAGCCAATATTCGAACGTTTACCTAAATGGGAAACGCTTTGTGTCTGGGGACAAACATTTAAATTAATTGAACGAAGTTACGCGGTGACGCCTGCATTTGTTCGTAAAATATAATTAACGAAACATCTGCCAGACAATTCGATATCGAGGAGTTCTTCTTAATATTCTATGTACCTACGATCGATCGTATCGAAGTATTTTTCGCTAGAAATATTATTATAATCGAATTCTCTCACGTTTCCTGACGTACGAAGAATGAATTATCGTCGTTAATTATCGAAAGATATAGCGCGGAAAGACTCTTAATATTCTCCTGTTAAACTTTAAACATTTCGTTATGTTAATGGGATCGCTTTGCTTGGATAAGTCACGGCCGATCGCGTGTATAATTAATCTACGGAATAATTCATCGTTTATTCTTCTGCCTGTATCTAATACGATTTGGATTTTGTCAACGTCGTAATTGATTTATAGGAAATACATTTTTCCTTTTTTTTTTTTTTTTATTGATCGTAGTCGGTAACGTTTCGTTCTTGGCTTTTTCGTATCGTACGACAAAATGATAGAATACGCGTAGCTGGCTGTAATTGGGATTAGAGAGAAAATGGGGACAAGAATAAAAGGATTAGGAGCGGATGGGGGCTGGGTGAAGGTAATACTGGTAAAACCTGTACTTCTAACGCTTCTAACGTGACACATGATACGTACGTGCACGGTATCGTGGATTTCACATAGGTCATCGATATTATGTAATAACAAGTATTTGTGTAAAATATTCGATACATCCGTCTTAGGTTTTCTGCTTGTTCGTATTCGTTTTCAGATTTATCGTTTATATTCGATCGAGTCACCGTTCGTTTTTGTTTTGTTATTTTTCAAGCCTTTTCGTCAAGTTCTCTATCGTAATTCGTATCTATCGATAAAATTATTGTAGCATGTAGTAAGTAAAGTAATGCATGCAGTTTTTACAGTGTTCATTTTTTATTAATAATATTAATAAAATAAATTAATAATAATAATAAAGAAATATTAGAAATATGACGATTAGAAGTATGATATTAAAAAGTAATCGAGAGTATAGGAAATTAAATCTCAACTGCGGGAATATTGGAAAACAAACGTATTCTGCGTTAATTACAATAATACAATTGCGCCAATCACCATTAATGGCGCTAATCTAGTTACAAATTGCGTAGTTTAAAAACTTCCTGACAGTTAAGTTTCTACTTCATTTTACCATTTCCTCGTTGTTAACCTTCGTCAAGCTATTAGCAAACGTGTATCAGTAACTAATTAACCCCTTCTTGTAACTATTTTCATATCACTTAACTACTTAACCAACGAACGTCATTGTCACGTGGCAATTATGCATATTTATGCTATTCATTGTTTGTTTCGCCAATATGTACAGCAATTAACGAACGTATTTAAACAGCCTTTAAGGGAGAATAACAGTTTTGATATTGCACCGAACGATCTGGTTGTTTTTTGTCGGAAGTTGGATAGACGAGTATACCGGACGTGCAAAAAGAATTTTGGAAAAATTGCAGTTGGTCGGGATCGCGAAGGAAACAGTACAGTAGCGCGTTTTCACGACTTTTTTTTATCCGAGCCTGTGGTAAAAATTGTACAAATATGTATGGTGAAAATTTCATGGAAATCGATTGTTGCAGGAAGAAGGGAAAGATGCAAGAATCGTTGGATTTATCACAGTCGTAGGCCACGAACTCGTGCGATTTTCACTACTTTTAACCATGTTTATGGCTCATAGGAACGTTGAGCGAGTTGGATGGAATTTTATGTAACCGACGTAAATGTACAAAATGTGTATTTGAAAAATTTTGATTACAGCTCGGATAAAGAGATCGTAAAAAGGATCTTTTCTATTTTCATCGCGAGTTGCAATTTAAAACAATCTTTTTTGTACACATCGTCTAGTAAACTAATTCGTTTAACTTTTCAAAAAATACACGAGTCGTTTGGTTCGACGTTACGAAAGTTAATCAATGTCGAAGAGCGTTGAAATAGCTCAAGTTTTGCCAATCACTGTATACGTATACGTTTATGGTAACTGTAACAAAAGCAGAGAAAGTTCTGTTACTTAAACGCCTCCGAAAAGTCGCGGTAATTTCTCCGGTCTACAATTTCCTGTCGTCGTTACAGTCGCTATGTCCGTTTCCGCCATTGTTTTACGATGAACCGTGTGGTCACTCGTCGCAGGAATGATACATGCGTTGCGTACCGTAGATACATATTTGCAAATGTACATCACTCGGCACATCCTTGAAACTTTCGCCCAAGAACCAAGTTTCTACCGTCTCGAACAGTTCCTAACTTCCGGATGGAAACCATAACATTTTGGAACGCTGTTCTGTTATTTCGCTGATACGTATAACGTTGGCAAAACCACGTAACTTCCATCGCTACGTTTCGCCGTAAAATAATAGCAAAGGTTACTTGGGCGAGCGAACGTTAAAAAATTGTTGCAATAATTATTTGAATAATTATATTTGAAGTACGAAACGTCTGCTCTTTTAATCTAGAGTTTTTTCAGCGATGAAATTTTTCGAATTAAATCGCGAAAGAAATTAAGCTGAGATTATTATGAAAGAAATTAACTGAGATTGTAGAGAGCGAATCTCTTTTCAGAACGTTGTTATTAAATAGAAGCACTTAACCGAAACATTAATAAATCTAATATCTATCGTTTCCAGGTTTCTCCAAATTTATTCCCGTTTCTCTGAAACAGCCGGCCGAGTTGAGTCGAAATTTCAAACTCAGTGTTAGAGGGCCGTTGAAATTAATTTCAATAGAGCCAAGTGATAAAGCGATAAATATTAAAACTTTATCGGCGAATCGTATGCTTCGATTATGGGAATAATCGATCAACAATTGCAAGTTTCGTACACTCGAATTACGCACGAACGATTCGATCAGCTAATGGCTATAACAATAACGCGAATGGAGCGTTATTAATAACGTACAAGACGTGTCTGCCATTCGTCGATATTAAACGCAGGCAGTGGGAAAATTTCTCTGCCTGCTGGATAGCTTAATAACCGATTAAAAGAGGATGTGACCGACGTGAGAATGACACGGACACGAATTCGGCCCTACTAATTCATTTTACCGATTCCTTTTCGCCGTACATAGCGATTAACATGTTGACTGTTCCGTCTGACTCATCCATGAGTCATATTCTTCCGGCAGGACGTACACGATCGTTGAATCGTGCGCTTGCTCTCTTTTTCTCTTTTTTCTTTTTTAGGGACCATGAATTATGAACACACGACTGTTACTTTCTTGACAGAAGAAAAAGGTAGTTTGTTTTGCACGTTAAATTACACGAAGGGAAGAAAAGAATACGAAAAGAAAATTAGTATAATACGCAATGTATTGTAGTACGATGCAAAATTACGGGCATCTGGAATTTATTGTCAGAAATTGCGTAACTGTTGTTCGGGAACTTTTCACTCCTTTTGTATTTCTTTACTTTTCATTTTTTCGTACGAATTCTATGCGTGTGTGTGTGTATATATATAAATGTACATGGGTAATGGAAACAATTTTATTTAGTTTGGCCTTTGTACGGTAAAAAATTATTTAGCTTATACATTTTGCAAATGGTTTCTGCTAAATCATATTGACCAATGAATTACGATTACCAATTAATTATTATCGGTATCGCATCGTTTAATGTCCACTGTGTTTATCGATCGAACGAAGATCTAGATTTTTAAATAAATACGGCGCGTAATCAGTACGCGTAAAAGTATTTTGTATAGGGACGATATTAAATATCATTTCATAAGGTTAGACTACTTTGTAGTATTTGTAACTAGAAATTTTGATAAAAAATGACATGGCAAACAAACTAAATTACCGGCTTTGCCATAGTGACTGGAAAATTGCCTTTCAATTTATCCTGTGACAACGGGCTACCGTGTCGTTAATGAAATTACCGAACTCGCCGGTTATTTAATAACATGGCATAAAGTCGCAGCGGAAAATTATGAAAGAGAATTACGAGCCGCCGAAGATAATCATCCATCCATGGGCCATAATACTATAAGACGGAACCGGATTAACCTCGAACGGTATTTGTAGAGACTCGATCGCATGTATACTCGAAGTACCGTTCCCGTATACCGTATATCGTATAACGCTGTGTTGTTATAACGTACTAAGTAGTTCAGCCAAGTCCCGCTTTCAACCTGCTGGAAAAGTTTATCCGTGGCAAGCCGCCGTCTTCCAACCACATTCGTCATTTACAGTTTAACGCTCCGATCATCTCGTGAAAAATTAACGAAACCTCGCAGATTTCGACATTTTACCGAAAAACACACGAACCGGTAAGAGACAACGACGAAGGATAAATTCGACGCGCGCTTGATATCGCCGTGACGAAATAAAGAAATAGTTGAAAATATTGTAAAATATTCGACTAGAATGACATTTTTTTTTTTTTTTTTTTTAGGGGTTTTTGAGATCGCTGCAACCGAAAACGACGGCCGTTTTTAACGGAAACAAAGCGTACAAAATTTCGGTCAACTTGTCGATGCGTGACGTTTTTGTGCATTTTGACGATAACCTGTTTTCAAATTTGCTACTCTCGCTGAAGTTTGCTCTACAGGTCTGGTTCGCTCTGTATGCGTTTGAATCGTGGTTTGAATTAGTTCTGGCTCGTTTTTTGTTCTTATGTCGTGAGCGAATTACGGATTTCTACGCTCAGATGTACATATATACGCAGATATTGACGAGGCCGAATTTCCAAAATCGTCCATTTCTCTGGAAAGTGATCCTCATTTTCGGCTTTAGCGGCTCGAAATACTCCCGAAAGGGCGCATTTGGATACAAAATTTTGCAGTACGAATACTGTACTTTATCCAACATTTTTATTTTCCTTTTTTTTTTTGTATTACATTCACGTTTATTTGCCACCTGTTAATCTATAACAATAAACAAATCCTCTAGTTAAACGAATACGTACAGCTACGGTGTAGACCTTGTGGCCATCGGCTCGTGTCTTCTTTTCTTTATGGGATAGCTGGCAGAGTTAGAATCTCTTACTATTGTCCGAAGATTTAAAGCGTTTCACTTTACGGTTAACTATCTTGAATCAGTCGTTTCGCGAGTCTGTTTGGATGGTGTATATCGGTCCGCAAGAGTATTTGTCTGTTTGATTGACAATTTTTCTTCTCTTTTTCTCTCCTTCTTTCTTTTTCATTCCGTCTTATTTTCATAGGGCAGTTTAAAAGTTTTATTCTCCGAAGCATTAGTTTTTAGAGCATTTATTTATCGATATTGGCACTGGCTTTATCATACTGTACTTGGATTAATTCAATGGAGAGGAGTGCGCCTTTGTAGGTGAGATATTATGTATCATTAAGCGTATAGTTATGACACGTATATGAACAGAGATTGGTTCAGAATTTTAAATCTCGTTCCAATGAATTTTTCATGGCTCCTCTTTATAGAGACGGGATAACGTTACGCGCGGAATATAATAAATAAATTTTCCCGCCGAGAACATTTATTAAGCGCGATCATCTTCTCCCGGACTTAAAATACACAACCACTTGCAAATTTAGAAATTTATGTTTCTAAGTGTTTCTCCGTCCTCGATAGTCAAACAATCTAACAATATATATATATATATATATATATATATATATATATATATATATATATGCTCAGGATTAGGGATAGGTGATATATATCACAAGGGATGGAAAAGTCACGCGTGATAAATTTGATCTCTCTTCCCAAAATTGTATTTCCAGTCGATAGTCAAAATATTTTATAATACAATAATTGGACTGCGAATTTTTATGCGTCTATGGAAAACGTAAAGATGTAAGAACCCGTAGACTGTACGCAGTACACGAGAAAAACGTATATAAAATATCCAAATTACCTGTTACACCTATATACCTGTTTCTTTACCTATTTCCACCAAAACACAAATTTGCACAGAAACTTATTAGCCATACACATAACGATAACGCGGCCGATAATTCTACAAATTTATACGAATTGTTGCCAAAACCCGCGTCTAAATTTACCAAGATTCCATAAACCCTGATCTCATATCGGTGACGGATTGATCCAGCCGATCTTAATATCCTGCAGTCGGAAGGGCCAGGGAACATTGTCCGTGTCTCGGCAGTTCGCCACGAGCCTCGGTATTAAATGGTTGACGAGCTACCCGGCAAAGTGACCGCCTATCGCGATAGACCATTCCAGCAGCACGTATACCTGCATAATACCCGGTCGCATAGATGCGTACGGAACAGCATCCTGCGGTCTACCGGTATTCATGGCACGCTTTGCGATTCAAATTCGTTAGACTAATGGCTGGACGTGTCGGTGGAGGGTCGGTCAATTTCGCGGCGTAACGGCTAAAAGTTGTTGGATAAACGGGCTGCACGCAGCCCTGAATAAGGGTAATTTACAGGGGCGGCACGGCGGCTGTACGCAACCGTAGGAAAGTAGAAGAGTCGTTCTCGCTGTACTGTGTACGATATTGTACAACGTTTGGGAACTTTGCAGTGGTAAACACTTAATTCGCGACAAACGCGTACCGTGGTCTCAACCTTGGTCTCCCAGGGAACTCTTCCTCCTAGGGAAGCTTCGACGCTCTTCTTCTTTGTAATCTTGATGCTGACGCTGGATTAGGGGCGAGGACGATCGTTATGAGGATAAGAAATATAGGGCAACCGTTGGATGACATATTGATGGGGCGAAGCGTTCAGGGTGGATTCATGATGATGGTTATCTGTGGTGCGTTTCGGAGGGGATTCGATGGAAGAGATTTGGATAATTGTTGGGACAATACATAAGGAATGCTATCGAATTGATTAATAACGAACGAATAATATTTGGCACAAAGAGATTTTCTTCCGTGGCTCGATATTCGTTGATAAACAAGCTATTGAATTTTCTCCCCCTTTGCAGACTATTACGTTATTATAAATATTGGATTATTAATACGTTTGAATTGAACGCAAACAGATAAGCTAGGTATTGAATCAGTAATGAGTACGAATTTTGGCCATTAACATGAATTACAATATTTCCACGTTAAAATTTAACGATTTTAATACATTTGGTGGGCGGTTAACATTCGACGATATATACCTTCGAGTTGTTTCAATATTTAGTTTGTGTTTCAACTTTATCAAACACGTAAAGCGTACTCGATACGTATATCCGAAGCTGATCGTTTTCGATCTAAAAAAAAAAGAAAAAAAAAAGGAAGGAAGGTTTAATTACGCGCGAGAAAAAGGAAAAATATCCGACACATTTTGTTTGCGAGAGAGGTCATAAATAATATCGCATAAACGCGTCGAAAGGAAATGTGCGCAGGGTAACAGAACCGCTTGTAAAACATGTTCTCCGATGTAAGTTTGACTTACTTTTTTCCTTTGTTTTCCCCTCTAACTATGTTACGTGCTTTCAAATAATTTCGAACGTTTGTGCAAAACCTTGGTGAATATATTAAAACGCGAATCAGCGTTTGGCAAAGAAATTGTTACCTTTGAACTTACGTACTTGGCGATCCGTAAATTTATGTTTTTTCCCTAGAAGGAACAACGAGGATGATTGACTTTTACAATGAGATAAATTACGATATAAATTAGAATCCAGATTCCTGACTTAATCTAACTCTTGAATCTTCTAGGGATGGAAGATAAGATTACGCGTCCAAAATGAAAAAACTTTCCTTCTAAATTCATTCCCTTCTTTTTTTCTTCGTTCAAACTTTTACTACCTCGTAAACCGTGATAAAGTTGTCCGATGCTAACCTACGTTAAGAGTGTTTGGTAATCTTGGAATTTAACCGACCAATGGTACAGTTTATTGTTTTCGACTTTTGAGAGAAGACGTCTCCTTTCTTCTGTTTCCGTAAACGCGGTACTTAAAAGAGAGGTAGATGTAAAGAAATAGAATTTTTATAAACTCTTTGCCCAACCTAATCCTTTTTACGATCACATCTCGATGATACTTCTAACATCAACGTAATCGTAGAATTAGACGGAGATCGTAAGATTTTTAACAACAAACGTACGAACATTTTACTCGAAAAGTGGAATCTCTTCTGAAAACGCGTTCATCGCCATTCCAGAAAATTAATAGGAGAAGTCTCGTTAATAATTTCACGTATTACATGCCGAATAGCAGGTTCGCGTATTCCAAAGCAACAGACACGTTCGGCAAAGTCTTGTTTAAATGTTCCACTCATAAAGTCCAGTAGAATGCATTTGCCTGTTATTCGAGCAAATTTACTCTTTCCTTTTTTTTTTTTCTTTTGTACTCTTAAAAGAAGAAGGACAGAAAAAAAGAACGAGATCGACGAGTTTCCATCGAACGAATTTTCTCTTCCTGAAATACCTTTTACTCGATGCATTGCGTAAAGTCGTCAAGCGGAAAAAAAAATTTCGCGTTCATCTCGCAGCTTTGTGCTCGTTTCTCCTCGTTCGTGAATTCGTAATTCGCTAACGGAATCGCGCGATACTTGGCATTTTATCAGTAGCTTGTCATTCTCTATTTAACGACCATGTAATTGGAGCGACTCCAAGGTTAAGTGTGTTTCGAAACGGCCGAATTTTCCCGCGAATCTTCGTTTAAACGTCGAAAGGAAAGTTGCTTTAATTTCACAAAGGCTGCCGTTCTTCGAAGTAATTTTATTTAATAATTTTCGTTACTCGAGTTACTAAACATATTTATTCTTTCGCGTATTTTTGGCCATCGATGTACCGCGACACGTATCGGTAAGATTGGAAGATAAATTTAAACAAATTCCTATACCTGTCTAAAAGAAACGACGTGTATTCGTAATTTTTACAATCGAATTATACGCATTCAAAAGTTCGCTCTGTTTGAGCATGTCTTTTTCGAAACATCGTCAAACGTTCGTAATCTTTTTATCGCAAAATTTATGTATACACTGCCCTCTCCTTGCCCTCCAAAATTCACGATATCTGGAACAATTCTCTATAAATATCATCTGTTACAAACGACAGTAGTAACGAACGATATTCTTTAACACGGCGAAGATTATTCACTCCTACATATAAATTATTCTATTTGAATGATTTTTCTAGATAAACGACGTTCCTCCCTCTAATTGATATTTCGTAACAATTTAGAAGCTTAAAAAGCCGAAAAGTCGGATAATAGAAAACGATCGGAATATTTTAATTTTGTTTCAAAGCGTAGATCAGAAAGTTATCTTCAAAGCACTGTTCGACATCGCTCCACTCTTTTTATTACATCAGGCCTAAGCTTTAAACTCTATTCAAAGTCTCCAGCATCCAAATCGTGCGGCCATTCAAACTTGCTCCCCTAAATTATGCGCATACCTATCAACCGGCAGTTTTTCTTGCGGCGTATTCTTCGTTGAATATTGAGAGGTATAATAAGTCCTGTGGAACAGAGGCGGCTCTCTCGTAGGGACGTTCGAAGGTCCTAGAAAAAGGCAGCCAAAGGAAGTGGCAGCTACCCACTTGGCCGTGGCCAAGAAATCAGGAAGAAAAAGACACGGAGAAGGAATAAAAGGAGAAAAAAAGCGTAGATAAAGAGAGAGAGAGACGAGGGAGAGAAGTTGGGGAAGGCAGGCCCGGGGCATTAACGAAGAAAGCTTTCCGAGCGAACGGTTAAGTTAGCCTGGAATTTATGGCCGCGCCGAATCAGACGTGAAACACCCACGGCGAAAAGAGGAAATCAATTCGAGAGCCCTGCGACTGGTTCTGGCCTCGAACGGAAGTCGCGAATCCCGCTGTTCCCGCAGGCACAAAACCTACGTCTTCCACCTTTCTCTCTTTTTCTCTGCTGCTATTTAAACGCCTAGAACTCGGTGTCTCCTATCTGCTGCGAAAAATTACCGCGAGATCGCTCGAACGTAGAAGAAAGTATATAGGGAGAGCGGGGAAGAAAAAGTGGACGATATTTATAAGGTGAGATTTCGGATACGAAGAGAACACGGTGTTTTATCGGTCGAATGGAGTTACGATCGAGGCTAATTAAATTACGTAAGAGAATTTTGTCGGTTTCTTATGAGACGCGTGTATACGTGGTAGGAAGATACGATAATCGTCAGACTGGCAGGAAACGGTTTATCGATCGATAGGAGATGGAAACGCGAAATCGAAACTGGCAAACAAGTTTTGCGTGATAGGTGGGAGAAATGTGGTTTGGACGTATAGGGGATTTTAAGGCGAAAGACTGGAATGGAGGCAGCGGTCTTTCATAAATGTTACGTAGGCGCAAAGTTCATGGACAATCGGAAGAATGACGTGCCACTAATGGAAGAAAACGGGACGAATATATACGTATATTACGGTTTAACGCATTTTGAGCGCAAAATGAAACGACGTTGATATAAGAAGTCGAGTCGTTGAAGATTTTAGATGGATCGACTTGTTTACTGTACTTCCTTTCGCTAAAAATACATTCAGTTTATTCTTAGCTATTGGGCAACGTTTAATTCGAACGATAGGAACGGAAATGAAGATGCGACCCAGTTCAAGTGGGATAGAAACGGCTACGACGTCAGGGAAAAAAGTTTAACGAACTTAGCCAAGCACCGAAAGTAATTCGAGGATGATTAACTTTTCAAGTTTCCACGCGATGACGCAAAGTGTCGTCGTGTTCAAGTTCTCTTCCTATCCTCTACCATCTCGCAGCGTTCGCTGCAAATTTTCCTAGACATTCAGCTAGCTCTCTCGGCCTGGACAGCGAGTAATTTACATGATGCATCCTCCGAGATCCTCCGGGTGCCTGTTTACGCGACCATGTCTCTTCTGGATATTTAACACTTGGAGATTTCCTGGTGGAGTCGTATATATTCTTGATCGCATATATACGAATATGATAGATGATAGGAAATGTACGATGATCTATGTATCGTAGGAAGTACATCAGAAAAAGAAATTATCTACAGGTTGATATCTTTATCGACGTATATAACGTTGAAACGTAATCGATGAATACGATATAATACGATCAACTTCCTTGAAGTTCCACGATATAGTGCGATAATGAGTTTAATCGACGTTTTTTTTTCTCTTCTGCATCGTGCTCGATAGTAATCAAGGATGCAGTCTGATTTCCTGTTTGATAATATTAATCGACGCTAATGACATTGAATATATACGTATATATACATGAAATATTGGTTCTTTATGAATTTCTTTTCACAAGATATTCGTCACTACCGTTTCACGCACAACGTAGAAGGGAAACAAACGCTCGGCAACGATAATAAGTAGAAATATTTTTCCATAATCTACTTTGTGAAATTGTGAAACGTATTACGAAACATAGCGGTGACTTCGTCGTTTTATATCTTAATTACGTTTAAACCTCGAATAATCGTTTCTCGGAAGGTTACTGTCCAAGTTTGCGCAGCAACAAATTGCATTACGACGATAAAACGTATCTGAACAACAACTCTCTGCGATAGTGCGAGGTGCAGTAAAGTTCGAAGGTCGAATCGAATTCCAAGAACAGAGTTTTTGAAAATGTACCGTGCCGAGGGAAGATTACGAGGAAAGAAAATTACAACTGATTACGATTCTTCCGTTTAGCCCGCAATTGTTACGTTCTAAGAAATTGTAAGATGCTTGTTTGGCGTTGGTGTAATTTATAATTGTTATTCTAAGAAATTATAAAATAGTCGTATGGCGCTGGTGTAATTGCACGCACATTTATTCATTCATTCGCTCACGCACACAGAACAAATAAACTTTGTTTCATTCGTGGTAACAGCTGCTAACGATTAACTGTCTGAAAGCAATACTCGTTATCCTTTTATGTAACGTGTCGCGCGATAATTTGGCTAGTAATATATCGAATTTAAATACTCCATTCGTTGACAAATCTTATTACACGTATACCACTCGAATGAATCACCTTGTCTCTTCCTATTGATTTAGACGAGCCTTCCCTATCTCGATCGGTTAGAGATCGAACAATCTGAAAATAAAGAAACAATCAAGCGCGCCTAAAAGATGTAACAGCTACGAACGCGATACAACGATATCGTTGATTCGTCGAAGAATGTCGATAGTATCGCTTCGCACGCACAAAATGTTTGTAATTTTCGAAAATGAAATTATCGCCTGAAGCTATCTATTAGTATACTAATATACGCTAGAACGTAATTTAAAAAATGTACGCGACCATAAAGAATACGATCGCTGCCAATCTTTTGATCTTGCAATCTTTTATAATTATCCAATCGATACAACTTTGATGCGTGCTTTCAGAATTCTACTTGTCGTCTTGTCCTTTACCGTATCTCGCAATCGATGACCATAATCTCAAAATCGATCAACAAAATACGTACGGTATGAAAGAAGATATTTCTTTACGAAAGTAAAATATCTAACGAATGATAATCTCTATTTCACGGAAGGCAAGATCGCCTCGCGCGGTTCATTGATAAGCCTCTGTAGAACGAATTAATCACACGCGCGATTATATGTATATTGATTGATAACATTACATACGTTCAGATTAATCCGAACGAAAGGTTTATCGCGGATCATTGGCGATGCGTTACTCTATACGTTCATTACACCTGGTAATGATAGGCTAGTTAATAATTTCATCAACTATGTTTAACGATAACGCGTTGTTTAATAACACAGCGATCGAGATGGAAAGTTCACTGTGTATAATCGCTGATATGCAGTACATCATATCACGGACAAGTTGATTATATCGACGCGTTAATGATATCATGTATCGGTTAATGATACCACCGAGTGTTTCGGGATAGTAAATATCTCTTGATGAGAAAATTATTAATCGACACGAATCTTCCCCCGTGATTTATCATTGAAAGTTCAGTAACGAAGGTATCTAAGCGATAAAAATGAAGATTAACGATGGTGTCTAATGACGCTGTGAAGTTTTGATTAGTTTTAAATTAACCTTCCGCTCAGTTTCATTTTCTGTATAATTTTTCCGGTCTCTTATCGTGCGATTTTTAACATTGCCCAAAACTATACCGATTTCATTTTCGTTAGTGTAACGTATTGTTGATTGCGTTATTTTTTTGGCGAATATCATCATTTTCAACGAAGTTATTAGACATTGATTTCCTTCTTTTCACGGCACGACAGGAAATTCGTTTAATAGTAATAAAAAAGATTAACGTCGAATAATAGTAATATCAGGATACTATTATATATATATATATTAAACGATACTATTTTAGTAATTTAATACCAGTATTATCATTTTATAGCGATTAAATTACAATTTTTGTTACTGTTATTTTACCATCTATATACGTATTAATTTTGATTGAGAAGTAATAATCGCTAAAAGACAATTTTTAAACATATCGTAGGATTAATTAGCATTCGCACACTGTGATAACTGAAATAAAACGTGATGGGAATTTCTGAAGCTTTGTAGCTTAGTTTTTAACTTGCACAGTACCGGAGTAATCCTTTGTTCCGCAATTCCTTTCTTTTTCATTTTTTCGCCTGTTACGTGTACAAACTTCGTTTGTATTTACTACTTGTACACTACAGGCTAGCCTGCAGGTTGTATAAATTAAAATTAAAGTCAGGATTAAGATAGAACAAATGCAGATTACGTTTGTCCTCGTTTTGAATCAGAATCTAGTTTAAAGTCACAAGATTAACTCGATATCCTAAAGCCCCGCAGCAATGGACCAAAGTCCATGTTTTTTTTAATATACTGTATCGCTGTGACTGCTGAATTATTTTACACGTAACTTAACCGAGGGCACTGAGTTTTATCGAATTTAAAACAATGATTTACGATTTGCCACTCGTATGCGACTCGTATAAAATGTCGCTGATAATTTTCTTTCTACTCTTATTGTACCAAAAAAGTACAATGGACGAAGACGAGAACGAAAGTTTGTTTAAATGTAAACGTAAATCTACTACTGACAAGATCGAATCTCGAAATATTCGAATTGCGCAGAGTCAGAGTTTTTTTTTCTCTTTTCTTTTTTATGAATTTCATAGTGCTCAAATGGAGAAAAGTAACGGAGAAAAATGACGAAAGGCGAGTATTTTATCGTACTTTATCGTCGTATTCGGGGAAAAATGCCACCGAGAGATCGCGAAATCCGTGAAATTCCCTTCGCTTGCAGCTTCGATGACACCGACGAGGATCGCCGCTCTTGCAAATAGGGTCGGCGTTAATCCGACCGTGAAGATAATCGTTTTTCCGTTAGGGACGCCGTTGCTTCTCTTCCGGTATGTTGCATCAACGTGTCATGTAGATCTGATTACGTGGCCTCGCATACAGGGTGACTCCAAATCATCCAACCAAGATTATCGATACACGATACTATGATGAGATACTAAGCTGCGCTATCGACAGAGCTATTTCGAATATGAATTTAAACAAGAAGAATATTTATATGGACGTTCTGGTAAATTTCTGGATAATATTTTCGAACAAACTCTCATATATGGTGTTACTTATTACGCGTGATCGTCAATGCGCAGTTTCATTATTGTTTGATTACGCGGTCTCGCATACACAAGGTGGCTGCGCGTTATCCGACTAAGATTATCCATACGCGATACTAGGGTAAGATACTAAGCTAACGCTATCGGCAGGATCGTTTCGAATATAAATTTAGAACGAGAAACTAGAAGAATATTTATGTAGGTATTGTAGCAAATTTCTGGATAATATTTTCAAACCAATCTTTATATGCGACGTTCTTTATCGCGCACATGTATATATAATTATGGCGCGATGATAATCGTCATTATATTTTCAGTATTCTTAGAACTTCTAACATTTAGAAGAGATAACGACAAAGGCAAAATATCTCGTTTTCTTTTATATATATCGAAAGTTTATTCTTAGGCACGGTATTAGGACTTTTGAAACGCGCGTAGGCGTAATATCAACGAGTCATACTATACAGGGTGTCTATAAATATATAGACGCTCGATGACCTCGAGGTAATGAAAAAAGTTCGCGCGTGCGTAAAAGTCGATTGAAACTTGCGAACTTGAAAATCACAAGCAATTGAATTTTGTTCTTAAAATGGCTTGGAATAAATGGTTGACCGAATCCAGTAGGAAATACTTAACATACAGGGAAATAATATGTACTCTGTAGATGTAGCGTCACGAATACTTTACGGAGAAACGACAACGTGCCGTGCGACGAACCATACGTCGTCGATCCATTATTATACTTCACCTTTCGTATTTTGTTCTAAGCATTTAATAAGACTTCGTCAACCTTGAGGGGCCGAGTACCGCAAGACAGATTGTCGGAGACCAAAACTTAACCTGAATATTTTATTTGATCCGAGTCGCTTGTCAGTGTCATGAAAGAGGTGACTATCGTCCGTCAACCTTTCTGTTTCCATTTACGAAATTCTAATTGTAATTCTTTTAGGGCTACCGTCGTCGGACAATCGATAACATCGTCCGCGTTTCGACGTTCTCGACGAAGATGCGGTTTGTGAATAAATATTGATAACGTTATAGCGAAACTATTGCATCGACGATACACGTTGATCGATACAATTTTAGTCGAAAAACTTGAAATATCGACAATGCATATTGATAATCCGAGGGCATGGTACGATCAAAGACAAATACATCTATCGTTGAAATTCTGTTTAATCGATAATTTACTAAGGCACAACGTTGTGTATAGGTAGCATCAAACGCGAGAGGGTTGATATATTTTAAATAAAATTTTCCTTGCTCTTCGTCATCGAGATAATTCACCCGTATTATCGTACAAATAAATACAAAAACCCGCGAAAAAGGCTAAGCCTACGCCGTAAGAGAGATGTTCGCTAAATTTCCGTATCGATCGGCAACCGGTCGGTGACCTCCGTTGCAAAAAGCGAATCGTCGACGACGTGGACGCTATAAGCAGCTATGAATTCACGTGGGCGTTCCCATAGCCTGCGTTACCACGAAAGAGACATCGTTCTCGTAATCTGCCTTCGATCTCGTCCTCTTTGCTCCTTCAATCTCAAGAAGAAGTAAAAAAAGGAAGAAAAAGGACAAAAAAGACTTCGTTTTATTTCACGAGCTTCGTTAAACGTTCCGCGATAGATGTTTGTATTACCAACAGCAATTCTGGTCCATGTTTTGCTTCAAAGTCCATAGGCTACTTTCTAAATAAACATCGTCTTTCGTCTTCTCTTCTCTTCTCTCCTCTTCTCTTCGTTGTATTTCCTCCTCTTTTTTCTTTGCCATTTTTGCTTTTGTTTACCATTCTTTGTTTTCCCCGCGTCGCTCGTAAATTTCTGCCAGTATTTTTGGGAGGCGTATACAAGGCGCACGCGTACTTTCCATCGAAACAATGCCTCTATTTCCATCGTGTTTCTGGCACAACACCGGCTTTTCGTAAATTCGAACCATTAAATATGGAGGCGACGCGACGTCTATATTTACGGGGTCCGCGGTGTGCCACCGGTTGCCATCGATCGGACCATCGAGAATCGAACGTACGACAGGAGGCCGCTTTGTCAATCGAAACTGTCTTGCAGTGTCGAGCCTCGCGCTACACCAAATATACCAAAGTTTATGCTCGTGTACGCGTGTCGCGATAGAATACCGTATACTCTGTATCGTGTTTGTTTATCTCCACTTCGTTTTTTCGTTTAGGAAAATTGCAAACTTTTTGTTTCGATCAATTCGAAGGATTAAACCATCGAGAAGTCCGTAATAAACGACTAATGTCTGGGAATTTCAGTTCCTGCGAATTGGAAAGTCTGTACGGACTTCTGGAAATTTGAGTTGCCGCGAATCGAGCAGTCTATATAGACGACAAGTTTCTGGAAATCGTAGACTCCGCGAATTTTTGCAGCTTTAAACAGCAGGTATTATACACCGATCGTTTGATTCGATAGAAAGTAAGAGAAGCTCGAGCGTTTTAACGTTGGTACAGTTTATTCGTGAAAATCTGTGAGACGTGATAAATTGGAGAAAAAAAAAAAGAAGAAAAGAAAAAGCACAGGCGGTGGAAAAGAGTTCGTCATATGGATTTTAATTGTAATCGCGAATTATTAATATACGTTTACTTCGAATAAGAAAAAAGAAAATGTAATATTTCGTATTAATTTTCAAGCACGGTTAATTAATATTTGCTTCGATTAATTTGGATATTTCGATAACTGTCGGAAAGTAACAACAAGCCACGTGTATAAAATCAAATTCACGGTTTTTACGCCTGAAAATTATCGTCCGTTTCGTTGAAGACGATAAAGTATATCATTTTTGATCGTACGTTTCGAGAAATGAAATTTTCATCGGAATGAAGGGAAAGAGAAAGCAACGTCGTTTTCGAAAGATAGAAGCCGGCGTTCATCGACGACTATCCAAGCACGTTATTATTATCCTTCTGATTAGTGCCACGCGAGATACTAAGAATAGCATCGAAAGTAAATTGATCGCGAAAGTTTCAGCGCAATGCGTTTCTTAAGCGAGTAAAGTACTTTACCGTGTAAGTTCTCGTCGAGAAGGAGTTCTACTTTCCTTAGAAAGCAATAATAATGGGTCATATGTATACTTTGAAAGATACAGAGATTCGATTGGATTATAAATTTGTATTCCGTTCTAATTAAAAAAAAAAAAAAAAAAAAAGAAACTTGATACGACGGGTGTCCTGTAACTGTAATTAATTCTAATTAATTGGGCGAGTCTCTCGATTAATTTGCCCAACTAATATCGCATAAATTATGCGAGCATCGATGACACACATCGTTTCTTCGACGAACGTGTTCGGTACGGATTTCGTGCTTGCCGTGTCTATACGAACAAGCACGTATTATGTAAATCTGTTGGATGTAAGCTGCAGAGATCTGCGATGACATAACATCGGTGCGAATGTTTGTTCCCAGAGGAAGAACATTTACGAATTTAATCCTGCGTATTTTTCGATCGCGTTATAATCAACGTCGAAAACTCGTTGGAATCTCCAAAAGAGCGCATTTTCAGCGTATCCAAAAGGGTGACAAATCTGTAAGATTTCTATAAAAAATGACGAACTTGTCGCTCTGATAGTTCCACGTCGACGAATCGTTCAGACCCGGCAAATTTTTACGAAGAAATACGGATTCATCGTGTTAGTTGTATTCGTGTTATTGTATCCAAATCGATGAAATTTCAGCGAAAGATCGTTTAATCGACTGATCTTTAATTGAAACCTAAATCGATCGTTCTATCCTATCAAATTTGTATGAAAAAGATACAAATCGATCGTGTCAATCACTCCGTTAGCTGTTGATCGATAAATCAATCGAAACCAATGAAACTTGTATGAAAAATTGGCAACAACTAATTTATGACTAATATGAAATTTCGTTGCCGATGCTTTGAAAGCATCCGATAATTCCACTTTCTTGGAGAGCTTTTAAAAAACACTCTTAGCCAGTCACTTGGTTCCCAGCAATAAAGTAGAACACAGAGATACGAATCTTTGTGGAAAGGTAGAAAATTCGTGGTAGAAAGCAGCTCGGTTTATGCTCGTACTACCGTGCATTGTTAACGCGAGCCGGGCGCGTTGCTAAACCCGGCGCTGCCTCTAAACACCGGATGTTCCATGCAACGGTTCAAGAAAGCTCGCTTACGAAATCAGCTTGGTCGCGGCGGTTGAATCGGAAAAATCACAAACGCAAAACTCGGTCGACAGGAATCGGTACGTTTACCGAGAAATTTTGCCTGGTTGCGTAATTCTTTCTACGTGCGTCAATCAGAGTGTCTTAAGCCGGTTTTGTAACACGTTTCGTTTTATCGGACAGCGAATGTTTATGCATTTATGGAAAATTTGTCGATGCAAGAATGTACACGAAGGTATACGAAATATTCAAATTGTAACGTGTATTTTAACGTTTGAACGAAACATTTTTTTGTTTTTAGACGCTGTCGCGTCGATTACGTTCGCAAGGATACGAAATTGTAAGACTACTTGCCGAGACCGTAAAATAATTCTTTCGCAAAGAGCATTGAAAGAGAACGAATGAAAAATTGTTTGAAACGCCGGAGGATCATCATTTTCTGCCCGTTTATCTGTCCTTATCATCGACGCAATTATCTAAATTCGCTTATTCCGTGCGTTCGATAATTCAGGAATAGGTATAAAAGGTTCGGCTAGATTCCTTCTCTCGGATCTATTGAAAACGAATGTGGGACAGGGATTCTCGTCGAGAAGTCGTTTGCTCGATAATGGAATTTAATTTTTCAGAGAATTTAACGGAAAGGTCGTATCTCGAGTACATTCCAGGAAACTTATATACCTCGAAAAGTCCGATTCTTTCGAATTGCCAGCCTCCTTAAAACAAAACGATAATTTAGATTATTAAACTATAAACTGGACAGAGAAGAGTCTGTTTCCCAAACGCGGTTCAACTTCGGTTCGATCGCACTTTCATAAAAACATTTCCTAGTGATAACGATATTATCCTCTGTATCTTCACTCTCGTCTTTTTCCTATAAACAATAATCGAAAACAGATTATTGGCTGGAATATTAACGAACGCAAGCGCGATATCGTACGCTCGAACGTTGTTTATTCGCGCGTTCGTTGCAATTCGTTCGTCGAGCGTGGACTCGCCTTTAAGCTCGACTATTCGAACGATAAAAAACAAAACGATAAAAGAAAAAAGGAAAGAGGATGGATAAAAAGAAGGAAGGAGAGGTGGAAAACTATTCCACTTCTCTCTATTCCGTGGCGCACGATGATCGTCTCGGATAAGAAAAGTGAAAACGCTTCCTCGCTCTCTCGCCGGCAATTGAAGCGATTCTACGTGGAAGTGGCTGCTGCAACCGGATGGAATGCGTATTGTTGACGATCATCAAAGCCGTTCCAGGAATAACGAACCCCTCACTTTCACCCGTCATCGTTTCTTGCCACGGCTCCCCGGGGATAATTAACGACCAACAGGAAAGCCTCGATATCGGCCAGGCCTCTTCTTCTTTCTTCGTCCTTCTTCTCTTTATCTGCCCTTTGAACAGGTCCGCGACCTCAACGAGTTAATTATTCGTCGGCGATTGTTAATTAAATAAATTCCATTCCGTCGTGGCTGCTACTCGTCGATCGTTTCTTGTTTTCTCCTTTGAGATTGGTTTAATCGTTCAGCGATTATGTACGTTCGAGGGTTTCTTATTTTCTTTAAGAACATCGACTTGATCGTTGGGAAATGGGATGGGGATAGGCATGCGTTTGCGTCACTCGATTCCAAGTCGTACACGATAAAAGATTTTCCTTTTCTTCGACGAGATCTTCATTTCGTCATTTGCTGCTTATTCACGATCGGGAATTTTTGTTCTTATTTCAGCTTGTTGGTTTCGTCCACCTATCGTCTCTCGCGGCATAGTCAAAGACAGATTATTACACGACAGACGACAAAGTCGTTTTTCAGCAAACGTTCCGATGCTTGCAGACCGGACACGTTTTTTTTTTTTTTAACCTAAATTTAGAATATTGCAATTACCTTTGCGCTTCGATAAGGAGAGATGTAAAGCATTCTGAGGAATCGAAAGGAATAAAAGTAGCTTAAAGGCGAATTGTCGAAATAAAGGTGTATGTTGCGAGTGGATTTAGACGAAATTAAGAAAATATCGCGGGGAAAGGTACAAGGAGTAGAGTCACCGATAAAAAGCCATACGACTGTCGGGCTATCTTGTATCTTGTACAATGCCGAGAGATATATTACGTTTGCCAGCTATGAATTGCCGATACTATCGATCGATCCTTCGATTGTTTTTCGGTAGCGATATAACGCTGTGTCTATGTCACGTCGACGTCGAGACACCAGATGACAGATAAAACGGTTTAAAAAGCCAGGACTGATCATAGGATTTCTTGAAACTTCAAGGACAGCAGATGCAACGATTACATCTCGCAGGATTTGTTCTTTTTCGTTTTGAATTAATCATTGAATAAATTTAATAAATAGTACGACACGAGTTTCGATGCAAAAATTAACATCTTCAAGTCGTAGTGTTGTTTCAAAGAACAAAATAATTACTTTTCATTCGACAGCAGGTGATATTATTTCGCAATTTTAATCATCATCCGCGTCAAAAACGATCGAACTGGTTTTCAAAAACAAAGATCAAAGGTTAGTCACCATAGATTAAGCAACCATTATCGACGAAGAACGAGAAACAAATGGTTCGATTGTTCCAGGAATATTATTAATATCAGCTTATCAACAAATTCCTTGTACGAATTAAAACTCATCGTGACTAACGAGCGGCGTTAGAACGTGGAACGACCTTTGCACCAGGAATGCGACTCTTTATCGCCACGCTTCTAATATTTTTTCCTTCTACCCCGTGTTGTTTCAAAATCTTTTAATAATTCCATTTATCGCGTCTCCGCCTTGTTCTTTAGAAACGAGCGAACAAAACGAACAAATTCGTTGATATAAGAAATTTAAAAGATGCGGTAAAAACAACCGTCTTACGACCGTCCAGAGTGGCAAGTCCCTCGATAGAACGTATTCTACGAAGCAAATGGCAACGGTGGTCGTAGTCGACCCGCGTTACTAAATTTTGTCGAAAGATTAAAACAAGATGCACACGTTGCACCGGCTAAAAAGGTTTTAATAACGTAGATGACCCGGATAACGTCGTCAAAAAAATAAAAAAAAAAAAAAAAAAAAAAAAAAAAAGAAAGAAAAGGCGCTAACACCGTTTATAGCGTTTTGCAAAGTTAAACGTTGCGGAATTTCAATGTACTGCAGCGCTCGGAGCAAAATATGTAAAATTCACGTGGCAGTCAACGTGTTTATATTAAACGACCAATTCGGGAGAGGCAAGCTGTTTCTTCCGCGCTATATACGTAAATATCTATCTGTCGATATGGTGGCGATACGTAAATATTCGGAATAATAGATGTGGGTGTCAAGTGCCACGTTTCAAATATCCGAAATATTTTGAATATTCGGTAATGGAAAGAATGCGAGGAGGAAAGGAGGATAGGACGAACGACGCAAACGCGAGCCGCATTTCCAAGCGAGCCTCAAAATAAGACGGAGGATAGAAATGTGACGCCATTAAACAGTCGAGTGGAAGTTGATGAATATTAAAAATATAATAGTGGGGTGCAACGTGAGGAAATGAAACGAATGGAACAAACGCGTTTTTATGTTTTTAATACGTAGTTTAATCGCCGGGAGAGGAGAATATATCGCGCAAGCACAATGACAAGGTACTTTATTAAATGTCTATGGCGATATAGCGTTTAAAGTAAGCAGAGGTTGCTCGCTCGCTGCGCGAAAGGTTTTATTTCACTGACCGACCAAATCAAGCGACAAACTTCTACGAGCTTAATACAAATTAACGCGTTTTTCGTACGATACTATAGTAAAAATCGACTTTGAGACTATTATTAAAAGATATTCGTTCGTCGTATTTCTCTTTCGCTATAATCTTGTACTTTCGGTGTCACGTATCTTGGACACGTGGAAACGGAGGTTACATACGACGTACGAGAATTAAATTAAAGTGAAACGCGTGTTCGCAAATATTCGAAATGTGTAATTTTGGCGAGAAATGTAGCACAAAGGGAATACGACAAACTAAGCAAGAGGGCAAGAGAATGACGCAAATGCGGAGCTTGTTTCTAAATATTTGCTAAACAATGGTGAGCCAGGATTTAATTGAAGAAACTAAAATACCACGGTACAATAGTACATGATGGATATAACGCAAGAAACTAACCGATTTAAGATAGCGGTAATGCATATAACGTAAGCCGTGTTTGCAAATATTCATCAGACGCGATGCGTTTCACAGAAAGTACGAGGTTATCGTGTAAGAAGATGAAGCGAATGCAATCTGTATTTCCAAGTATCTAAAATTATAGACCTTCGAGCTGCATTTCCAAACATCCGAGATAAGAACAAAAATAGCGAGCAACAAGTACAAATACGAATACGAATATAGAACGCTTTGAAACAAGCACGCGTCAGGAGAAAGTAACGCAACGACCACAAAATTGCATATTTTACCTTGCGAAGTAAAAAATTCTGGACGAATGCGCGTCTCGACGAAAGAATCGTACCTTCAAGTATCCAAAATTATATATTCGAGCTACGTTTTCAAACACCTGAGATCAAAAAATAAATAAACCGATGGAAATAACGAACGACGATACGACGCTTTGAAACAGGCATACGTCGCAAAGGAACGACGCAACGACTACAGAATTCTATACGATTCGAAGCTAAAAAGCCGTCGACGAGCGTGCGTCGCAATAAAACAAAGTATGTGCGTGCCGTGTTTCCAAACAAAATTCGGTGCACAGCCAACGCGCATACAGGGATACACGATACGACAGGATGAGATGGAAACGCGACGTGTAGCCGCGTTTCCACGCGATTCCAGATAACTTTGAACTAAAGAACGCAACGCGGACAAATTGATTTAATCCAGAGAGCGGCGAAGACGCATAATAGAGCGGGCTTTCGCTAGGAAGAACGGTGTTGGGGTCGCATTCAAATCCAAGCGTTGGTGCATTCCAGCTTTATGGAAAGAGCTTCCACTATCGCGTGCCGTTTATCGATTTATCCAGAGAACGACGCACCAGCGACACGTATTGCGGATCGTACGTCTCCTGTAGCGCTCGTGGCATTTTCTCCGCGGCCTCTACAAAATCGCCGTCGACCGATTTACAGAGGAATTTCTACTTGTGTACGTGTTTCTTATTGGTGCAGGCAGAACAAGAAGAAGAAGAGGGAATCAGGAGAGAAGTAAGGATTTCTTTCTGTCTGCGCGATTTTTTCATCCACGAAAGAAGAAGAAAAAGAAGGAAGACGAAGTGACACGTAGGAAACAAGAGAAGGAGAAGGCGAAGAGAGATAAGTTTCCTCCTGTTTGAGCGGGTTCTCCATCGATGAAAGAAGGAGGAGGAGGAATCAGGAGAGAAATAAGGATTTCTTTCCGTCTGCACGATTTTTCCATCCGCGAAAGAAGAAGAAGAAGAAGGAAGACGAAGTGACAAGTAGGAAACAAGAGAAGGAAAAGGCGAAGAGAAATAAGTTTCCTCCTGTTTGAGCGGGTTCTCCAGCGGTGAAAAAAGAAGAAAAAGAAGAAGAGAAGGAGGAGGAAGTAAAAGGAAACTAATAGCGTGTACCTCTGTGAAGATCTCATCGGTGACTTGTAGGAAGATCACCGAACGCATGTAAAAGGACAAAAAGGCAAAGAACAAGAAGAAGTTTATAGAAGATAGAGAAGAGCAGAAAGAAGTAGAAACGTCTGCCTTTGCGCAGGCTTGCGAACGGTGAAAGGAAACAGGAAAAGAGAAAAAAGTAAATGGGAGATCCAAAGAAAGAACTAGCTAGAAAGTAGAAAAGAAGGAGCGAAATAAGAATTTCTTCTTTTGCTTTTCAACTAATGCGGGAAAAAGAACGATAAGAAAAAGACGAGAAAGGAAGAACGAGGGGAATAAAAGTTTCTTGTTTTACGGTTTCTTTCCAGCGCTACCGCGCGGCATACAACGACAAAAGGGCAAAAATCGAAATAAGTAATCTGAATTTTAATCTTTCTGTTCGACGATATAAACAAACGATGTAAATAGTAAACGATAATTCGACCAGAAATCGATAGAGAATTCATAAAAATCGTTTGTATCAAAATATAATCGGTTGAATGTTGGCTCGCTCGTTCGCTATACATTCTTGTTTGTTAATTCTGGTTAAACAGTGTTTGCTACATCTTAAATATAGAGGCTCTTAGCAAACATACGTGTAATTTTAATTTCCACTGAAAAAATTTCTTGCTATAAGGAGCGATTTAAAAAAGATGACAGTTCAACGACCCATCCTGTAATTTCGATTGTTCCTCGCGAAGAAGGTACTGTAATACATCGCTGTATAATTTATTTCGGCAACAAAGTGCAACACGGGACGTTCTTTACCTTTTCAGCGAAATCCATCCGTGTAACGGCGACTTGGTTGAAAAGTGGATTTTCGACCGGATTTATTCCAAGGAAATCGTGATAGTCGCGCGAAAACTGTTCTTTGCTAAATGTCGGCGCAGTATCCGACGAAACGGAAGGAAGGATAAATGTCCTTACGAAAGAATCGAAAGATAGTTCCCAGCATCGGCACTATTTCGCTTAAAATACCAAAGATTTTCTACTCTTGCATAAACGTCACCGAGTATGCTTGGACGAAGAAACAAACGATCAAGATGTTTAAACCGAGCCAGGGAACCGGCAAAATACCAACAAACATCCGATAGACAGACTTTTCCTCGTGTCGGATCCTCCGATGTCCAAGTTTCAAAAGAAAAAAAAAAAAAAAAAAAAAAAAAAAAAAAAAAAAAAAAAAAAAAAAAAAAAAAAAAAAAAAAAAAAAAAAAAAAAAAAAAAAAAAAAAAAAAAAAAAAAAAAAAAAAAAAAAAAAAAAAAAAAAAAAAAAAAAAAAAAAAAAAAAAAAAAAAAAAAAAAAAAAAAAAAAAAAAAAAAAAAAAAAAAAAAGAAAAGAAAACTGCACGTTATACGCGTTTCTTCGTCTTTGCCCCAGATCCACGTTCAAATGCCGCGCTATGAAACGCGAGAACGTGGCCCGAAAAAGTACGTACCTGATTCGCGAACCTGGCCAACGAATTTTGATTTTTATCTCGAATTCTCGTTCAAACGCCGCACCGTGCCACCGTATAGATAGAAGAAGTAAGAAAAGGAAGTAGCAGGAAGATAAGAGTGGGTGCAAGATAAGGGATGACGAGCACAGAGACTCGATAGCCCCTGAGAAAGTGTCACAACGTGTGGAGCACCAGATTCACCCACGTCACGACTACTCGACCGTCCTGAAATAGCATACTTTTCTTCATCGATCAGTCTCGACCGTCTGCACCAACCAGCCCTTCTCTCGTTCGCTTGCAACCCCTCTTAACGAGAGAAGGCCGGGGGTCGAGGTTAACCAGTTCCTCACGGTTACTCGCGGTTAGATTATTCGAGAGGACAAGCTATTTGGGTGGTCTTATCAAATTATCCGTCAAACGTTCCACGACGTTCCGTAGATTTCCAATTGAATCGCTCTTACGTACCGTTACCGCCTTCCTATTGCAATTCTATCGCTGAAACGAGTTGTACAGCAACTGTAATAGTTTCGGAGTTTCTTAACCTGCTTTTTTTTTATTATTATCATTATTATTATAAAAGACAAGGTTTGTAAGTTGTCGAGCGATTTGATGGAAACGGGGGAATCGTTAAGTTTGGAATTGGCCGATGAAATTGATTTTATTCCTTGACGAATATTTTTGTATCTTAACGGATTGGCTATTGTCGGCATATATGTCGCGTCGATTCGGTCAGGCTTCCGCTGATTCGAACGAAACTACTTGGAAAGGCAAATGACAGTGATATCTTTTTATCGATACAAATGGAAATTTAGAGATTGGTCAATTGGTAAAAGGTATTTTAATGATAGTAGTTAAGGTAACTGTATTTTAATGTACTTTTGTTTAGTAATATACAGTGGCAGATAGAAGAAAAATAATTTTAGAAACATTTTAGCAATCATATTTGACAAGAACGATGAACAAAAATTTATCGTTATAACACTTGCCTTTCCCCTTAGCACGGTCTCCGGTAAACGTTGATATCGACGTGTCACATCGATTACTTCTGCTCTCTTTCATTCCAATTTTTATTCCAGTATTTAAATTATCGCACAACCAACAAACACAATAGCAGAACGACGAATAGATAAGAATAATAAAAGATGTTTCGTATAAAAGTTGCTAATACTCAAACACCCAAATACTATCGTCATTCTTAAAGCCTTTTTTATCTGCCATTGTACGCGTATGTAATACGCATCTCATTTTCTCTTGCACGAAATAACTTCTATTATAGGTTCGGTTTACGTTTATTAGAATCGAGATTTTTGAAGGAAACGAGGTCAATTCAGAATTCTAACGCGATATTTTGTTAAATAATACGTCGAGAACGCGAAGAAAGGGTTGAATTTAATGGAATGAGCGAAGACGCGCAGTATGTGGCTCACAGCGAGTTGGTTGGTTCTCGGTCAGCAAGAACATGAAAGGGACTTGAAAGCGCATTTTAAAGCAAATAAACACGTGTTTGGATGGCAGGTGTCCGTTTTCAAGCAAGTGTACCGGGTGAAAGAGGTCAGGAATTTATTTTCCCTTTCTTTGTGCTATTTGCACGCAGGATGTCGTATTTTAACCAAATCATAGCAAATATCGTTGAAACGTTTAATATGGTGGTTTCTCGTAACTGGTCTAACGTAAATCGTCGATGTTCTTTCGCGCGAATGTACGTGAATTTCATTTAAATTACATTTCGAAGAGGAATATTAATAATAATTTATCTTTATGCTTGGCGAGGTTCTTCTTCCTTTTAGCTAAACAAATTTTTCTTAACACGTGCAGGTACTTTCTCGTTTCAATCTTACGCTACAATTTTTCTCGAAACATTATATTTTCTTTTTTTTCTTGTGGAGGGTAACTAACTGACCGAATTAACGCATTAAAAAATATGTAATTCTATTTTAAAGAATTAATTTGACCTCAACCTACGAGAAAACAATATTGTACAAAGTTACGTTCCTCTTGAAACCATTCGACTCTTCGTCTGAAACATTTTTTGATGCAATTAACGGTATAGTTAACAGCTCTGGTCTTAGGTAATTCGTTTCGAGTATTATATCTTTTCCTATAATGTTCCTTCGCATTACCGTCTCATACTCGTATCGCTTATTTCCAATGAAACTCGTACACTTGTATAGTGTAAAATTTTAATGATAAATGCTCCATATAAATACATATATGCAACACGCAACTCGCATAAATGTACGTACATAATTACGTTCCAAATGAAATCTTCCCAAGATCGTTATACGCGCTTCGCGTTACGTAGTACGTACATAAAAAAAGACTTTTTCAGACTGAACGCTGGGAAAAACGAGCACGGCTTTTAAATTGCATCATTCTTGTCGTAAATCAGCGTCACGTTGCGTATCGTTGGTAACCGGTGGAGTTGCGAGGTTTCGGTGTTTTACATCACCGATCGAAACCATCGACGATTCCTCCTCTAAATCTAATTAAAAACTTGGAGGATGTTCGCGTCGTCACTTTGTCGTAATCAGGTTAATAAATTCTTCCACGCAATTTGTGACAAAAGTTACGACACACTGTAAACCACGGAAGTACTTCGCTCGGCGTTAATAGATTGTTGTTTCAAGGTTTGCAGGAACGTTAATTTACCGCGAGAATGGTACGGTCCTTTTATCTGTCGTCGCACTCTTCCTAACGTTTCGTTTCCGGTAAATTCGACGAACGACAATTTCGTTCGATAATATCGAAGCAACGGTTACGTTCAACGAATTCCATTAACATTAGAGATACCAACGTGTTTCGACGAGATCGAAGAATGTAACGATTATTATTCTACGTTTGACATTTATAAAATATTCGCACATTTGAAAAAGTTGATGCTAACCTATCGTGTTAATTCGTTAATGCCATCGTTCTAGGCGGTATCTTTAACGAATCTACCTTTTCTCATAAGCAAAGAATCTTTATCTTTTCGTTACGATATGAACCGCTCGGAAAGCATATCGATCAGTTCCGTAAATTGAACCGACTCGAAGAGGCAATTCATTAAATCGATCTTTTTCATCGATATTTTATTAAACTTGAATTACGTACCTTGGTAGCCAAAAAATTGATATACCGAAGAGATCTTTACTTGCGGGATGAAAAGGTCTGCTCTGATTCTCCATGTTCTACGACCACGGTGCAGAGCAGAATACGCAAAGTATGTGTTGGTTGGTCGAGTGAATTCGCGAGTACGTGTCAGGTCACCTATATTTAACGCGGAAAGAACGTCGCTAGGAAGAGGATCGGATAGATGCAGCGATGGCTGCGTTATCAAGAACCGTATCTTCCTCTTCGCCGTTCTACCAGTATTTTATAGTACCGCTATAATACTGTTCTACTAATTCTCTACAACTATTTCGCAATCTTACCTATAAACGAAATTTGATTTTCCAACGCTACTGTCGACCTTGCCAACGCCTCCGAGCGACTTCGACGAAGCTTCGTCGTCTCCTTCCGTTAAATGGATCGCCGCGAACACGCCCAAGTTCTCGGAGCATTAATTAAGGGACAAGTTGACGCGATAAGACCGAAGAAAGAGGCTTTTTCTTTTTTTCTCTCCTGTGGAAAAGAGCACGAATACATAGAAGGCGATCGTCGCTATTTTTAAAAGAATCGCCCACAGAGACGAGAGCTCAAGGTTCGAAGAGGCGTTGAAAAGGGACGGCCTCGGTAGACTATACCGAGAAGCAATTAGGCCGCTCCCTAAGGACTGCACAAGAGTCAGCTAATCTCGAATCTCGACTTTTTTAAGAGGCCGCGATCAGAAGAATCAACGCGATTCAGACCTGCACTTGACAGGCCTGCCAGAGGCTTCGTGACGCGTTAATCGTACGCCATACATCCATTATTGAATTATCAACATCCTAATGAATCGTGTTAGCGTCCTTGCACTCTCAAATTAATTTACATAATTCCTGTTATTCGTTGTTTCGCATATCTGTACAACTTACGTCCTTACGTTGGTACATTCCGTACATTCTCTTTCCTGGAGAACAGATCTCGTTCGTTGTTGTACCTTCAACATCGACGAGGTTACTGCCAATTTTATCAGTTGATATACGGATCTATCTAGCGGCGATCTACTAATGCATAATTCAAAATAGCACGGTAACAAGTATGCGATATGACGCATAAAAGCTATCCACGTGTAAGTGTAGCACTTTTAAGTTTTAAGCCGTGTGGTGCTATAGAGAAAATTAGGATATAAAGTAAGATACGCTCTAATATAGCGTGTCACGCGATACAGTACGCCAGACAGGGTGTGACACGTTATCTCGTGACGACCAACGTTTTAACCAGCTACACTCAACGATCTCACTCGTGTTAGTTTAATAGCCTCGCTACACGTTGAGACGAAAAATTTAAGTTGCCTAGTTTATTAGCAAAATGGATCGACTATCGGACTACCAATTTCGCGAACCTATATAATAATGTTCTTATTTATAGAAATCTCCTACCTTCCACCCGTCGTTTCGTTTCCTCTGAGAACAAATTATATCGTACGCCGCATTTAGAGAGACTAGAATGTCGAAACGCTGACGTATTTTAATTAACTCTTAATTTCGTGATTAAAGAAGAGCCAATTTAGAGAACGACCGGGTTAATAAGTTAGGCAACTCGTCCACTCTGTTTATCGCCGTGAACAAATAAACAGAAGATAGCTCCGTACAAAAGTTCTCCTATACCCCCGTACTCAATAACTAATTTACCCGCGAAATTCGAAATAGTTGACGCGAGGTGCGTAAAAACGCGTCGAAAGGAATCACCGAAATCTGACGCTATATAACACTGTTAGCTAGCTAGTGTCAAGAGAATTGATATTCATGGCGGCTGTATCCCGAGGCACGTTGGTGAGGAACCCGCGTGTATTATCGATGTTGGAGAAAAGTGTAGGATCGTTGATGGTTCGCGTTGCTCCCGAACGAACCAACGTATAATACGTTATGTAAGCTCATTGGCGACACCCTTTCGTCGGCGTGACGTCGTTTCAAGGAGAGATAGAGCAGCTCCGCGTGTTTGCATCGTCGCATAACCGGGCAACGTTTCGGTGACACAACCTAGATGGTACATAGCCGCACGGTCAGTTTTAGAGATGACGTTCTGTTTACCGATCATCTTAGAGAAGATACGGTTGTCCTGTTTCGATGTGGACCGATGTTATTCTCCGACAATAAGTTTTTGGACAAACAGTCTTTCCAAAGACGTTACGCGTACGAGCTCTTATTGTTTTATTCTTTTCTTCTTTCGTTTCCTTTTTTTTTCTTTTTTTTTTTTTTGTAAAAACGCTTCATAGTACCTACTAATCCCTTTTCGAAGTACTTTAGGGAATGGCGAATAAGATAGAATAATATTAATATGCTCGTAACATCTTCGGATACATTCCTTGTATCTGTATCTGATATTTTTAATAAGTAAATATTTGATTGTAATAAAATTTTCTCTTAATGCGTTTCCTATTTCTATATATATATTTCAAGGTTAAAGAAATACAATATTGGAAATAGCGCGATGCTACTTCAACTTTACACGTGGCAAAAATCTCAGCGGATTTTCATCGAATAGAACAGTAATTGTCGATAAATATCGTCCCAAGATGTTGGAGAAACTGACAAACGATATCGGTTCGTCCAATTTCATCGATTAACAAACAGGATCTTGACCCAATTAGGTTGCCACCGGCTTTAAACTGATCGGCTTATCGAACGTTGATTACCTGTTTTCAAACCGAGCAACTACCAATAATCCGTTATATATTTAACGGTCGTTAGACATTTTGAACTTGGGCAACGTTCAATCCGACCTTTAATTATTATTCATGAACAGAAATGGTCTTTCGTTGTAAGGTGATAAGCCATGAATCCTTTTTTAACGAGATTCTGATTCTGGCTGCCGCTTGCTCTCTCATCTCTGTGCCAGCTGAAGTTGTTTCAGCAACGTTGGCTGTTCATGGAACGATATTCATAGAAAAGGCTCCTTATGTCGGTGCAGATCTGTCGTCGACTCGATCTGTTTGAATTTTGTATTTTGCGCCATCGTGTTTGGAACGAACGTGACGCAAATGACAAAATCTTTGTTATTCGCATCCTTTAAATTTAGTTCTCTAAAATTAAAGACTTTGCCAGTACAGGTTCGAGATTGAACTTTGTGCAATTTTCTCAAATTAAAATTAAGCTTCTGTTGGATCCGTGCTGGTATAAAGTTGCGTACTCGACGCTGCTAAACATGCTTACGTCTCGTGACTAAGCTCACGATTATTCCGACAAGCTACATAAATATTTTATATACCTACTAAACTGTGTTCGCATTTACACCGATGACATCGACAGTTGCCACCGGTTGCATATTATTTATTTATTGCCTGTAGTTGTTTGAATTTATTTCCCAATAAATCAGTCGGCCGATGCGAAGTTTTGTGATTTGTGTTCAGGAATGGATTACATAAAGAATACAAATGCGAACGCTTCCGCGAATGTTCGATAATGTTCGAAGTCGAATGTCGCAGTTAACTTTTGGGTAGGTTTACGTGCTACTACCGAAAGTCGATTACTCTTTCGAGCTTCGCTATTGTTTGACAATTGCAATTCGGATATGAAAAGAGTCCCGGTATTCTCTAAAGAGCGTCGAAAAGAGCTATGCGTCCTTGTACAAAAGAAACAGCATCGATTACGTTGACGAAAATTGTTACCTCGTTCGTTGAGCTATTTGTCTTTGTTAAAGATAAAGAACAACTAACCTGATGCAATAATTAATCGAGTTTCGCGTTTAAATCGGCTTGGAGTTAAATGGATAAAAATGAAACGAAAAGGGGGGGGGGGAAATGGAACGGAAGTGGGCTTCTAGGGATTACGTATAAAAAGATACAAATCGGTGCATCAGAAAATAATATGGCGTTCATTAAGCGAGCGGCTCTTTTCCCGACGTCCGTGAAATTGCCAGAGGTCTGAGCTTCCAGAAGAAAAATAATAATCTCTTCTTCTTCCTGTTTCCCTCGCTCCCTCCTCCTCTTTCTCTTTAATCAAGACGTGTCTAATGCACTTCCGCAAGAAAGCCACCGTACCAGGATAAGACTGTCCTTCCCTAGGACAGAGAACTTATTCTGCACGAGGCACGACGAGAGGAATTCGCTTCCTTAAACCTCAAAAAAGGAAAAAAAAAATGCGAGATCTTGTACGACCAGAAACCAATTTTAAGTCTGCCGTTTCGGAGGAGCACGCTTATAGGTCAGGTGGACACGGACACCGGAAGCTGAGGCCAACTATTCTCGTTATCCAGGGATAAGACGGAGGAGACTCGATACTTATTGAAATTTCCCTGATACTCGTCGAATTCGATGGTTCCTTGTACTTTTGTATCTGATCAATTTTTTCAAGGGCTTTGAAAAATTAAAATTTCGTTACAAGGAGGATCGTTACGTTCCCTGGTAGGTAACATAATTATTAGACAGCGGATCTTTGTTTTCTCGATAGAAATAAACAAGGTGGTGCTTTATATTTTCAATAATGTTTATATCTCGGGGATTGTGGAAGTGTTGTGAAACGTTTCCGAACATTGTTCAAGATCCACGCTCGCGTATCACACACGAACAATTGTGCTTTGTGCCGTTATCCTGTCTCGAGTCGAGATTCTCTTTCAAATCCATGTTTCGTGCACTTTGATGGAATTTATTTTTTGAAATATCGATAACTGTACGAATACTTAGTACGCGTATATTTTTATCATTTGTTAGATATTTATTAATATTTTCACAACAGGGATAAGTAACGAATTCTTCTTTTTTGCTTTTTTAATTGTTAAAATTTTGTTACTAAACGATCTTCTACAATAATTTCGTCGAAGCACCGTACAAATACTTTTCACACTGACTGTATATTCTCGCAGCGATACTCGCAGTCTGTTAATTAGAAACGAATAACAAGTAAACAATTCATTAGCAAAGACGTCGGCTAATAACTGATCTTTTTATCATAAAGATATCAACAGAATCCTCGTGTGGAATAATGAAAAATTCGTGGAAGAAAATATACATACGTGTTACATATATTACGTCTATCAGCGATTTAACTCGCAACCATATCGACCGTGGATTAAACTAAGCTCCTAAATGCAATTAACGAGTTATTTATTTATCTATATTTCGTTTAGTATTAACTGCAATTTCAAGTCTTCGTTACGTTCATTTATCCCTATAAACGTATTAAGGTGATCTATGGATGAGAGCGTACGCATTTCGATCAGTACACAATGTCGAAATCGTTTATTTAAAGCGCATATTACATCTGTGAGTTTCTACGCGTCCATTACGAGGCACTAATTATCTATGTACAATTGTTACATTCGACATTAATTCAACGAGAACTCGATATCATGCATAATCAATGGCTGTTTAAATAAATTCCTACACGTCTCTGCGTTCGAATGGGTAGCTGGCGTTGATACTTTGTTTAAAAATAAGTACGTCGAGTCCGCGAGAAAGTCTCTTGTTATGTTATTCATTTATTAAAATTGACATTTACCGAAATTTTATTATCGTATATCTCGGACAATTAAAATTTTTTATAACAAACTTCTCAACAATGCATTTTATGTATCGCCGTTAAATCGTTCTCACGAATTTTACTAAAATAATCGAGAATACAATCGCTATCCGATATTCGAATGAAATTCGTAGAATGGAGACAATAGAACGAAACGTGTGATACAATTTTTGGTTTTAACCTTACGAACTATAAACCTTCGAGGCTGAATAATCATTTCGTTAATGAAGCTCGCCCATTGCCTGGAAATTAAAACACGAATACGCACACGGCAACCACGAAACCATTCTCCGCAAAAGTCACCGCGGAAGGTTAATATTTCACGAAATTTTAACCGGCGATCGCGGATTAAAACTTCGTTTATATCATAGCCGTTCGTTGGTTACCGATAAAAATATTTGTCCCGGGGACGACCGGATTATACTCGCCGCCGTTGTATCGTTCAACGAACATTAAACCCGCCTACGTATAAAAGAGAATCTGAATTAATTCTCACTTGATTTGAAATGGACCATGTGAAAAGAGAATCGAATTACTTTATGGTTTAATATAGACTTTTTATTGTTTTATATGTATGTAAATATTAAATTGATTTATTTCTATCGAGAAACAGATCGACTTACCATTTACTCTCTCGCCTTTCGTTCCATTGGAAAATCTATTCTCTTTTCACTCATATAAACGTTTTAAATCTATAGTATCGTCGCGACTATGATTATAAAAAAAAAAACAGATTTTTTATACAAAGGAGATACATATCGTAATTTCTACGTTATTCGTCTATACCGTGACTCGCGAAAGTATTTGAACGTTTCTAAAAACGTTTTACGAACGCATTATACGGGCCATATATACTGGAATTTTATAAAATGTTTTTACGGATATTCCAAAGCCTTGGCAAGCCACTCTATACGTTTACTCGTTGTCAAACGATAATGATCTCTCGGTTACGAACAATAAGACCAACCAACCGTTAACTACAACGATCGCAAATGACGTTGGTCGGGACATGAACGTGTCCAGGACGCTCGCGTGATCATCGCCTAATGAATAAAGTATCGGTTTTATCATCGCGGAGGCCTTTTATATCTATTATAATTCTAAAACCAAAATATCTCGCCGGTTTGCCTGCCAATCGACAGCGAACAATTCGATCCCATCGTACGAAACACGCGCCAACATGCACACACACCCCTGTACGGGTTTTCGATAGATACGGCCTGGCAGGTATACAGGCTTTTGACGCGTCATCGACAATAGTCTTCGTTTTCATTCCGCTATCTCACGGCGTGTGCTTCGTTTGTTGCTGGAAATTGAAATTTTCATGTCGATCCGCGCGCCGCGATTCCGAAATACTAATGGATCCGAAAGAGCCGAGATAAAATAGCGGCTGCCGCTGCCTTAATCAACGAGCGCCCACGTAGCCTTTTTTATTTCCCCCTTTTCTCTCTTTTAACTCGCTCCCTTTCTCTTCCTCTGCCTGCCTGCCTTCCTTCCTTCCTCTGTTTTTCTTTCCTCTTTCTCTGTCCGTGCGGTGTTTCGACGTGGAAACGAACGCGGCCCGGTGAAACGAAAGCGCACGATATAAAACGCGCAGTTAATTCTCGATTTCGACGGCGAATCGTAATCCAGCGGGGCGAGAGATCGAGCTTCATTTCCGACTGCGGGGCAGGGATCAGGAATCCGGCTAAACAAAGACGGGCCGGCAATTTGGCCGAGAAATCCTCAAGTCGGTCGGGAATCAAGCAGTCGGCTAACTCCATTACGAGTGACGGAAAGAGAAAACCCTTCGTGCAGTAGCGTGTGCCGGTGTAGAATGGAATTTCACTTGGAGATAGAGAGAGATTCAAAGCCGAAACGTGTCGAGCAGAGTTAGGCTAGGAATGTTAGGAGGAGGAAGTAAGGAAGGCGGCGAGTACTAGAACGAAACGATAGAGAGATTTGGTTTCGTTGATGTCGCCGACCACGTTTCTAACCAGTAATTTCTAAGCGCGGTTTTATTCTCGCGACGCGTTCCACTTGTCGCACGCGTTCGTTCCCTATTGTAACGGGAACGTGTTCGCGTGTACACGCGAGTATCGTCGAATGTCGTCGAAAGAACGAGGCTGTGTGAAAGCGTGAAATGTTTTTTTTTTTTTACCGATAGAAACAAGAAGGTAGAAGAGAGGCTGGGAACGTGTATGGGTTTACTAGTTTTTTTTACTCTTTGACCTAGGCACTCTCGCGATAATGTTGTAACGGTGTATCAGTGACGAGATACTTCATTCGATCGGAGTAGCTTTAACAAAAAAAAAAAAAAAGAGGAAAAGCGGTAAAGACAACAAACGTTATAGGAAGGTGTTATAGTCTTCGTAATAACTTAATTCGTCTATAGACGAAGATTTTAATGTTTCGCGTTTCTATTCTACGTCATATTCGTAACCCTTTCTTTGTCTTTCTTGCTGGTTATACTCCATAACTTACTAACAACGGACAAAAACTACAACGTGCTTAATGTACTTGCATTGCGCGATATTATCACGCGATAACTGTCTCAGATGTTTTCGAGTCGAGCAATAGCCTTGCAACGTTAAAAACTTGTCCTCGGTCGATCGTTCGAAATGCAAAGGAAATTGCTGCGACTTTGCGCTCACGGTTCTCCCGGTTCTATTTACGAAGTTTATTCGACTCGATAAATGCCGATTACCCGGCGATGACCAAAGTGCAGCCGACTTCAAAGTGGTTGAAAGTCACGGCCGACTCGTTGATACGATTTTTTTCGATTCCGCTGCCGACCAAGCCTTGCAAATATTTTGATTGGATCCCAACAGGCATCGACGTTACCGCGGCTACCCGCCCAATGTAAATTGTCTTCGTAAACGTTCCTGGAAATAACCGGTACGCGTTTTTCGTCGATAACGAACATTCACAGCTTGACCAAATGTCGTTTGCTCGACGCTGAGTTTGCACGGCGAAAGCATAAAAGAGGGAAAAGAAAAAACCAGCAACAAGAAGGAGTAACACGAGACCTCGATCCCACGCGAGGATATCCAGTCAGCGGGAAAACACCAAGTTCCGTTTCTAATCCCGGCGTAACAAGCGGAATGCCCGCAGCCTGCAAGTTCCGAAAACACGAAACCCATTCTACGCGTTCTCTACATACTAGCGTCTACAAGTTCGCCACGGTTACCTCTGTCGTCCCTCGTTTTTTCTTTAATATGTTACCAGCAAATCCGCCATTTTCTACCGCACGCAGTACCATACACGTACTTACTTTGTATCTTTTATCTTCTTTTTTTTTCTTTTTTTTTACGAGAATATACTGTTTTTCTTTTCTGATTCGTGGCTTTATTGAGAGGGAACGAGTGTAGAGAAAAAGAAAGTGGCGATGATGTAAAACTGGTATTATCGACCCAGATATTTATGAGTTCCTTTTTTACGTTTCAAAATTGAGTATACTAACGAAATCCTGAGTTTAGACAGAACAGTAACGTTGTGTGTAATATCCTTGTGCAAGGATAAAATATTAATTCGTACGAAATATAGAAATTATTACACGACGCTTAACTATGATTTTCATTTTGTTTACAGGTAAGACAAGTGAAATCGATGAACTATTCGACAGTCTCACTTAGCCTTAGGCTGTTCCTTCTTCTACAGGTAACATTTTTGTAACATTTCTTGAAATAATACGTCACTGAAGGCTTACTATCGTTCAACTATAGTCCACTCGGTGGTTAAAGATCGAAGAATTATTTTCTTGTAAAATTGGCATTTGTCAAGAATAGTTGGAGAAATGAATTATACAGAGCGTAAAGGCTGATGCATACGCCTGTGACCTATACGGATATAGATATAGGCATAGGATATCCGTTTTCATCGTCCATTTATTATTTATTACAAACAAATTTCATCGTTCGTATTCATCGATGCGGCAAACAAAACCTATTCGATTATTCAACTACGTTAGAAGCTGCCGCTACGAGATTCAAGTTTAGCCTACGTGTCGTTAAAAATGTATTGCTCTCCATTACGATAATCGCCAGCGATATACATACTGATAGCATGAGAAATGCAAGAAATGTCGAAGGTCGGGCAATTTTTCTAAAACCGACGCATTTCAAGAATAGTTGGCAAAGTTAATTACGCTGTGTAAGCAAAGGTTACAGGGTCGAAACACGTTGATGGACGTGTACAGCGTAAAGTATAAAGCAACCGATGACCCTAAACTTCCGACCGATGGTACCTGTGCGTATCCGTTCACCCTGTACATTCTCCTACCACGTATACGAGCTTTCTCTCCTCTCGTTTTTCTTATTCCAGCCATTCTCCGCGGAAATCTTAGGAGAAACACGAGCGCGGTAATGCGAGCGTCGCGCGAAGCCAGACGGGTTGCAGCAGGCAGGCGCTCTCTGGCTAGCCTGTACCCGTGAAACACGAGCCAGACAGAGAAGTATAGAGGGAGAAGGTCGAAGTAGGGTGTGTATCGGAGGGAGAGTGATGGACTGTGCTTAGGAGAGTGGGGGTTGACTGCAAGAGAGGAGGAGAGGAGTACGAGCGAACGCGGTACGATCGATCGGCACTCCGGCAAGCAGCGGGGGTTCCCTGTATATAGACTGAGTTCTTCTGCACCCTGCACCACCACCACACCCACGCTTACTACCTTCTTTCATCCTCCCCCATCGTTCTCTTCTACCTATCTTTATCCTTTCGATACTCTGTCTGCGTCTTTCACAGTTGCCCCTTTCCTCTCGTAGCTCTCTGCTCACCCCTCCCCGCATTTTCTCTTCCTTTTTCTTCATAGATACAACCGTACATACGACCGCTATTTCGCTTTATCTCTGTCTCTTTTCGTTACTTCTTCGCTCGTCGAAGGAGCTCTGTGACGAACGACGGACATAAGCAGAAGCAGCTGTTCCCAACAGACGTCGCTCTTCTTTTTCTCTTTCGATGTCTACTAGTAACCCCCTCTGGCCGCGTCTCAACCCTCCCCCCTCACCCTCTTCTTCCACGTTGTTCGGCTTTCGTCTGCGGCGTCCCCATTTTCTCGGTTCGTCGGCGAAATCTCGTCTTCCCCCCTTTCTCTCTCTCTCTATCTATCTACTCTTTTAGGTCTTATTCTCTCTCTGTCGCGCTGTCTGTCGGTCGGAGAATCGTAACGAAGTTGTAATGAAAGACCCTTACGCTCTCGCGTGTCACGAACCACGCGGAGGGGTTTCAAGAGGGAAAAAAACGCTCGCGGCGGAAAGCTGAAACGTTGGCCGACTAATTCCCCATCCGTTAGAGGGGAAAGAGAGGTTGGTTGGTAGGTTGGTTGGTAGGTTGGTTGGTTGGTTGGTTGGTTGGTTGGTTGGTTGGTTGGTTGGTTGGTTAGTTGGATGGATAGTGCCCCCTCGACGATTACCAAATTCTGCGGCTTTTTTCTTTCTTCTTTCGTCCTCTTTCTCGTTCTCTCCACTGTTTCTGTCTTTTTCTTCGTCGTTACCGCGCGGTCGAACGAGACGCTCAGACACCGTGTGATTTATCGTGGCACACGCTTTCAGACGTAACTCGGGGGTTTTGCTTTAACGGACAGGGTAAAATTAAGCGAACAGTATGTAGGGCGAAATGCTTGTTACGTAATCGCTTGGCTTACAGTCTGGTGGTTCTTATAGGGAATAATAAAATGGCGCCCTAGTAATTTTTTGTAAGTCCCTATATACGTACGTATATGCTAGAGTTGTAGGCACTGAATCTAGTAGATTGGTTTGTTCGCATCTTTGCGATACCTTTAAAAAATACGATTCGAAAATACCGTCGGAAAAATTTATACACTCTTTGTCCATAGAAATATCGTATATAAATGCGAGATATAATCTGGAAATACAGAGCGCCCAGGGGTTAGGTTAGGTTAGGTTAGCGCGTCTATACAAATATTGGATACCTTCAAGGTAGTCAGTTTCTATAGAGTTGCGTACAGATAGCATTAATTCCTTATAATTCCAGAAATAAAACCTGCGCAATCCACGAGCACGTAACATAGTGAGTGGAAACACGTAGTGTCCCCATTTCGAGCTATAAAACTGCCTCCCTAAAACGTAGACGTAACGACCAGAAATAACCTTAAACCGAGAATAAAGAAACTTGCACGTAAAATTCTCTTTGATAAAAACAAAGAATTTGTTCGCCTATTTTATACGTGTTTCCACGATTAAATTCTCTCTCATAATATAATATAATCTTATAATATATATATATATATGTTATTACATAGATGTATGTTATTACATAGATATATTACAAGTTTCTGCTTAAGGGTTGATCGATTTAATAGATCAAAATGTACAGTCCGTAACGCGCTATAGGTATTTAGAGATTTACTCTAGTCATCGTGAAAAGGTTAACTCGATATTCACACCTGTCGTACTAAAGAAACTGGCTTGAGAATGAAAAATGGGTAAAGAAGATAAAACAAAGCAGACGATGATAGCGTGTAGGAGAAAGGAGAAAGATGCGCGAAGCAAAGGGAAATCGCGGTATACTAATGGTATAGGTGGTCGTAAACGCGAGAAATTCGTTTCCAGTCGGGTAGCTAAGGAAGACGTATGTAATAGCTTCTAAGAGAGCCCGTTGACAGTGGATTCGCCGAGATTGTATGGAATCTTCTCCCCGTGCCACTTTGGATTTCCGTACTCGTATCAGCGGCTCAGAGGCTAATCCATTTACGCTTTATTGGGCAAGACCGCGTGGCCTTTGGCCGAACGAATTTCCGCCATCGCCGCCTCCGGACTCGAGCGGACGTAGTACGATAACGCAGCGGTCGCGTCGTCCGCAACAAGGAAACGCTGTTTGTTCCTTATTATCTGGTGAAATATCGGGCCGAGAGCCGCTGAAAGCTCGTTACGACGCGATACGTTTGCTCGCCGACGAAATTACCGGTGACACCTTTATAAATGTTTCCACGGTTGTTCAAGCGCGTTAGGACCGCGAATACAAGCGGATACTCGGTCCAAAAGGACGTTGAGAGAGAGAGAGAGAGAGAGAGAGAGACGAGACACGCAGAGAAAGTTACGTAGTTAGAGAGTTATTTAACACGTTTCTCTTTTCCAAAGAAAGACAAACGTTTTGATAAAAGTTCAAATTTTTAGACGAGAATATTTAATCAGAGAAAAGTGCTTGTACCGGGTTTCTGACAGTCATGAAAAGAGTATATTCTTGCTTGGCAAATAGATCTTTGCTTTCGCGAATTATAGTGGCACACGCTTCGCGTTTGACGAGGTGTTTATTAGTTTGGGAAAAGTTAGCGCAATAGTGCTGAATTACTAACACCCTGGGAAGTTTTATCACGATTATATAATTATTTAAAAACATTTCGTGATTCTCGGTTCTTTTCTCTCGTCCGCTCTGAAAATTTCCAATAAATGTGAAACAAACCACGCCCATACTTCCTGTTCGAACGTATTTCGGTTTGTTTGTTTCTGTTAATTTCTGCAGCATAACCCAGAACTTCCGCAGGAATTCGTTCGCAATATGTACGAATGTATCCAGTTCTTCCTGCGTTGGCCACAATTTTTCTGTGCTTCTCTTCGTTTCGTCCAACGTTGTTCTCTTCGTATCCAAATCTCGGAAGGAAATATTTTATACATCGGAACTCGTGTTCCCCAAACTTCTTACCTTACACTTTGAGAAATTAATACGTAAATCAAGAATATATATCGCGCGTAATTATCGCAACAGAATTTCACAACACCCTTTAAACTTTCCAAAAGGTTGTGTTAAACGAAAGTCGAATTAAAGTGAAATAACTTTCGCAAGTCGGATTATATTTTGCGTGTAATTTTTTTTCAGAAATTTGACACCGTTTTAAATGAAACTTTAAACGAGACTGCACAGTATTTTATAAAAATCTTCCGTTACAGCAAACTGCAACGAATTTCTCTCGGACTTTGTTCATTTACGCGACGCCATACCGAAAGAGTCGTACTTCGTTTTATTACACGAAACTCGCGAAAGAAGCAGCGGTTTACTCTTCGGTTGATTGAACGCAGTCGCGATACGAAACGCCTCGTTACCGGAAGTTCTCCGGCGGAGGCGTGGAAATATTCTTGGAAAGTTCACCGTGAAATCGATTGAATCCTACGAGCGTGCAAGACGGGAGGGAACTTTTCGACACGAATTTCTTCCTTCCCCACTCTCCAACTACTTCTTCCCTCGTTTCTTAATTAATACAATAATAACTTCGATCGCCCCCCGATGGTCGATGGAACTTCTTTTTTCTCGATCCTTCTAATTGAATTTTCCTTTCCATTCCCTTCTTTTTTTTTTTTTTTTACTTTACTTTCGTCGAGTTCGTGCGCTAACAATAAGTTTGACCCTATTCGACGCGTTTGCAATTTCAATGGCGATGCTTATCGAGGGAGAATCGAAGCGAGACTGCGACAAGCCCGCGCGATGAAATATTACCGAATCGATATATCCGTAGAATTTCACTCACCATCCATTCGTGGAGAACCGAAGTTTGTTCGAACGTTGGATTTCGAACGTTGCACGATTTACATAGACGCGGAGGATCGGCCACGAGATAGTCGGATTATAAAATCTGTCAGCAGTTAGAGCGTTAGGACAAAGGAAGTGAGAAATGGATGTACATAAAGGATAAGGAAACTTAGTGAAGCTCGTAGAAAGAAATTGTTAGCACAGAGTAATTTAACGTAATCTACGCTACATTAACGAATTTATATTTTCCGTCGCAATCTTTCTTTCCTCGTTTTTAATTCGTTGAAATAGCAAATTAATATTTGCAGTTCTTTTGGATGCCTTATTAGATCCCGAGTAGACGTACAGTTGTTCTATGAGTGATTGTAAGTCGATCTTTATCGTTGATTTACAGGATTGTTTCATATTTATATAGACTGTAAAAAAGCAAAGAACCGATTCATAAAAGACTCGTGTAGTACTCGTTGAGGGGAGCAAAAGTGGAGGTGTTGGCGCTACACATTGAACGCGCGTGTAGTCAATGAGAGCGAAATAGCGTTATCGCGGATTAAGTGAAGCATGAAAAAACATACGTTCGGCATGTCAAAATAGTAACACGAGACGATGTTAGTGTTGTTACAAGGTCCGCGGGACGTGTAACGGTGCTCGTCGATACGAATCGGCAGTGGGATAATTTTCGAGCGCTATTCTCGTCTCAAGTTACTCTTTCGACATACGGAACGCGTGTTTTTTCACGCACGACTGAATCCGCGATAACGCTTATAAGCAGACCGAGATAAATTACCGTTGCATTAAGAAGTATTTGCTAATCATCGCATCTATATTTACTCATTATCGAATCAAGAAAATACGCGAAACACTATCGCCAAACAAGCGTCAACTGTCCGCATATTTTTGTATCTTATGTATGTCACAGAAACCACAAGAATCCTATCAGATTTAATTACACAGCGCCAGTAGGCTAATACTGTCTTCAGCTTAATAACTTTCCATCGACTTTCTCCAGATCCATAGATCTATTTCAGACGGTTTCCGATACTTGGATTACTCTTGCGTATTAAAATCGGAGCTAATAGTAATGAAGTTGATACTTGTATTAAAGTCGAAACTGCTGTTTAGAAAGCGAGACAGAAACAACGAAAGTACGTATCACGTAAAACACGAGACGTAAACGTAAAACGATAAAACACAGTAAACACGTGTCTTTTTTCCTTTCTTTTTTCCTTTCTTTTTTTTTTTTTTTTTTTAGTACGACAGTCGGTCAACGAAAACAACGATCGCGCGCGCCACTTAAAACCGAATCGATATTCGGGTCCTCGTATTCGAGTGGCCCGTGATCGCGGCGATATGTGGAACGTCGTTTATTCCTTGATTCGATTGCCGAAGCAGCGTGTCGGTGGCTGTGTTAGCCTCGTTTCCGTCAGGAACTTGGGAAAGGTCGGGTCTAGGTCGCGTGCCTAGATTCGCGAGAGCGATCGAGCACACCTCGTGTCGTAACATCGACTTTTAATGAAACGTCTCGAACGCAGCGCCGCGTCCCGCTGCGCGATCCTCTACACTTAAGGCTCGCTTCGATTTAACGTTTAACATTTAAAAAATTAATTTAACGCTTTACATCCTCGTTTTGCACCGTAGAATCGCCGATGATTTTCATCCAGAAATTTGTCGTTTGAATTATCATAGCGTGCGAATGCTATTTTACAGGATTATGCAGCGACCGACGATAGGAAGTTAATTAATTTGGAATTATAATCAAAGAATAAGAGCAACGAATAGATACAGTATATATCCTAAAGAAAGTGATTGTATCAACGTAAGACAGAAGTTTTTTGTAATACAGAAATTTTGATATTCATATACACGAACGTAAATTTCAAACTTTGTTTTGCCTGGAATTATATGTATTATTGTACGTAATTGCAATATACGGAGAATTTATATTCAGTGTTTTTAATTCCAGGCGTACAATTCCAAAATATTACGGTATTATTTCGTACGATCTACCTACCGGCTTACAGTTGATTATAAAGATACTCGACCACTTTGGTATATCATTATTTGGTTATTATATTTCGTTTAGCATGTTTTCTTTGAAATTATGTAACAACGAGAAAGGAAACGAGACAAAGAAAGAATTCCGACAAATATTTATTCCACTTCGCAGTGGTCTTGATAACTTTGTTCTACTTAATTCTACGTTGAAGAATTATATCTCAGGAACTGATACAAAATATTTCGATAGTCAGATACTTTTTTCTTTCTGTAGCCAACCGTACTAGGAGATTATTCGATTTCGTTTCCATTTGATGATAAATCCGGACGTTGGATCAAACGACACGAGATATCCTTTATGGTTGTTTCTTCACTTTGGATGTCTGCTAGAGGAACAGTTGACAGCTTTACATTTGTTTGCGCGTACATTAACATAGATGCCTGTGTTAAAAGAAGAAGAAGAAGAAGATCGGATTAAAATATCGTGTATGGATAAGTTAGCGGAACAGCATTGGAACTTGAATTTCGTCGATTTAAAGGCGCGCGAGAATTCTTACTGAATTCTTTAGTAGCATGGACGTAGAATAACGACGTAGGATCATCGAAGAGCTGTTATTATTTTTATAAGCATCGGTGTAGGACTATGTAAGAAACTAGCAGGTGAACGTGTGTGATTTAGACATTGAAAACCTTTCATTTGGACTCGAAGGTTAAAATACTACTTGCTGTTGCGTGCTTCTGCGATGTAAAGCGTAACGCTTTATAGCTATAGCGCTATATTTTCTCGCAAAGAAAATATTTCCTAACCTTCTAACGCGATATCGTTAACGTTCCATAACGTCTCGTATCGTTTGCATTTTTCGTTTTACATCTTTCTAGCCTTCCATAGCGTCGAACTTGTACGGTGTCGCGTATTGTAATTTCATCTAACGTGCGTCTTAACGTTACTTTTTGTAATTGACAAAAACTAGCCTCGTTACGTTACGACGTTCTCTTCTTTACGATGTCACGTAACTAAAAAAGGAAAAAAAAAAAGATGATATTCAACGTGCGAACATCCTCCATCACCCAACACCTGATCCTTTCTTTTTCTTAATATCCGGCCGTCGTCGGGAACACACGATGACGAACATACCAGCTGGTAGCGTTGTTCCTTAATACCGCCATAGTGATTCACAAGCTACCAATGTTCAAAACGAAAAACTCGTGCTTGAAATATTCATTGGAAAATTACTCGACGAAATTTGCATACGAGTAGTGTTTTGTGTATGATTAGAAACCGAATAATTCCTGGATATATGCATTACGTTTTTATATACGTAACTGGGAATGTAGGCAGTAATCGACTAATCCAGCAGGATCTGTTGGTGCATACTATTTACTGCCTTTGCTAAAGAAACATGCATATTCACGTTCCTTGGGTCCATCAAACGTTAAGTAGTCAATGAATATTTATGTACGCACGTTTCATTCGTGGCTTGATAACGCAATCCTGGTATTTGAAATTAAGTTACTGGCTACGTGCCTCTTCATATTTGTAAATGGAAGTGTTGTGTTCTATCGCGGACTCTGATTCTCTTTCTTTTCCTTTTGTAGCGATTACGTATGTTTGAATCGATTCGTGATAATTGTCTAAACGATAATTAGACGATGAATATTTATGCAAATTCATAACTTTATGAAAACGATTGAAACGTTAAAGCCATCTTGGATATTTTCTATACTCTTGCGTATTACGTGCATCCTGTTTATCCCTGAATATCGAAATTTTCCATAGATCCACAAACACTCGCTGTCTGATAATAACTATGTAAAACCAGCCAGATCGTGTTTTTATGCTGCATCTTAACATTTGTAGAACAAGTAACATATTGTACCAGCAGGCATAGAATACGTGATCAGCTTGTTATGCAAAAGAAGAGGCTAGTAATGCCAATAGTACTCAAAGGATTAACGTCGTCGTATTTAACAAGACTTAACCTGTGCATTAGAGGCTATTCGCTAATTTTCAGAAATATTTTGTTGCTCAATATGTGCATATATTATTATGCGCAGAACTCAGCCTTCGTTTCGAACATTTTCGTACCGATATTTCTACTTTCTACGTCCTTTAAACTTTGAGCTTATGCAATGTACAGCTATATGTAATATCAGTACGTCTGTATATGTGCTAATTTAATTTTATTTGAAACAGTTGTTCATTGTTAGCATTCAACGCGAAATATTTGCGTATAAATGCAAATAGCCGCGCTTGTCTATCTTGACGCCAATATTGAATATACAAATACGGTACGTATGAATTTTGCGCCAGAAACACCGATAGATTCGCCGATTATGCAACGCATTGTAGAACTGTGAACGGAATTACAAGTTGTTGATTGATTTGTCATAACAAGAGGAATTTTTCGGTTCTTTGACATTTCGCCACTTGCGCTTTTTCATCTCGAAGATATATAAATATTTATTTGGAAACTTGCGCTTCAACGCGAGGAAAACGAAAACGTTCTACTTTGGAAGTTGGATGAACGATGAAAACGATAACTCGCCGTTCTTAACATCTAGAAGTAGAAGTCTATCTAAAATACGAAGCAAGAAACTTCATAATTACAACGAATTTTTTCCGTTTCTTTCCTTAGAACGAATCAATAAAATCGTTTCTCGTGGTTTTCAATTTCTTCGCTATAAATACGATTAAAGCTCGAAAACGAAAATTTGATCGACGATATAGAATTCAAACGAATGGAGTTCGGAGGAAAGGAACAATTTTTGCAATTGCGCGGCCATCCGTGGCTTTCACACGCGTTAAGACGCCCCTGTCTTTGGTAGCGAGCACATATCGAGTTCTTGGAGCTTCCTGTCGGTCGAGAGTTTCCGCAGAATTCGGGTCGCAATCAGGACGTATGAAATTTAATATCGAGGCATACGTTACGATGGGAGTCTATCGGATTTGCATGCGATAGCTGAAAGCCCCTGTCAGCGTGCTTCCATTCTGGCTATAAGTAATCGACCGAATGTATCTCGTCGACGTTCAACACACGATAAATATGCGCATATTTACGATTATGGATATATTAGATTCCTAATATCTGCACGTCGGTGTTCAAACGCAAAGGAAATACTAATCTTGAGAGATCTTTAAGAGACTCGCGATACCTTGGTGAATCGTCGGATTAAATCGGAAATAGATTTAATATATATTTAATATTATATATATTATATTTAATATATATATATATATATATATACACTCGGCGCAAAAAAAATTGATCGTTCGAGTTAAATGAAATTTAACTGGATATGATAGCATTCGGATTATATAAAAGTATATAACCATAAAGAAAGAGATGGCTAATTCGAAGGAGATTATCTACATATGAAAATATTTACCGCCGGTTGCTGATGTAATCCGTCTAAGATACCTACCGTATATTTTATCAGTTTCAATTTGATTATAACGCAACTGATTTAAAGAAGGATGTTTCTGCTGCGCTTAACGTGTACGAGAATTCAGACTACGAAACAGACACGACAAGAAGCTTAATAATAACGCTTCACGCGCACAAAATAAAATTGATCGCAGGAAAATCGAAATTTCCTTTCCAGAGGATCTAATTTCTTAGTAAGAACAGAGAACACCGCGACGCGACTCGAGCGTTATATAAAATGAATTGGAGCTGGAACGTTTCGCGCCGCCAAAGAAAGTAAAAGCACGGCCCATCTTTTCCTCTTGTAACGACATAATACCATCTGTACGTCCGTTGAACTGGTTTCGAGAACTCGACGAATTCAAAGGGATCCTTCGCACCGCAAAAATATGGAAATAATAGCTATATTTCTTTTGTAACGATATAATACTACTTTAACGTCTTGCGAACCAGCGTCGAGAACTTTCCCAAACAAATCATGAACGCAGCTCACGATCAGATTCCCAACGGTCATAAATAACAGCTAGTGCGCGAACTTTTTGCAAGAACAAACATTTTCGACGCCGGTTCTCCGATAACGGAGAAGTTGGTTACGATCCGGCCAACAGCAGTCCGGTATCTCGATCGCGACAGTAATTACGTTTCTCCTTTGTTCGTCGTCGAGTTGTTAACTTAATCCTCCGAAGGACGATGTAGTCGGTAAGCGACGTTCCGTTCGAACGTGTTCGAAATCTCAATGGATGGGAACAATGTAAGCCGGAGAAATTAAACATCGATATTCGAAAGGCACGTGAATCGTAGCCCGTACGTACGATAATTAACTTCGTTCGATCGTCAAACGAGGCTGCATTGTTCTCTCTTGTATTCGGAAGGGGAAAAAGACGATGAGAACGCCAAGATAGATCGATAGGGCGACCGTTTCAAATGTTTCTCGATTCTAATTTTCTTCGCCCGGATAAGGTTCGGTCAGTGTCTTTGATCTGTTAACCGGGTCGCTGCTTGCCCGCGAATCGCGTTTATAATCGCGAAATTAATGATTGGCTGAGTAAATATTTTCGCGGCGAGAAAGGAGGATGTTCCTGCGGATCGACGTTACAAGAATTCTAAGAGAAGCAAGAGAGAGAGGGAGAAAGATGGTCGAAATGTGAAAGAGGAAGAGAAGAGGAACGGGAAGACAAGAAAGAAACTGACTAGTGGTTAGTGCGCTTCGTGGATGTTAAATTTTTTTTAATTTACCATGGTTGGAAAGTATAGTGGAACTACGGTTCATTACGGTTGTGTATAGACCGTGGATTTTTATGTATTTATAGGTAGTTCGAAAGTGCAAAATTGCAGGAAACACGCGTAATATGGCAAAATATATGCAATATGCAAAGTACAGTGATTTCTATAATACTTGGTAGCTTTCCTACCGATGTTCTGCTTCCTTAACTGTATTCTCAAAAATAGGAATTTGCATGGAAATCCGCAGTCTAGTTACGATATAGTCATCGGTTTAATGGAATAAGTTGATAGGTTTAGATTTAGATAGTATAAATACGTATGTATGTATTGATTAGTTGGTATTAGATCGTCGTAAAAGTTTCTTTCGTTTTTATAAGGAAACGACAGATTTCGTTCTGTCGGAGCAAAATGGATCGTACTTAATTCAAGAATATAAAACAAAAAATGTTGCGCGTTTAATATTATTTGCCGATAAAACGAAGGAAACTCTAATACAAAGGCTATTTGTATTTAACTAAGCTTTCGAAAGATACGAGAAAATTGTTGAACGCCTATCGATATATTTGTTACGTCATGAAATCAGTTTTTAAGGTAAATGTTTAAAAGAATCGTCGGGGAAAATAAAAGTTCGCATCGACGGTGTTCGCGAATGAACGAATTAATAAGGACGAATCAATTTCTATCGGGTTTTGATTATTGTAAATAAAAAAGATATGAGGCATTCGCTCGATCTTTTACTGAAAAATGACATCAAGATTCGAAATATTTGAATCAGTTTTACGTATGCAACACCTATTTTCAAAGGGTTTATGCACATTTTCCAATATCAAGATATTCCATTAAAATACTTATTAAAAGTTAAAATACTTCTTTTGGGTCAAGTCACGGAAGAGTCAGAAAATCAAAGATAAAAATTTATGTAATTTACTTTCGATAGAAATGAAAGGTCAGGTAAACGAACGAAGCATTTCTAAATAAAAAGATTATTATATTCAAGACATTGTCTACGTAAAATAACGAATTATTAACTAACCTTTCGCGGTTAATAGGTTGAACTTCGGTCAAAGATACACGGTCTCGCGTATCCTGCCAATCCTGTTATATAATTAAGTATACGTACGACGTTAGCAGCTTCTTCGCACACGCGACAGAATTTCTACGGCTTTCGAACCTAATTTATATCGTTGCACTTGGACAATACGTTGTAATTGTTTTCGTTCTCTTTTTCTGTTTGTTTTTTTCAGCCCGTGACGAATAGGAAGCAGGAATGCAGCAAAATTACCAGCTGTTAACCCTAATTGATCTCTGCGTTTTTGTCACCACTCACTGCTTATTAGCGACACTTCTAAGTCGAGTACGGCTGCACTCGAACACCTCTGTTGGACAACTTTGTTTTCTCGTTAGAACCGCTGATGCGTTTGAAACGATAACGAGCAGAGGCAACGAAGATCGTCCGTTTTTAAAAAGTTGCCGTATAACGACGAAAGTTGAAAACGTTCGTGTCACTAATATGCGGTTTTAAGGGGACGAATGGTTGTGAATCGGAAAAATCCAAAGTTTTGATAGAAGCTTTAAAATCGGATCAAAAGGTTACGCGTTAAAGAATTCGATCGTAGGAAAGATAAGAAATCGATGGAATTTTTCACGTTTTTATCGCGTGCTACAGAGACATTGCATTCATATCTTCCGAAATAATTGAAATCTACCGTGTGTTCAGGCAAATACGATGGCACGACATTCCCGTCATTTGTAGTACTATTTACAGATATAACGCGTTAATTGGCCATATCAAATAACCAAATACTCGTGTTATTCAAAATACTGCAGGGCCGATAAAATCGACACGTTCTATTTGTTAAAGTCGTCGATTTTTCGGTTTTACCTTTTTTAAATTAATCGCGCATGTTAAACGAGCATCGCGGCATCGCGAAACGGCCAATTCTACGTCATAAATATTCCGTGGAATAAAAAATGGCAAAAATTTTTCGCTATATATCGCTGTTTGACATTCTAATCACACGCGCGCATCGATAAACGCGGCCGAGTCGAAAGTTACGCCATGTGAACGAACATATTGACGATCAAGGTACGTATACAGCGAACGATTCCACGTGGAATAAAAAATATCGATCGACGGACGAAATACGGATTCGGGTCTCCGGGACGTTGGAAGTCAGCCAGAAAGTGAAACTACCGGTTCTTCGGGTTGCCTATTGGCCTATTCGCCAGCGCGATGTTTTCAATTCGGATAATGGCGGTGTTCTGGGGATCGTTGGAATATTTTAGCGAAGCCACAATGGCTGTGAAAACGCGTGGCAAGTGAAATCGGCCAGACCATTGTTTGTACCGTTATGGCAGAAGATTCGATTAGCGTTATTGCGTTGTGTTTCTTCAATTTCCGGCCACCGCGATGTTCCGATTTTTCAGCATTGCTTACGTTTATTATTTTATCGAGAGCAAGATTGACCCAACTTGCTCGCTCGCTCGAATTGGAAGGAAACTCGCTGCAACAAATTGCTCGCTTTCACTCGATAGAAAATTGTTCTGCGTATTGTATTATTTTTTATATTTATTAAATTAAATTCTACGTATTATACTTACGAGTCGAACGCTCGACATTCGAAATCCAAAACGTCGAGAGTCGTGTTAGGAATCGATATCGTTCGATAATTCTTCCTCCGTGTCGTATTTCATTTTACTTCAATGCAGATACGTAAATTTGTTTCCGTGATGCATATGTATAAGTGCCAGACGAGACAGATTACTCGTCGTTTCCAACTTAAGTTTAACTTGAATTTTCGGGCTTAATTATGGAAGCTAGCGATCGATAACTGGTCACCTTCGGATTCTTACAGGAAGTGTAAATTTCTCGCATCATCACCTTGAGGGAAATTATCGTTCGTTACGAGGCTTGGCCGATTGGCCGCTGTTGGCGAGCGACGAACAGCACAGAAACATTCATACCGGATGGGACAGCATTAGTATTTATTAACCTAAGGTCGTCTCGTAATTGACGTAATTACCAGCTCGAGATATTCCGCGAAGATTGGGAAAATTACTTGTATCAACCGTATCTACACTTTGTCACTGAGTCATTAACAGACCGTTGGAATTTGATCAATGACAATTGGACGATACCTTCCTCCGCACGATTCTCATACTCCACACGATCTTCGCTCTCTTTGATTCTCGTCGTTAATTATTGTAATTTTCCTTCGTCCTTCCAACGACCCAATTAATATAAACGATACTTATAATACCGTGGCAATAATTCGTCGCGAGTGCAATAACGATCGGCGATCGATTTACTAGCAGCGTCATCCGTTTGGAAATGGCTCGCATATAAGATCTCCTTCTTCGTTGCATCATCAACCAGCGAGTCGGTAGATGCTATCGACCATCTTCTATTTCCAATTACCAATTAACGCATAATTTATATGATAATGAACAACGATCGAGAAAGAAACAAGCACGGTCATTCCCCTCGTATTTTCGATCCACTTTGTATTCAATTAGCGAGCCTTCTCATTTTTAACCTCTACCCGGCAAAATTGCCGTATATCGTAACAGTCTTAATATTAATATCAACGATAACTCTCCGGCGTTGAAAAGTGAACAACGCGATTATTTACGCATTGACAACGGGTTCAAATTCTCGTCGTCTATCCCTATTATTCCTCTCTGTCTGCTCGCTCTCTATTATCCTATGACCGTAAATCATACGCACGCCACGGGAATCTAGAGCCGAATCTCAATTAGCGAACTTGCTCGCGAGTTAATAGCACGCGACATCGGTAGCCACTCTTCCGCGTGTTCCTCGGCTGGTAAACGACACTGTCGTCCCACGTGATAATAAATCAGGCCTCCGGCCATCATTCGTAGCCGTTAGTTAACGTACACGGGGACTACAATTATTTTAATGATGCTGCCTACCGGCTGCCAATCCCATCTGGATTATTACCACTAGCGTTTGACCATCGATGCCCGTGACATCGACGCACTGCACAGGGGGGCCCCCCATCCATAATCTCGCAGCTAGATGGAATTTATTGATAAAATGCTTACTCTCGTGTATTCCGCCCCGATCAGATCGGCAAGTTGTATCGTCGCTACACGTGTATAATCCCTTGTTACGAATCGCTTGATGATTGGAGGCGGGAGGGGACACGATTGCAACATCGCGTATATTGTGACGCGTTCGCATTAAAACGATCGTGAACGAGCTCGAAATGTCCAGGTGATCGATGCTCGCGCACCGTCTAATTTACACGCGTGCAACAAGATAATGGAAGCTTGTCGATATTGTCGCGGCTCGCGAGACGAGTTTTGTTTCCAGTGATAACGCGAGATTAATAAAATTTGCGTCGGTATTGAGATAGAGCGGTATCGATTGTATTAATTGGGCGTTGGCACCTTATTCGGCCGATTATCGAGCGTGGCGCACTCTTATCCATTAGTCACGGCGGACTTGTTACGTTTACCATAGACACAAACGAGCGTTGTAATTACAGAGATTTATTAGCGGCCTGTAAATTATCCTATGTTTGTTTCTTCGAATTTTGCTGACCATGCTTTAAATTTGCGTTCGTTCTGTCACTTGTGGCATTGTGGCGCGAGTGTGACTGTGTATATTCTTCGTTAGGGACAAGTAAGACAGGGTTACCCGATATACCTGTTAATATTACATGCATAAACATTAGTTACTCACGAGGTTAGCCCCGGAGAACTATCGACGAGGAGGACAACGATGGCCAGCTAACGAAGCTAAATCTTGCCCAATTATTATCGTACTATTGTACTGGAAAGCTTCTAGTTTGCCAGATTTGCGTACAGATGACAGCAAACGATACGGCCTACAATAACGGCATACTTACGATCCCCGTGTCTTCGTTCCATTAACGGGAAATCATCTTCCATGCCGTAAAGAAGCAATCCACAATGCGGATTATAATAACAGCGACGACAATGGCCGTGCAACATTTTTAGAAGCTTTCACAAACCGTCGGATCCTTGCTTCTCGACCAAAACCTGCCCATTTCCGTCAATTGCTGCTTTCCGTCTCGCTGGAGCTGCGCATCAGATAATATCGATTATGCGCGCAACGTTAAACGTTTCCCTCTTCAAAGCACCACGGAGCTATTCTCCAGATACTTTTCATCGGGAGCACGCCGAATGTAATCTCCGAGTGCATTGAGATCTAACCTTAAAAGCGTTCGGTATTATACACGGTGGAATTGTACCGAGAGGAACACGAGAGGAAAAATTCTGTCGCTGAATAGAAACGACTCTAACGCAGTTAGCTTGCTGTCGTTTCGCGCTGCAAACGACAATTCCACGTCCATACAGCACTCTAGGTTGCACCGATCTAACTATATTCTGTTCCGAAGCGTCTGAAACTGGGATTTTTGAGAAGGATACGGGTTTGTTTTGTTCGGCCAGGTGTTGCAGGCCGTTTCGTGGAAAGCAGCCCTGCGGCGAACGTAACTCGAGTCGCTGAAAATCTGACCTGGTCGCCAACTCAGGTTCGTTTCCTGGGATAATCTCCGCGAAAACGTTTGCTCATGGTTCACGTTGATTGCTCGCTGCTCTTTCTGTTCCCTTCTCGTTCCTTTGGTCGACGTTAGTCGTTGATGACCCCTCGGTTAGCTACGCCCGCTTTGCGGCATTCCGAGAAACATCAGATACACTCGCCATCGATCTGATACAACGATTCGCTTGAAATCTCTAAGCTACACGCGAGTACATCTTGAACTCGTTGCTTGCCTGGCGATAGTTGATTGCAGCGTGCGCGTGTTTAGTCGGCAACTGCTGCAACTAGTTAGTTGGTAGGATGAAAACGAGTATATTCGTTGTTCAACTTATCGCTTAACGATACCTGTTTTTAACCAGGTTGTGTAACCATGAACAAATCTTAGAGAAAGGTTTTTAGATTGGAATGCGCAGTACGAAATTTCGAAATAAAGCGTATCAGATTCGATCGATGATATTGGAGTAGAATTAAGACGCGACAAAATTTGGATGAAACGGAACTTCGAAAAAAACATCGTTTGTCACGAATATTCGGATAGAAAGTGAGAGACGTATCCAAATAGTGTGCAGTGTATCGAAATAGTCTTCTTGGAGCTACGGTTGTGATCTGGCTTGGCTAATTTTACGTGATTTCCTTGAAACTGGCTGTAACGCAGTTTTGTGAGACTCGCTGAGCTTATTGAGTTTATTAGGGTGTTTAAATAACGAATTCGACGTGTTTGGTACGATCTTAGTTGACAGTTTTTATGGTTGGGAATCTTTTTGCAGGATGGCGAACGTACGATCTTCTTCGTTATACCTTTTTTTATTCCGCACTCCCTAATCGACTAATAGCTCGTTACGCTTTAATGAGGAAATACGCGCGTGATCGTTATCGTCTGGGAAAGGGTTTTTTATACTAATCATCTGCGAAAACGTTCTCTAAATGCGATAATTCTACAGAGACCTACCGTTTTATCTGGATTTTTATTTTTTCGAGTTCTTTGCGCCAAGGTAACCCATATATTTAATTCTACAGAGTTGTCATCGTTCGTGAAAGAAGAGCGCGTGAAAAACCGAACGCTAAAGAAAAAGAGAGCCGCGCTGTGTGATAGTTTCGTTTTGTACGAGCTTGATAAAAGCTTGCCGGTATTATGAAACATACGAGCGTATCGTCGTTAAAAAAAAAAAAAAAAAAAAAAAAAAAAAAAAAAAAAAAAAAAAAAAAAAAAAAAAAAAAAAAAAAAAAAAAAAAAAAAGTATAGTACAATTGCCCCAGTATGTTACTTCTACCTCAACAAGGGAGTGTCTCTAATGTGTTAGAGACCACAACGCCTGCATGTGTGTATACAGCGTGACCTATTTCAGTCTTTAATGAACCTTTCTTTGCGAGTATATCGAACGGAAAAAAAAAGAAAAATACTCAGTCATAGTATTTCAAAGGGAACATTTCCAACTTCGCATAAAGCTGAATATATAAATTGAAGTCACTTGAACGAAGGATGATTCACATCCATTCGACCGAACTGAAAATAGAAATAAATCAATTTTAAATACAAGTCACTACGTAAGGAACTTTTGCATCGGATGCGACGATGAAACTTTTACAACGGATTCGTGCGAGGATCGTTTGCAAAATTCTTGTAACGTTTACACCAAACGTGAAAATAACATCTCTACGTACGGTAGATCTATAGCAAGATCTTTTTTACGAAATTCTTGTAAAATTATTGCTTACTGGACAGCGAATGGACAGACTTTTACGTCAGATTCGGATATAAGACGCGTAAAATAGATCTGTACCAAGATATTTCTTGTGAAATTCTTGTGAAAAAGGTGCTACTTAGCAAATAAACAAGCAGACCTTTGCGGCAGATACGTAGATAAAGCCCCTCTAATATAAGATAATACGTCGGATAAGGCAATATGCCCGTTCCAGTCCTTTTTTTTTTTACAAAATTCTAACAAAGAAAAGTAGCTACTCAGTGATAAACTGCTAATGATAAACAAACGCCATGCGTGCGATTAAAATTCTTGCGATAGATCCGTATCGAGATAAAAAAAAAAAAAAAATAGAATCTCCTAGAAACGCGCTACTTATAGGACCGAGCAATAAACTTTTGCGCCAGTGGAAATAAAATCCCTGCAGTCGATCCGGTAAAATCTCGACAAATCCGACGTAATTCCCTCCCACCCTTCGTTAAAACTATGTCACGTCGCGTCGTCGCGTCGATCAGTTCCGATGGCGACGCGTCGATTACTTGGCGCCCGGTATTCACGGCGAAGTCTGAAAGAAGTCCCAGGAGGAAGCCGTTGCGAGCCACCCTAAAGAAGAAGTGTAACTTCCACGAACAATGGCCGGTTGTTATCTTGACCGGCGCTTCGCCGTAATTTCTACGAAAGCCTCCATCCACCACGCCAGTCGCTTATTTTTCTTCTTTCTTTTTTCTTTCTTTTTCTTGCCGTTCCTTTTTGCGTTTTGCCTTCTCGCCGCAGGCACGCATTGTGTTCGCGCCGTATCCTTTCCGTGAACACGATCACCGCAACAATGCGCTGCCATTGACTCTTCCCCCGATCGTTCGACCAGGATGTAAGAACGAACGGCGAACAGAGATAGAGAAAGAGATAGAGAGAGAATTTCGCCGAGTGTTCAACACCGGATTCTCCGCGAGTTTTCTAGCGTTCGGTGCACGTTGGGATAGTTCACGGGATTGCTACCATTTCGTGGAACGATTCGAGGCTGTAACGGATGCCGGTGAATTTTCGCGCAAATTCGCGCGAAATCGCGGCAAAGTAACTTCCTGCTTTTAATACTTCTCTGGCTGGAGTGGTTTCGAGTGTGGATGATGGCGTTTAGATTGGATTCGGCAGAATCTCGAAATAAATATACGAAGCTAAGGAGTACTGCAGGAAGAGGGAAATTGCAGCTGTAGCAGCTCGGAGAGTACGTGTATGCGCGATATTCGTTGTTAGGCTACGCGTCGAGATAAATAGAGAAAATTGAACGAAAATATGAAATCATATCTTTAAGTGGGATTTCTTATCGGCGCGCGAACACATTCGGTCGGATACTACCACTGCTGGTTGGAGATCTCCTAACAGCAGATTGCGCATGTTGACGAATGTATAGGAAATTTGAATGTGCAAAAACGCGCAACTGCGATGGACAATGCAACGTATCGCGTTCTACAATCTCTTTTTCTCGGTCATTGCGTTAGATTTTTAATTTCTTAACAAGCAGTCGACTACGAAAGGAAATTGCAAGTACTCGCGTAATATTTTACCAGCGCTGGCTTCCATAATCCGTTTAATTATTCGATTACAATGGTTATACGAAGGTTGTGAATACAAATCTAGATTTAAATTTAGATTCGAACGCACTCAACTACATTTAGAAACTTGGACTTGGAAACTCGGTGAAAGAAGCTAAACAATCCTGGGTACCTCATAGGCGCCTAACAAACGTTGACCAAACACATGCTCTCTATCATCGAATTCATAATGTCTGTTAATTTTAACAGAGCATACTACCGTGCGATAATTGGCGTTCATGACAATCGTTGTACGAGACTTATGAAGATAATCAAGAAGCAAGGTTGCGAGTATCGGACTTTACGGGTCATTAATTCGTCTTTGTTTATATCGCCATTATCTCTGTGCCGCGTATCTGCAAATAATGTGCCATTGTGCACGGATAAATCAGCTTTATCGCGACACGTTGAAAGGATTTCCATTTTTACCATCCTCTTCTCTCCGATAATAACACGTTCAACACCGTTCTGCGTACGATTATATTTTTCGTGATGCTCCGTTTAGCCGCGTTTAATAACCCACGGATATATTATTCTTCGAGGATTTCGAACGCTAAAATAATGAAATAGATAGACAGAGGAAAAGCGATCTTCTTAAAAAATATGACTATATCGCGTGAAATATTGGCCGAGATATCGCTAGCACGCTATCATTCATTTCCACGTTGGATCCCATTGTCCCTCCTTCGCTTATCTGTCGACCATCGCGATATCACCCTGTGAATACGTACCGTGTTACTTTATTAGATCCGACTATTTTTACCGTTCACCGGAATAATCGTGTTCGTTACGTTCGTTATTAATTTTCAGGGACGGAATGGCGGCGATAAAATCGACGCGGATTTCTCCGCCAGATTTATTTCGTTCAACCGACGTGATTTCAGTTAGAACGACTGCCACGAGACTTTAGCGACGGAAAATTGATTCGTCGTCCGTAGCCTTTTTATATCCGGTATATACCAACGTTTCTTTCCGCATTTTTATTCCTATCAATATTTTATTACGCTTTAGAACGTAGTTACGATGTGAAAGTAATGGAGGAGATTTCTGAAAAAAGGGACCTTTAAATCTACGATGGATACATCATTCGTATGTAGATTACGGAGAAAGAAGGCGATAAATCAAAATTCCTATCTCTCGCGAGCAAGTAGTTTTAAAAATCAATGTCTTTCGTCGATCGAACTCGTGTTATCGAAATTGTACTTTTATTCAGTTTTGCTAGCAATTGTTTAAATTCTTCGTCGTAATATTAAGATATTACTACTTGACAAGATAGTTGGGTCGTTGGCATTCTCGGAATCTTGAACGTTTCTTCAATTATATATTCAATATTATATTCAAATATATTCAAATAATCGATATTCAAATATTGTTTGCCTTGATAATTACGTATACCTCTGGCATCTATTGGGTTGTCCCGAAAGTTTCTTTCCTTTCGTAAGGAAACAATAGACGCACAATCTCTCTTCGTTTTATATTATTTCATTAAATCATCTACGATTCATTTTCTTCTATTTCTATTATTGCTATCGTACGTGATTCGACAAAAATAATATAAAACAGAGAATGTGGTGCGTCCGTTATTTCCTTACAAGACGAAAGAAACTTTTCGGACAACCTAATACAAAACTTCAACAACTTGTCGGCTACTTTTAACAGATTTATTTATATCAACGAGTTATTTTCGTTTTCAATTGTTAAGATCAGTCTGTAAAATAACGTTACACGCGCATTAAGTGGTTTGCCCGCGTTACTACGAATATTCTCACGTATTCCTTCTTTCGTTGATTTTCTTCCTCTCGTGCCTATCGCTTTGTATTTCCTTTATCTTATTATTCGACTCATTATCTTATTACTGTTCGTTAAAATTTACCATTGCAAAATCAGAAAGCTGCTTGCAGAAACTCTTCGTTCAAAGTCGCCGCTTCTGAACGATCGTATAAAAGCGCTTCCGTTTCGCAGTTTCACAATCCAATTACAGTTTGGAATCAGCTATAGCGATTCCGATTAAAAGCGGCGCACTTTGTGCGTCGCTAACAAGTGGTGCCATGCGAAAATCTTCGCCTCGTTAAAATTACGTCAAAGCGGCTACTGCTACCCTTCCTTCCACGTCGAAAATGAATTCCTTATTCTTAGCCTCGAGAGCAACGAGGCTTCTCTGTGCAAGTTGAGAAGTTCTTCACCGAAGAACTGCGAAGTCTAGAACATTACCGAGAAAATTCTTTTAAAATTAAACATATTAATAATTGTTATTTCGGTAGAAAGTTATTGAGATAGAATTTACGAGTTATGAATAATTATAGTCTTTTAGAATTTCATGGTAAATAGCATCAGACGACTTGTAGTTTATAAAACTTGCTTGTGAAGTTCAATCTCTTTATTGACGATCTTGTTAACGTTATGCAAAGATATTTATTAATAAAATCTGCTAATAAAACACGAAATACTGGCTACAGTATTTCTTTGAATTCCTTGTATCTCTTAACTTCTGAAATTTTGCTAATGATATCAGGCTTATAATAAGATGTCTCAGAGAGTAGTTCTTCAGATTTGTGACACAGTTGCAACATTTTTATAGTTATTTCTCACCATGCGATCTGTCATTCAGTCTTACGGATGTTCTTCTTTTAAAAGAAAAAAGCACATTTACGTTCTCACAAACGAACGCGTCGATTTTGATTCATAAAGTTGTTTCACGTTTCGATATTGAATTATCAAAGAAACAGTGGCACAACGTGATAAACGACCAACCATTAGCGAGGTATTATTCCATGTTACGATATTTCTTCCCTTGGAAAGCCGACGATCGGTTCTCGATGACTCGTTGCATATTCGACACATGAATTGACTCTTGTACTGTTGTGTCATTGTATCTTTTTAACACAACCATGTTGAAATCATGATTCGTTGTGAATCACGATCTTCTTGACAGAACAAAGAAATGTATACGATTCGACTGCTAGTTTGAGAGTGTTCATCAGTCGAAATTCCAGCACAGTGGCTCGTCGTCTTCCTCGTTTTCTTCATCCAGCCAATCCTGATTTTCTTCCTATCCTTCGACTCGTCAGAATTAATTTCGTCGTGATAATTCGCGATTTAAAAGATCCTTTGCACAATTACGGCTAATTGCGCAATTGGAATTATTCGTTCTACATCCTCAATCATCTACACGGTGCGTCGACGTACAAAAGAACAGAATTACTTATTCAGTTCCTGGAAACTTCAAAAGAATCATTTAACAATTTTTAGCTATTTCTAGTAAATGATTATCTCGCTATCAGACGTGTAAACATTTCGTAAACAAGTAGGCCCGCGCTGAACTTGGAAAAGAAAATTATAATAATATCGGAAATATTTAATAGTCGGGATAGTAATGAAAATTTCGACAACTTCAGCTCGTGAAAGATCCAGCGCAAGCGTCGAAAAGTTACGTTGATTTTTCCAAAATTAAAGAATTCTTCCAAAGTAACCAATCTATAATCTGCTCTTCCAGCCTCCTCTCTTACTCCTACCAAATATGACCGAATAACCAAAGAAAAAAAAAAAAAAAAAGAAAGAAAGGAAAAGGAAAGAGAACGAACGCATTCATCACATAGTTTTGACTCGCATCTCGTAAAAGAGCGTGACCGCAATAAAAAGCGGCGCATCGATGCATCCCTGCGCAGCAGTAAAGACGCCGGACGAGATATTCGACGAGGGAACAGCAAACTATCGGGGATATTTCGTTCCTTGCGGAAGCGTGTTGGTGTTATCTCTGGCTGCTGGTCGACCGAGCCCAGCCACGTTTGACTCCTGGCGACTTTCGTTTGAATAATTCCTGGTATCTCGTTGACCCATCTTGGGAAACGCGCGTGCAAGAGAAACAGGGACGCGGCAACGCGTTCGCGCGACGGTCTTCTGGCGCCTCCGCGACGCGAGGAAAATGAGAGATCAGAGGCGGATCAACGCGCCACGCACTTTTCTCGAGGGATCTTCGCGTGTCTCGCGTTTCATATCGTGGAGGACCGTGGAGTGCTATAAGAGAAACTGCAATAATTAATCCTGCGCTGGTAATAACGGGACGCAGAGTTCCAGGCGAAATTTTCATTGTTAAATTTCTTTGGAACGCCCGCTCGTCAGACTACGTGGTTTCCGCACTGAGAAAGGCTTGCATCTACGAGGCTTTCATCGTCCAAATACCGTTTACCTCGTTCAATTCAGTTCTGGATATCGCGAGAGTAAAATGAGCACTGTGTCATTTCGATCTTTTCGAGACACTATCGCAAAGATTGTACGTTGTAAATATTCATTTTATATACTTTGCAACGTTTAGAATTTTAGTAAATTACTTTTCAGGATCTTTCGATTCACTCTCACAAACGATGTTGAGATTTATTTTTCGAAATAACGTCTCGTTTACCAATAACGAACAACCCACTATAAGTTCTTTTATTTATTATTTTTTTCATACAAGATCAGAGTGTTACGAGCGAAACCCTACAGTAACTCTTTTTTAGTATTTTCTTTTATTACAAAGATGTGTACTTTCAAACAGTTCATCGTTTTATTTTTTTTTTTTTTTTTTTTTGTTACAACTTTCCGTCAACTTTTTATTTCCATTGCGAGAAAGCTGAAACATTTGGCGAAAGTATCGTTTCTATAGTAGATTAGGGACTGCAATAAGTACCTCGGAAATTTTGACGTTTGTTTAAAGCCCCAAGACAATGAGAAATCAGGCCAGGCAATGAGAGACCCGTTATACAGACTACATTAATGAAAACCCATATTGCCGGCGGAGGGTTAACATGTGACACGCTTTTGTGGTCGGCATACTCTTTCGGTGGCGCTATCAACTGGTCGAAGCAAATTTGGGTTAATAAATATTTACCGCGCCATTCTACTTTGGGAGCAAATTTTAAATGCTCTACCACTGTGGCGACATCCGATTGCAACGGGTTAATAATACAAAATAAGGATAGATACGGGTTCTTGAAGTTTTGGTTTTGTACGACAACGAGTATATTTTAATAACGATAGACGATGGTTGAAACTTCGGTTCCCTCGTTTAACACGAAACCGAGTACACTACGATAACACAATGTTGGTCCTGAATTCTTGAACTTTTGATTTCTTGATTTTGTGGAAACGCGGAAACGAGCGTGCTGTAATAAGGATGGAACTGAATTTTTGAAACTCTGGTTTCTTGCTTTTGGAATTGGGTCACAAAAAATGTGACGGTATATCAGAATTATCAAAGTTTTAGTTAAAACTCAACCAACTGTCTAGGATACTTTGACATTTTTAAAGTTTCGATTTTGTTCTTATTTTATCTTTATTATCTTACTTATCTTTGTTTGAATGTATCACGTCATGTGGCACGTGCAAAATTTTCGAAATACGCTCACTTTTCGTTTTATAATCGTACAGAGAGCTAGGATGTAATATGAGATTAATCAGAATTACGAACGATATACCCAGTCAGCGTAGTCTACTTTTCAAAAGGTTATTAAAACACAAAAATGAGTGCTGGGAAATAAGGTCAAGCAGCGTATATATGCTCGTATGAACTTTTATTTTATTGTTCCTACGTTTTCAGTGCTCTTATAATCCAATGCGCACACGTTATGGTTATCGAAGTTATACATATTTACACGGGGTATAAATCATGATAAATTATAATATATCGCAATAACAAGGCCGAGTAATAGAATTTTTATTTTCTTTTCTGATACCCGCGTCTTCAATGAAAACGTGCGTTGATGTTGCAAAATGATAAACGACAGAAAAAAAGAAAATAAAATAGAATATTCATACGCTCGTAAATCACTTTACGAGTAAGATAAAACTAGATCACTGGAGATCGCGAAAACGTATATTTCTCGTTGGCCGAATGCTTCTCCCCTTTCGTGTATCTCCTTATATTCTATATTTTCACCAAAATGTTCGAAAATCCTTAATCTAGAGATTTGGAAAATCCTAGTCGTGGTTTCCGTGGCTTAATAAAAATCGATCGTGTCGAAGCGCATATCTCGAAATCGCCATTATAGAAACGTCCGGTTGAAAGATGTCCCGGTTAAGGTGGAAGAGAGAAGGGAGCAGCCTCTCTGTATTCTAATACCGTCTAAAGCGAGAAAGCATTCGAAAATGAAGAAAGTCCTGCCACGACGACTACTCGTCTACTTCGACAGAAACGAGAGTGGAATTCTAGATCCCAATAAAAGGATTCCTTTTCTCGAGTTACGTCAACAAAGTCTCCAGCTGTGACGTAGCGCACAAGGTCCTCGGCAATAACTTCCAGCGGAGGCTCTCAATCGATAAAGCCTCCCACTTCGGTCAGGCCGAAAACCTCCTTTCCCAGGATACTATACTTTTTCGCTTCTAATAATAATTTCAGAAAAATTCCGCTCGCGATAATTCGCCTACGTTTTAAGTCAGCAGTGCGAGATTTCGTTTCTTTCTTTCTTTTTTTTTTTTTTTCATTTCGCGCGTTAACGTTTCTCTCGACGCGCTCGCTGGGGGGCGGAGGGGGAGAGGGTGGGGAATATAATAACGTGAACGCGACAGCAACGGTACAGTAGCAACGATGGCGATGGGAAAAAAGAAGAAGGAGGAAAGGAAGAAAGAGTGAAAAGAACGTAACACTCGAACGAATGTCGTATGAAATTATAATTGCATTCAACAGCGGGGGCGCTGCCGCCTCTCGTTTATTAAGCAAGGCGCGCATTGACGTCATACGACTGTAGCTAAGCTACGGAAAACCTGGCTTCCGCGGAAACTTGACCGTACTGGCTGTTTCGAAGTTAACATTATTATTATTGGAGGTGCAGGATTCTTTATCAGGATCGGCGTTGTTAGATTATGGATGATTATCTTGGATTAGGTTATCGAGTATAATGAGGGTTGGATTTAAATCGAGCCGATTAATTTTGCGGCCTTTTATTTCTTCGTTTTATATGCCTAATATTATCTTTTATTTAAGTCACGTTCTATATCTTATTTAATAAATGTCAGTGATAACGTTTGTCACATCAACTACGGAATATGAATTAAAAGGGAGTACGCTTAAAAATTTCGTAGATCTCTCATCAAGATTAAGTCGTTATTTTATAAAATATCAAGCCACGTTTGTATTACACATTCCGCACGCAATGTATATTTGAAAAGAGGAAGTTTGCCCGTAACCTCGAGTTGGAATTTACACGGTCAAGGGCGGTCAGGCGTCGATTAAAAATGTACATCTATATTTTCGCTATACGAATGTTGCTATCGTTAAAGATCAAGGCTATACATCCGTTCAGCGGGTTGATAAAAATTAACACGGCGAGAAACAAATTGTGACTCGTTTTCAAATCGTATTATCTTCCGCAAAATGGACGCGATGTCGTATTCACTGAAAAAAGAAAGACCGTGGAAAACCAGATCGTTCCTTCGGCAGCGGCGTAGCAAAATATTTTATTGCCCAAAAATTAATCTAGATATACGAAAATAAAACGAGATCGCGACAACGACGTTTATAATTTAACCGTTCAATTTTGTCTGCCCCTATTCCACATTTTATCACGTCACATTTCGTATGTCGTCCTCGTTGAAGAATTGAAGTTTCTAGGATACTTGCATATAAAAAATACATACTTCTTTTACGATGCCCTATCGTTCTACGCTTCATCGACCCGTTTTCCCCTCGGACATCCCGCAGTTCTTCCATCGAACGCACAGAGGGATGATGATACAGAGGCGCGGCGCGCTTCGCTGTCCGCTCGTGCTCGGAAATCCCGAAGGTATCGACACACATTCACCGGTACCGGGTCGCATTTTTCGACGAGCTTCTTCGACGGGCTGGTCCGTTTCGGGCGAAGGACGAGCACGGACACGCGCACCCGTGCCCCGAATCTGGGTCATGCCGTATGCATATGCGCATAAATGCACCCGGTTTTGCACCCGAATGCCCCAATGACCCGGTTTAGGAATCCCGACGTGGTGCGTCGTAGCGTCGTAGCCTCGGCCCTGTGACGCGCGCTCTCCCCGAATCAAGGTAAACCACCCCCGATACAGGCTTCCTCTCGCTATTAGGCCACTCGTCTCTTCCTTCTTTGTTCGCCGTTTGCTCGACCCATCCACCCGTAGAATTTCCTCGCGGTTGAGAGTCTCATCTTTACCGGTGTCACGATATTTGCTATACATATGCAACGATTACGAAAAGTGTTGTGCAGAGTTAAAAAGATGGCTGGAAAGTGGCACAGGGGTAGAGGAAATACATCATATTTTGCTCTCTCTCTTTCTCTCTCTATCTCTGTAGCTTATCATCGCGCCTTATTATATATATTTTTTATACGTGGGAAACGTTCGACCAATGTTTCTCCTCGTGTTTCTTTCTTCTTGCGTGACTCCATTGTCCAGCGTTATTATATTCTGAATTATATTTGAAGTTACTTTTTTTAACGAAACGTTTCATATTTCAGGTTCTTCGTTTCATCCTTGTAATACTGAATCGTTACGGTCGAATAATTAGAAGTAATCGATAATTACGTATAATTTTATTGCGATATCTTGTAACGTACGAAGGACATGCTTCACGTCTTCGTTGGTTTCAATCAAAAAATCTGTCTAACGAATTATACCTCGGAAAAAAGGGTATGGATCTTCAATTCACGATCGTCTTGCACGATAAAATATTTAGATCTACATTCGCTCGAGAGAACTGTATAAAATGCGTACTGCTACGAAAGGCACGTACACTCGAGTATTTATCTTCCCGCGCTATTTTCTTTTCTTCTTTTTTTTTTTTTTCGGCGATGGTAAAATCGATTAATCGAAAACCGATTGGAATTGTTATGCACGCTCGTTGTTCTATCCGCGCTATGTGTACACGTTGTTAACGGTACACGTTACCTGTTTCCGCGTGAAACACCCTCTTTCTGCCGAGTATTTACGTAATCACGCGGTGACCTGTTTCAGCCGGCGCTTAAGTATGTAAATTGCGCGGAATTACTATTGTGCCGGCCGCGTTAAGCTTCTTATTCAAATTGTTGCTTTTAATCTTTTCCCGCTGGCCGATCTAACACGTTTCGGAACAACGCTGTCTCGATTAGTTTCTCGTAAGCTCTAGCCCCGTTTTCCATTCTCCGTTTCTCATATCTGACATCTGGATTCCGCTTCTTACGCCTCGATCCATTATAATGGAACTTGTAGCGGAACAACGATAATGCATTCTGATCTTCGGCCAACCTGGGTCGTATTTTCAATCGTTACATTCTCGAAAGTGAAAATAATGTATTTTGCTATTCGACGACAGAAATACTAGCGTCGTCTTGCTATTAAAATTTAATTTAACAAAAATAAGAAGGACCTGCCCGTTTGCAGAGATATTCGACACAAAAGTACGAAAATACGAATTCCAATCTTCCGTAAAGATTAACTTATACGTAAATAATTATTCCAATCGTCGAGCGATAATCTTTTTAGATACTACAATTAATTATAATATTATAATTTAGTTCTCGAACGATGGGAATCTTAAGGATCTACAAAGATTCCTATTTACGATATTAATTATAAATCGCGCGTTATTTTTGAGATATATCAAAACGCGGATGACAATCCGCCTCGAAATACCGCAATTATAAATCATTCCCTATAAATATAGTCGCCATTAATCTAGCACGAGTTACTCTACTTTTGGAGTAATGATTTATCGTATTTCACTCTCTGTAAAATCCGTATGCGTATATTTTATTCCTGTTAGCAATGAAGCGCGCCGAGTAAAAGTCCAAAAGGAAATTTCGTCGATCCCCGCCGAGTTAACGTTTAAATACCTCTGTAACGTGAAAACTAAAACCTTTCACTTTGAAGTGAAAGTAGCGAAAGCCAAATAACAAGCTTTGAGGAAGATGATCAAATAGAAATGATCTGTACATAGATCAGCAAAATCCACTGACCATAATCAACTAGCGCCACGGGGAGTTTACTTGTTATTCTGCTTGAAGCTTTGCTCGCATTCACTAGCGCCAGCAGGTTGTAGAAGCAATGCAGCTCATATTGAAAATTGCACGGCTTCGGATACTATCCGTAATTATCTTTAACCAAGTGCACCTCGTACATCTTCTGATTACTTTTTAATAATAATAATAATAATAGCGTTATTCCAATAGAATAATAGCATTATCCTCTTTATTTTCCTATGAAAATTAAATTCCGAGAGGGAAGAGTATAATACAAATTACGAATATGGCATTGTCCTAACGTCTTAAACGTATCTCGTTTTTATAATACGGTTATCTTTTACGTAAAGGAATCGACGAGCGAATCGTTGACGAAACATTACTAAACAGTAAACACTTTCCGCAACTTGTCAACCCTAAATGGCCAGATAGGTAGAGAGCACGTCTCGAGCCTTGAATGTCAGCGTGTCAGCAGCACGATGGCAACATCGTGACATCGTCCGCGAGATACGATGAAAAACGATATCTGAACTTACCGAGCGAAATAGTGTCGTCTAATAGCCAACACAAGCAAGAGCGGCTGATTCTTGGCATGGACGTTTTACACTCGAAGCCACTGTTCGCTGTAACGTTTCGCACGAGTGCAACTCTCTGACCTAGAATTTTAAAGACGTATTTCTTAGATTTACCACTCTAACGTGACCATAATAAACCATAGCCTTCGCGCAACGAATTCCAAAATGACGAAGCGAGTTTTATCGTGATGAATCAGTTTCGTTACCTTGGATCTATTATAGTTTCGCTACACGAAAGTTAATCATTCTCGGCCCGCTATGGAACTCTGCATCCACGATCGACTATCTTTTAACTACTTTTAACTCGATAAAGAGCATCGTTCCTCTTTTTCTTATGGAAAATAAAGTAAGAGATAATTGATAACATGACAAAATATTTTAAGAATAAACGATAACGATTAAAGCTTCTCTCGCATTCTATTCGCTATTTTGAGATGTATACTATTTTAAAGACAACTATTTCCTAATAATAAAAAATAGCTAAGAATCTAAGATTAATAGCCGATACAACACCGGTAACACGTGGGTTTGCAGCTATCCTTCCTCCCATAACTCAGCCAAGGATTATTTCACGCGTATTTGCTTCATGGTTGAACGTCTTAATGGATTCACTACGCTTCACGCCATAATTAGCCCAGGGAGGCATTAAGGATGAACGAGTGTTTTGAAAGTGACTTTGAACAGATGTCGAATGAATTCGAGAAAAAAAAAGAAAAGCGGCGATCGGTATCAGTTTACAGCCGATCCTCGGACCACCGGTGTTTTTTCACCGAGAAGTAGAAAGATGATGAAATACGAGCCGTGGTTCTAGCCAGGTTACGCCTACGTCTGGTCGGCTAAATAGGGTGATCCTTTGCTCGACGAGAGTCAAAGTATCGTTTGCCAGCCAATAAACGGAATTTTTGTAATCCTAATGAACCGGTTACACCCATATCCTGTGTAGCTCGATAATTGCACTGAATCATCCTCGCTTTTCGAAGTTACGCTTGTGAAATGCATTCGTTTTATCTCGGCATTATCGATAATAATTCAACATTGAGTTAACGATATTGGAAATCTAGAAAATTATTTTGTAAATGGCGGCTCGGTTTTTATAATATAGTTGTCAAACTAGTAAGCCAGTAACTTTCAAATGCTGGAGAAAGGAAATTTTTTGCGGTGCACCTTGTTTATTAGCGTGTATGTTAATTGCTAACAAGAACGATGCAAAAACTTAAGGATAGCGAAACTGAGGACGTTTCTTTATTTTAATTTTTGTAAATGCCGCATCCTGGATAGTAAAGAAATACTAGGAGGATGAACGTCAGTTGTCGCTCTAATAATCCATACAGCGAACGCTCGAACAAGGATTTTCATATTTTCATAGGATCGAATTTAATGACGGATGAACGATACGAGATACAGATTGAAACGTGTCCAAGTTTTTCGACTGATTCTCTATTTTCAATAACAATAAAACATCCATCATAAAAGTTACATATGACAAAATGGATATACTACATCTCTTAACCTCGATTCTCAAAAACGGATCGAATACTTTCGAAAAGAGTGAAAATTGAAAGACTTAGTACCATGTCACGAAAACGTGAAAGGGTGGACGACATTTCTAATAATAAAATTTGCAAATTCATAATCCTCTCTCTCTCTCTCTCTCTCATCATTTTACGTCTTGCTTTTGTTGCGACGAACGCTTTTCACGAAAGCAAATAGAAAAGGTATAACGAAGCGCGCGGCCACGTGCTCTGTTCGTTACGTTCGCTTAACGAGTGCTTTAACACTCGAACTGTGTAACGAGTACACTTAACTTATCTGCATTGATAAGCGGACCGTTAGATTTTTGCAACCTTGATCCTAATCAAGCAAATCGCGGCGCTTGCATCTAATGTCGCGTTCGCATTGACCAAAACTGATTGCGAGCTTGCTCATTGATCATGAACTGGGCAGCGTCTTAAGCCGCGTGCTCACTGGCGAACAGATCATAAATAATTAGATCGCCAATGCGCGATACTTCTTGGCCCGTGCTACTCTAGTATGCTACCCTATCTAATACGGAGCACATTCGCCAAATGGAACAACCAGATAAATGGCAGATTTAAGTAAAGTAGGAATCCATTAATCGGAATTCCATTTACCGAAACGAAATCTTAGTTAATGTCCGATTAACTGAACTTTGGCTTATCTGAACGCGAGCTACTATTATTATATGAATGCCAATTGTAATAAACTGTTTGTTTCCCCGACAAGTCCGCAGAAGCGAATTTCTACTGTGATATGCCGTTATCGAAGAAAGTGTTGGCGAACATGATTTTACATCCGCTCTACGTAATAGCGTCGTACTTTACAAACAGTACGCAAATAAATGGCAGACAGAGCGAATAGAACAGATAGAAAAGCGATGCATCGTCGATATAACGACGGTACATGTAAAATATTTTTCTAGGTTTCAAACTACGTAAATTCTTATGCATCTTGCGAGTTCTGTTCACGAGTACTGTTCGCCAACATAATTGCTGGTGAGCACGCGCCTTAACGTACCGCCTATCGAATGAATAGCGTTCGCTGATCGTCAACTGGTTTGCAATCTGCCGTCTACAAAAGTTTCCGTATTACAGACAAACACAGTTTCACGATCCATTCGCGAACTATTATAATAGCGCGCATCAGTATGGACGCGGCATAAACCGCGCAGGAATTCCATTAAAAATAATATGCCAAAGCGTGTCACCTTGTAGCGAAACGTTTAACCTGAATGCTTCGTGGAAAAAAAGAAAATCGGTTACACGCGTTACAGAGAACGTTCGCGACAGAAAAATATTTCTACCGTGGCCTCGTTGTCTATTTCGAATCATCTGTCTCATTTCCGTCCCTTTTTTTTTTTTTTATGAAATCTGTATTTCACGTCGCGTACCAGGGATGTGATAGTTGGCGACACGTTTGTCGTACTGTATCGAGCGCCTCGTGCGTGTTATCGATAAAAGCGGAATCGAATATATCGGCCGAACATTATAGTTGTTTTTTTCTTCTTTTTGTACACTAGACAAGAGACACGAGGCACGAATGGTTTTGGTTCGTTTCTATTTTTGTCGACGAGAGAGCGTATTTATTTGGTTCTGGCAAATTTTAAAACGATCTGAAATTGCACAGTGAACAAAACGTTACTAACTCGCTGGAGTTCGTTAGACTGTTCTGTATACGTGTTTCGTGCATCGCAAGTCGTATCGACGCGAAACGGATAGAGTGGACATTGGTTGCGTTTGACACGCTGAAATGCGTGCGAATAATTTACAGAAGAGCACGTATTGTGTTACTGTGTCCAAAGTGAGACCGAACGCGCCAGAAGTAGGGAGATTGCATGTAAAAACGAAAATCTTCGAAAACTGCGAAACGATCGAACGATAGTTTTTTGTAAATATAAAATCGTTCGTTTAAAGAGCTAAATTAAATTATGGAAATAATCCAAACAGTCATATATTCAACGATAAATACACGGTCGAAATAGTTAGACACGTAGCTGACAAGTTCTTCTGTTTCTAATTTTATTTTATTATTAGTAGCTGATCGATCATACTATTTATTCGTCCGAGTCTACGATACGAACGCGATTTATTTATAAAGTCGAAAAGATCAATTTCCACTGGGAAGGGAATGCTATTTCATAGTAGATTCGTGTAATCAATTGAATACTGACCAGGAAACAGGACAGAGTTTTCGATTGTTAGGATTCCTGGTTCGAAATTCAGCTTCTGCAAACAGACCCGGGTTCCGTGTTACATACGACAGCAAGGACGGTCATTCGGAATCGGTGCTCACGACACGATGCATAATACAAATTGGTGTTCTCGCGTCTGGTTTCTGGTCGACGAGTTCTCGCGACGATCGATGGTCCATGTTCGATTGTTCCCTCAGGACCGGTGCCACGTTGTTATTACAAACGTCAGCTACGGGCGAGCTGTTGCTGCCGCTCCCCTTAATTAGTACTGGAATTGGTTTAAAATAGAATTCCTCTATAATTCGTTGAAAACATTCCATAATTACGTAAATTACCAATTTGCTACACTACTATTTTGTACCGTTTCTTTTTCGTCTTCGCCGCACTTCGTTTCTATCTATATTAAGATATTACTAGTCCGATCTCTGTGATAAAGAATGGATTTACTATCGTTCTGTTTTATACGATTGACGCGACATCCGTTTTCTGAACAACTGTTATCTTGTTTTTTTTTTTTTTTTTTATTAATGTTTAAAGATCAAAAAATGTCTTGTCGCATTTATTTCGGTGATGGAACAGCCGATTAAACAAAGATGTATTACGGTATCAAAGGAGGATTAAGGTGTACGAGCGAACATCGTAAGCTAGGGTTTATCGTACTTAAGAACTCTCGATTCGTACGTATTAAGATTAAATATAGGATCGAAAGATTGATTCGAAATGATACCGATTATCACCGAACGAGATTTTAATTCTTACAAAGACGGGTTGCACTTAAGAAGCAAAAGTTTCGCAGCTATAAATCGGCGAATCTACAGTCACAATTTTTATTTATACGAATTTCATTCGTAAGAAATTATTTTATCCCCCGATATGGATGTTTCGCGTGTTCTTTGATACGCTTCGCGATTGCCAGCCACTTGACGCAACGTATTCGCGATGAATGCAAATGAAAGATACCCATCAATTGCACGCGAATGCACAACACCGCAGAAAAAGCTCTATTCTCTCGTTCCGTGGAAAAAGAGAGAAAATGAATCGCCATTCTCCGGTATCCCGTCACGATAATTAGCCAAAGGAGAACGGCGAAGAAAGAGAGAAGGTAGCGGGAGTGTCGGACGCGAGTTGCGCGCTTCACTCCGGCTTTCTTTCAAAGCTCCGAAACTCGTCGCGCAAATAAAGAGAAGGGCCACGACAAGGACGAAGGCCGCCGCCGCTACGCATTCATCTTTTAAAGCGGCACTTTACAAAGCGTCACATTACGAGCCATCCAACTGCGTTACCAGAACGCCCATTCCCTGTGCGAACATCACACGGCGGAAAGACGCGATAAGTCAGATTTTTTATTCGTAAATCGTATGCTATCGAAGCCATTATTTTTCTTGAATTTTGATCATAGGCTTCTTTCGAGAAATATCTACATCAGAACTATCGATTTCAATTTTCCGCAGAAATATTGACTCGAAGAGTATTCGTTGTCATTATACTGCAGAGTTTTATGCAAACGCGTACTTTTATGAATACAAATAAGAAAATGCAACCTAGAGATAGAGAGTACTCCACTCTCTGAATATTGTAACGGATCCTTTAATATACTTTTGCATATTACATATCTGCATTACGTACATCTTTGTACATTTAAATTTCCCATAAATGCATAATCATCCCCAGTTTAGTCATCATAGATTACATAGATCAAATATAGCAGCAGTTCACTCGTAAACATTTTTCATAAAAATTCCTGCATCTGTCAGCTACTTTCAAGAAAATACACCGACGCATTTGGACATGGTTATTTTCGTTTCCAAACTAATATCGCATGAAAATACGCATAGTAGAACGAAGCGCCTGTTTCACCCTTTCGCGCTACGTCTATAACAGCGACCGCCGGCTACCCGTGTGCTCGTCGATATTTCCCATTTTTATTATTAATCTACAGCCTCGTTCGCCCTCGCTTGTTCGCCTTTTCTTAACAGAACGTACTTACACCCGTCCGTCCATATTTAACGTCGTTCTCCGCCACGTGGGATACACTTCACCCTTCCTCCCTCCTGGGTAGTCGTTTTATCTTTGAGAACTAATTGTTACTGAACATGCGGTTGAACTTCTCCACGCAGAGAAGAGCCGGGAGGCCGCAAAGTGTTGTCAAGCTGAAACAGCTTTTTTCCCCCCACGGCTTTTTAAAAGCATCGAGTCGTGGATGACGCATCAGGTAGCACAACACGCTCCTTCTCCCTTGCACTCTCTCTTTACCTCGGCACCGACGTCTAGCGAGCGTGTGCACGGTAAAAAACCGAGTATCGAATGCTACCGCATGAATAAGTCCCTTTGAAGTTTCCACCACCCACGGCTTCGTTCCGAAAAATCTCGCAGCTTCAACCCCTTTAAAACGACGCGTTCTCCCCGCGTCGACTACAGATCCCCTCTGCGCGCCTTTAAGCCGAGTTCACACACAGGTGCGGCCAAGTTTATCATCCTCCCCTGTGACGCTTTCGTTCCGCGGAACAACAGACTGAAACAGGAAGAGAAAAACGATGAAAGAGAGACGAGGAGGTGGTGCACGTGTCGCACCGGAGACGACCTTTTGTTCGGAATTCCAGCAACTCGTCGCATCGTTGGAAATATTTGTCCGAGATGTATCGCGCTAGCCACCGAGGTTCCGTTTCGTACGGATTAATTATAAAGTACAAACTAACGGCATTAGCGCGTGCCGCTACCAACTTTTGCATACCATTAAATTCTATTTACGACCGCACGGACTCTGGCTGAATTCAGCACTTACCACGCGCTTGATTAATTTTCCATTGCCGCGCCGTCGGCACTGGAGAATGTCGTTCAGTATCTGTGATTTGTTATTAATCGAAGGACGTAATTGTAAATGTAGCTACTTCGTGGGAGATTTGGCGGTGCCTAAAACTCATATTACGACTAATGATTAAGCGATATAACTAGTAATTACGTATGATTCATAAGTAATCCACAACGATAGTTATAGAATTTATTAATTGTGTATGTATCACGTGTAGTTCATTGATTATTCCATATATGAGTAAAGTTTGAAACTGTGTTTAATTAATTTTAATGTTTCGTTCATTGTTAATAATATCGTTAAGCGGTATATTAGTAAAGAATGTTTATCAACAATAAGAATGGCCAATTAAATATACGTTAAAAATTAATAAATACGAACGTTTCCGATGAAAATTTAAATTCTCGTTACGAAACAAGGTAGGTTTTTTTATCAATCTCGTATCGATATCAATAAGATTGATATAAGATATTGCGGAGAGCAACGTCTGACGAGAAAAGCAAGTTAAGTATTATAATAAATAAGCAGTCCGTTTATATGTTGCTTGTCCATCATTTGTATTGTTTCCCTTCTTCTTTTATATTTCGTACAAACAACGATTAACTTTTTATTACGTTCTGCCGGAGTTCCATGGGAATTATATTTCAAAGAACAATTTAAAGTTGCGGAGTTGTATTGAATACTTATTACTGCAATTGAGTAAGAGACATGAAAAGTGTAACAGAAACGGTAAAACGCGATACGGTAACGCGCACAAAAGAACTCATTGTAGAGGAAAGGGAGTGCTAAGAATAGAATACGATGGAGTATTATTGCAGAAGAACACAATTGTAAAGGGAACGTTCAAAGAATGTTAGGTGAAGTAACGTTATGTCGAAGCAACGAGCGTATCAGTGTTCGCACAAGGATCGATGCTTTCCGATCGATCTGTAGTTCCTTTTTTTTGTTCTATTCTAATAACAAGTCGGCACGAGTCAGACTTGAATGTTTAAGCAATCTAAACTGACTCTAAGTCAGTAACATTTCCATACATAAAGTACCTACTGACCATACCGTGGAGTAGAAATTTTGTAAAATATTTATCGAAATTAATCGATCTATTTATCTAATTCTGAATCTGATCAATCGACGACTAGATCTCTCATTGAGAAAAAACACCTTAACTCCTTGAATTATTTTTTATAGTACAAGCCAAACAATTTTTGGCTGAGAAAATAATCTATGTGCTTCATTGCGCACACTCCAGCCCCTACAAATCTCTTTTCCTAAAAATTAATTTCGTTGCCATTAGGCAATGCCAATATACGAAAAATAAGAAATATACTTCGATATACCATATGCTTCGCCCATTAATTCCATATACGGTTGAGCCCCTCTAATCCGAACGTACATTATCCGAATACCCTAATATCCGAATGTTGTATCATTCGAATATAATATTTCCTAGTAACGGAGAAGCGTGTACATATTTCATTACTGTTCCTATACAGTATATTCTTTCGCTTATTTAAAGTGAATTCTGATTATAAGAATTTAATGTGAAACTATTAGCGTTCCAACTAGCGAAACGAAATACGACATAATTAAAAAGTTGGAAAGTAATGCATGTGCGACAGAATTAGTAAACGTACATGGTGTTGAAAAGTCAGCATCACAGACATTAGAGAACAAAAACATGATGTTGGAGACTATTTAAAGCGCGTAAATTTTTAAGATGCCGGGAACGATAGATAAACCTCAAATACACCGATGCAACGACGTGCTTTCGTGGCGACAAAGACGACAATAACGACGATTTCATGCAAATAGAAAGAGCAAACGAAAGTGATAATGGCGCGCTCTCTCCTGTCGAAGCATTCGTGACATTCGAGAAAGACCTTCGATGGTTTAAAGTACAAAAAGAATGTTATTTCTATGCAGTTACTTACGTTGAAAAAATTATGTATCTTAACAGTTAAGAAGATAGGGAATCCATAAATATGTCAAGAATCTGTCAATTGATCCTAATGTGTGTATTCGTAAATGAAATTTCATATTGGAAAAGTGATTGTTCTATTATTCGAAAATTTCATTATCCGAGCAATTTTATTCCCCTATTAGTTCGGATAAGGGACGCTCTACCGAATTATAATAAATTAATCCTCGAGACTCCTCGAGTTCTCATCGAAATTATCTACAAACTGTTTAACTATTATCCGTTTATTCAACTGCCGTTTGCAACATCATCACGTTTCTTCATTCAATTTATGTGGTTGATCCTGTATGATTTCCAACCGAGTCGTACAATGTCGTACCTCGATAAATTAGAAAATTTCCGCGTCAGGTTCGGCGGCACGGAGAACAGGGGCGTAGTCGTGAGGGCACCGCCGTGGAAGGCTCACGTGCCAACGAGCGATTATTCGCAACCAGGTGACAATGATTTATGCCGTAGCAACGTTAACGGCGGATTCTTGCGACCGCAGAAACCGCGATGGGTCACGAGCGGCACCCCCTTCCATCTCTTTCTATCTCTTTCTCCGGATGACCGCGCCGATCTGGCTTCGTCGGTAATTATTTATGTTGGCCGGTCTTCGCGCGAGACGGTAATTGAATTTGCGTCCGTGGAACGGCCGCTGACCGTAATTCGTCGACTGGTCAAAGGGAGAGAGGGAGACAGAGAAACGCAAACGATTAATACTATCTTAATTGTACTCGTCGCGCGAACGAAACGTGGCTGCTGACGCGTTTAAAGGGCAATTGAAGTCTCGTTAGGTGAATCTTCGATCGTCTCGATGTAGGAATAATGGAAGTCCGTCGACGATTTTTGGGTGAAATCATGTGAGATGTTTTACGAGGAGTACCTTAGCTATTCGTTGGAAATTTCGTGGGTGGATTACAATGGTTCGTTAACACGTAAATTGGTCGTAAGATAAATTTTGTACTCTGTTTCTTGCGTTATAGAACATTGTAAATGATAAAGCACGCGGATACGTTTGATAGAACAAACGGTGGTTTTTATGGAAATGGGAACATAATTAATATATATATGTATATATATATATTTTTTTTTATATCAAATCGCTTTGCTCTTAGTTTATGATATTTCTAGATAATACACAGCGTTATAGGTCAGTAACTACAGCGTTAAAAATGATTACTGGGCTGCGTTATTTATGTCCATCTATTCCTGTGACGACAGCCCTCATCCAACGAAAACTGAGCGAAGAACCACGTCTAAGAACTAGAATTGATCGTTTCCAGCGGTGCCGAAGCATCCACCTAACCATCCTATAACTTATCTAAAGTAAATTTACCTAGCATCGGGCTGTCTCCGCTATACGCTAAAAGTTGCAACATCGTCGACCATTAACCTCGCGCAAAATAAATCTTCTCTTCTACGGTAAAAAATCCCAATGCCCATAACAACCCCGCAGTCGACTCATACTTTTATCGCCCATAGAAAAATTTCGTTTTTCCCTGTGTTTACCGCCTAAAGGCGACGGCTACGTGACCGTAGCGTAAAAGTCAGGCTCAAGGGTTTAGGACAGAGGAGCCGGGACTAATTCCCTTTCATACCGCGTGTCCCTACGCAAAGATAGATAAGAACCATATATGTGTATCGCGAACAACCGTAAATACCATTCGTGGCCCTTTCCGCCTCGTCTTCCCCCCTCGACCAAGCTTTCTTTTTTCTTCTCGTTTTTCAATGTTATCCGACCGTGTACTCTGCCTCCTCTTCTCTTTTCTGTCTTTGTCTTTGCTATGGCAAACGAAGCAAAGAGGAGGCGGCCTCTGTTGCCAACCCCTCGAAGCAAGAGAGATACGCCACGGAATGGGGCGCGACATTTGCGATTCAAAGTGTTCGCAGCGGGGAAATGAAGATTAAGGGCGGAGGGTTTAAACGAACGAGAATTACGACACGTGTACTCGTGCAGTAGAGCACGAAGGGTGCTACAGATGATCTATAGCCGTCGCCCGACGCTTTTGTCCGGGTTCATTTTGTAAGTCAATATCGCAGCCAGAGGCAAAGAATCGACCTCGTACTTATAACGATAACTGGACAGTGACTCGCGTTGCTCCAAGTGTTTCGCAAACGAACCGATTGACGGATTAATGAAATTGTTCGGATCGATCGTAGTCGGATTTTCGACCCCTTGTTATTGGAAATAAAATGTGTACCTTGCGCGATGTGTATTCTTGGCTGTTAACGTTCTTACAGCGAATTTGTATAGTTCCTATGCATACGTGTTCGATGTTAGCTTTTTTTAACGAGAAAATTCTAATTGCGTATACTTGTCACGGATATTTTTATTATCTTTTGTAACTTGTCTTTATATGTTCGTCTCTATCGTGATTGTTAATCTGGTTAGATCGTTGCTGGTGAAGAAACCTAAAAGATATTGGTTTTCTTAACAACAATGTTATAGCTGTATGTACATTTATCAGAGATATTCTTTATTACCTTTGTAACTTGTATGTTATATGTTTGGTTTCATCGATTTATCCACTCGAGATTGAATCGTTGCATACTTAACGAATTCTCATAATTAGCAGCTTTTTGAAACCTGTCCATCCGTTTCTCCAAGTATTCTTAAAGCAATCGGTCGGAAATCACTGTTATCAATATAATTGTTCCAATTGTCTCTAACATTCTTGTACGTTGTAATCGAATTAAACAACTTCAACGAACAATTTACTTCGCGGTAATATCGTAAACAACTTTTGTTGCAAAAGTTCATAGAGGTATTAACAGCTATGTTTCTCTGTTTGCAGATAAATCTACGCCTTATTCTTGTCAGTGGTAAGACAAAAGAGTTCCTATTCAGTCCGAGCGACTCTGCGGGGGACATAGCGCACCATGTGTTTGAAAACTGGCCGGAAGGTACGTTTATTATTGGACTTGGTACGAAGCGTATGACGAATCTGTATTCGCTCATTAATCAGCTGTATTCTACTTTTCCCGCAAAAACGTATTTTCCACCTGAACGATAAAAAATAAAAAGATACGGAAGGGGGGTATATAAAATAAGATTCACGAAAATCGGACGATATTTGTCAACGACTGTTGTACCGTGTGTTCACGAGATAGTCATCCGAGATAATCGTGGAGAACAATGAACGCAAGACAGTCCGATTAAGCGTCCTGTCGCGTTAATTTATCACTCGAAACTTCCCTCGGCATGACGTGTCATCGAAATTCCCTTATCATCGAGAAACTCGATGGAAATGTCGCGTTTGTCAAGACTCGCTCCTACAATTATCCAAACAATATCCGGGCAGTATATACCCAGCGTGATATATTAGAAGAGCGTATCTTTCTATCGATAAATTAAACGTAGTTTATTGTTCATCCGCACTATACGATGCTATTTTACGCCTGTATTTTCATCGTCTATCACTGTCCAGCCACGTGAAGCATGAAAGTGCCGGAATTGAAAACACTCGCAGAAATATATAGGCCGTGAAACATCGCTATTCATCGTGAGATATATCAGGAGCGCCGAGTACAATTCAATTAGGCATGGAACAAGGCGAGATGGTGAAACGAACGGTGCAAAAATTTCGAAACAGAGTGAGAAATTTGTTGCCGTGATTTATCGCGCAACGAGATTTTTCCTAAAAATTATGCCTGCTATAAAAGAATGAATAGCGAGAGCGAATTGATTGATGGGCGAACTTTCGGATACATGAATATTATTTGCGTTATATTTTTATTATTTTCTACGGATGCTTTGATAGATTAACGGAGGTAATTCGTTAATCGCGGAGACTCGTTTTATCGAAAATTCGTCAGTTTCACGACATTCGCGTGGCGTTGTAAGAATATACAAAACATACAAATTTTGTCGTTGCTGTAAGAAAGCGATCGATCCTTTTGCGATAATCATCGTTAAGATTATTAGTTACATTCACCTTTATTCGGTTTTAACGTCATCGTTCAGTACAATCAATTTGAATTCAAGTACTTTACTGAAAAACGAATTCCATAGAATCTCGCTAATCGTGAAAGCCAAACGTACAACATCCGGTACTATATTTGAAATTTCTTTTTTATTATCACTATCTTATCGCTTTTTCTAAAAGCGTAAAAGAGAACAAAGCCACGTGAGATATCTCGGCAACTAATGATACTAATTTCAATAAGTTTAAGAACGAAAGCCGTAGAAAGAAAACCATCGAACGGTATAACTGGTAAAAAGGTGATCTAAATTCTTCATTTCACTTTATTTTTACTTTAGCATTTCTTTGCCCTCCTTTCTTTATGAACACACGATCCTCTTATACATACATAGACGTTACTTACTCTTGTATCGAGAAAGAAGAGAAACAAAATTGGCTTGGCCTTTGTCTTGGTGCTTTAAATACTGTAAAAGGCGAATCAAATGGGCTTCCATTCTTCTAAGTAGCGTGTTTCAATGCAAATCTCCGGGATACTTGGGAAGTAACCCGTTTAATATTAAAATGCATTCAGCGACCGCGTCTTCTGCTATCTCGAATTGTCGCGCCGGAATTACTTTGGTCCTGAATGGCAGGAAATAAAAGTTGCATTACTGTTAATACAGTTTCATCAACTTAGGTGGCATTGCTCAGAAGTCTCGTAATTACCTGCTTTAAGTTTCCGGTATGTTACATTGTGATCTAATTACTGTACCTTTCATGGAAATCTTTCTTTCTCCTCAATATCGTTCGATATTTCATAATTATGTGGAGTTAAGTGCGCGTAGTATGTATCTGTGTATATCTATATCGTTTCTTCTTTCGTTATACTCACTAGAATCGTCCTCGGATACAATTAAAAGTGTCCGCCAATTATGTAATAATATACAAAATGTTCATAACGCCAAATATATGCAATTGTTTAAACATTATAGAATTTAAAAGAATCATTCAAAGAGACAAAAGTAATTTCTATTTTTAATTTCTAGTTCAAGACTACTACAATTCGTCGCGCATCTTTAACGCTAGAACTACTAGCGGCTAAAGTATACCATAAAAATTGTACTAAGGAAATCAAACTGAAAGGTACATGAAAAAGCAGGAAGATTTTACCAAACGTCGTTCAAACGCCAAACAAACGCGCTGTTGTAAATCTATTTCTCATGAAAAATTATCATTATTGATCATTGTCAACTACAGTTGAACCTCGAACAACTCGTGATCTAAAATCCGCGTATAATCTTTGACTGTCCGGAAACTTAGCTATGTCTGTACATATGTGTATATAACAATCTATTGTTATTACGACTGAAAATTTTATTTTGCACTACACATGTACATACACGCGTCATTGCTGCATTCACGTAATAAAATCAATTAGAGAAAAGAAAATGTCATTAAGAAAATTATAAATATACATATAAGGAAGAGAAAATACGTACACGTATACAACATATATAGATACTGATATATTATATTATTTACACATATATTATATTTATACTGTGTCGACGCGACGATCGACACACGGCTGATCTCACGACAACGGCGATAACATGAGCATAGTCTGACCCGATCGTCTGTTAGCAACGGCGACTCGCCTCCTTTTTTCTTTTTTTCAAACGCTCTTCGTTAGACATCTGCTTTGTTACAAAGTCGCGGTTTATTACGCGGACTACGCGAGTAAATAGGCAGTATGTATCTCTTCGTACAACAACTGACCAAAAAAAAAAAGATTCAGAGTCAACTGTACTCTGGTAGTTCTAGTGTTAAGAAACCCAAAGCCCATAACCCCATTACAATCCGCCAAATACCTCGAGGAAACACGTCGCGTCGTATCACAACCTTATCCTTCACAATAGAGCCTCTCCAATTCCCTGTGCGTTCTATTCCGTGCTCTGTTACATCGTCGTCGAGTAAATCCATACGACGAACGGTAGAAAGAAAGTCGAGCGAAGGTTCACGTTCACGGAACGTGTGCCAGGAACCCGCTGATGGGATTATCAACGCGAAGCTTCCGCGTTTTCCGGTACAGCGGGCGCAGTTATATTTTTTGTCAGCCTCGTCGTCGTCGACTCGCTCGGTGAAAAACGTTGAAAATATTGGAGACAAGGTCGTGGCTCCGATATCTACCGACGTCCATTTCTTTTTTTCTCTTTGTCTTTTCAGATTGGGCGGAAGAGGCAGTCGCTAAAGCGGAGATCCTGCGGTTAATCTACCAGGGACGTTTTCTGCACAGCAATGTTACGCTCGGTGCTCTTGGGCTTCCTTTCGGGAAAACCACGGTGATGCATCTGGTCCCACGAGAGAACCTTCCCGAGCCTAATTCTCAAGGTAAATCATCGAACAGTCGGTGTCGTGTTTACTCTATGGGGAGGAAAAAACGAAAAGTGATGTTCTCGACGTAAGGGGAAGAAGGAGAGACTTTGTGCTATCAGCCAAGATCGAGCACTGTTTAATCGACGAACGGCGAATCCTCTCGAGCGAACATATTACAGTACCAATCGATCGTTTCAATCTTTAATAGGAAGTTTATTAGGAGAACTCTCGGATTTTTCTAACTATGGTTTTTCATATCTAAGGTATTTCATAGTAGGTCTCAGAGAGATGTACTTGTTAGATAGTTATAGTTATATCGATTTTATGAAATAATTGATTATACACGAATCAAATGTCTTGCAAATAATTGACCAAGACCCAGTTGCATTAGATAGATGTAAATATGTCAGTTTTATTAGAATTGCGGTACAGCGCTATTTTTCGTTAGCACTACGTCGTTTTTTTTCATTCCTTTTACAACATATCGTGCGGCTTATTGCTGAGGAATAGCTCTTCCTGGTATATTTATGTGCCTATTGCTTGCGATTGATGAAGAACGAAAGAGAATGAGAAGGGAGAAGAAAGAAATGAAAGAGAGGGAAAACGAGAAGAAAAAGATAGAAGCGAAAGTGAAATGGGAATACAGAATAGAAAGTGGAAAAGGGCAGGGAAATGAAGAAGGTGAAGAAGAGAGTGAAGGGGAAGGAAGGGAACTGGTAGGAACAGACGGGAAGAGAATAGGTGGTGGGATGGGAAATAAAGGGAAGAGAAGGAAGGCGAGCCATTACTTTCGTTTGCTGTTTCTACTCGCTGCAGGGGTCGTGTCGTACGTAATATAAGACTGTTATACTCTACCTCACCGTTGTCTGACCTTGTTTCCTCTGTTTACAGATCTGTAACTATTGAAACATCCCAAAAATTATAGTCAATTGGATATATTAATCCGATTAATTTAATAACTGATACGACATATCATTCAATCCATTATTATATATTAGTTATCAAGTTGAAGAATGAAAAGTTTATGGCGTTATATAAATTTCAGTTAAATTTAAGTTTTATTCCCTCTGGATGTACTTTCGTCTATTTTTAAATTTCAAAGGGATTCATAGGTATCTTGTTTCTCATGATTCAAGCTGTACAATATCAGACAAGTCGAAACGGGCTGATATTTGTTGGATAGAAGGGTTAAAGAACAGCCGTGAATATACATACACCGTTACTTTATTTTATTGTACGTGCCTCACGGAATAAACATGCAACCGTGTTTATACACGCTCGAACTCATTGTTTTTCTTTCCCTGGGGCGGGCTCGTTAATCCTGTTACCTTTGTATATCCTGATGCATCCGAGATAAAAGCGATATTTTACATCCCTTATAGCTACCATGTAAATTTCTACTTCCACTTTTCATCTTTGATTTTGTTAGTTCACCTTCTTTCCTAGATTGCTTTTTTAGCGATTGCTCTTAACGAGTATTATGCTCGGATTTGATGTTACGTAAAGCGAAAATATGCAGCATCGTTTACACGATTCGTACGAGACTTAAGATCGTAATGTACATATTGATTTTTGGTTTATATCGATGAAATCTATTACTCTAGGTAATCGAGATATTGAGCTTGACTCGACTGCGATAGAAAGGGAAAAGGCGAAATGAAATTGATTTTATCGCGGTAGATAAAGAAGAGGTGCAGCGAGTTTGAATTCAATAAAGAATATATCACGCATGGAATAAGGTATTCGTTTATAATTGTTGGGTTTACAATTTCAAGAAAATGTGCAACGGCGTATTTCATCGTAAGGATTGTAAATCGTAAGATCAATGTATTGTGATAATCTTTTTATTTCTTGAAACCAGATCCACATAGATCTCGCTAATAAGTAAAAAGCTAGGAAACTTTATGCTTAAGAAAACACTCCATCTTTAGGAACAAGAAAATCTCATAAATTAACATCTATCCGATCTTTATCTCAAAATCTACTGCAATGCAAAGATGTATTACATGAAATTGCTTTTCTTAGCTCTTTAAGATTTCATTCTTTCCATGGAAAGCTAGAATTATCATTTTCATTCTCTTAATTTTGTTCTGTTAAAATTATTTCCAAGTACTTGTTCCCAAAGTGTAAAATAATTATATTGTATATTCCGTATCATAATATCACCAGCAACAACACCATCGTCTAAAGATCCCAATCTCATTTTTGCTAATTACAGGTCTTCTGCCTAATGGCGGATACATGCACGTCCAGCCTGACAACAATCTACACCCCGAATACAATTAACAAAACGTTCCAAAAAAAAAAAAAAAAAAATCAATTCGACAATACTCCAAATCCCAGTGAGTGTCCATGATCATCGTTCCTGTGCACCAATCCCTTCGCGATCTTGAGAAAAGAAATTACGTGGCTGAACTCACGTGGTACTTAATTGCTGTTTACTTGGAGGTATTACCTTTGTTATTGTCGACGACATAACAAATATCCTTTACGATGCGGTAGGCACATACTTAATTCTTCCGTCTCCTCCGTGAAGGAACGAGAAAAAGGAAAAAAGAGATTCGCGTGTCTCGCTTTACGGTCCGCTGGCGGAAGTCGAGGACAACAGTCCTTTCGTGCACGCGGCAAAGGATCACGGCTCTCTGCTTTTATGTCACATTTAGCTAAAAATGACAAACGCGTGCGTCACGCTGCGTAACGCGGATGTTAAACGTAAATTCACCTGTATTCTTTTTCCTTTTATATTTTTCTTTACGAGTCTTGGAATAACCTTGTAGTTTATCATCTTATCAGAGGATACTTTTTATACACTCTCCGTCTATCCGTCGTTGTAATAAAAAAAGTTAATATATTTTGTTTTATGAAATGTTTTTGATACGAGTAATTTGTTTTTGACACGGCGGAGTAAATATTGGACAGCGATTAAACGCAATCAATTTCGCCGAATAAATGGTGCACAAGATTATTTAGATAGGAGAAGAGTAATCAATTAGTTTTTTAAAAACGTTTCTTTGATACGGCGGAGCTAAGATGGAATGACAATTAAATTTAAACAATCTTACCGAATAATTCAGAAAATTATACATATACGCCTTGAAGAAGGAGATTTCTCTTCAAGTCGTATCACATAGTCTGGAGTTCTCTATATAAGAATATAAGAATGTTACTATTCTTCTATATATATAATATTCTAATCATGTAGAGAACTTCAAACTATATGATACGACTTGAAGAAAAATCTTCTTCTTCGAATCGTATCATCTATAGCGAAACGCCCTATTTGATTAATGTACGACTGAGCCGAAATAATTAATCGATTTGAAAACGATCAAGACGTAGTTTTCGCGTATGGATATGGGAAGAGTTGGAATAACAAAACTGTCGCTTCTCTGTTACAGATCAGAGGCAAAAGAGTAAAGGTGGCGGGAGTAGTTGCTGCTCAGCTTCCTGTTGCATACTTTAAAAAAAACGTTGGCTGCCCTGGATATATTTTGAGGTCGTTCCGTGTCAGAGCCAGCTCCCACGTTCTTCAAGCTGAGCCATGGTTTCTAAGGTTTCGATGCTGATGTATCACTGTTAGTGGCTGAGCCTCGTGAGCAGTGTAGCAAAACCAAGTTGTCGCACCCTTGTTGCTAATTCATCTAAATTATAAACGAAAGAAAGAGAGAGAGAGAGAGAGAGAGAAGAAAAAGAATTTACATTGGTTTGCCCGCACGCTAGAACGATGAAAGAGAAAGCATCGTTCATCGTCCCAGGTGAACAAATTCTTTCGTGGTTGTTAACATAAAAAAAAAAGATGGGAAGAAAATGAAAAAGAAAGAAACAGAAATTATAGTGAAAATGTCTCGAAAGGCAAGATCCATACGTTCATAACGTCGCGTTAATTCAAGAAAATTTAAACGTGACCAATGCCAAACAATATGACCTACATAAAAGTTATTATATATTTTGTTCGCTAGTAACCATGCACTCTTGACCGGTGTGTTTACACGGAAAATCTATTTATAATCCATCTCGCGACAGAAGATCGGCAAACACGTTTTTAGGGATATATCGATGACCCAGTTCGACTATGGACATTGGAACGCGTAACGTTGAGAAGCCGTTCAACCCTCCATGATCGAGAAAATCAAGAGGAAGTTACGTTACTTGTGGGGCATCGACGATTGATTTTGCTCTCGAAGCCTATTAATTACACGTGTAAAAACGGGGAAAAAAGATGATTCCAGTAAGATAAATTTTTCGTTGGGAAAGAGATTAGAACACGGTGGTAGAGCCTTTCGAGAAGAATAGAGGCCGATGATACGCGCTTTTGAACGGCGCTACACGATGCTTAGAAACTCAACCACTATCCGACTATACTGCAGTGTTAAATAGTAATTATTATTGTAGACGGGATCCGTGTGTATGCGTGCGTGCGTGCGTGTGTGTGTATGTTGCGTACGAACGAGTGTGTTACGTTTGAAAGATCGACGGAAAGTGAGAATGACTGAAAAAGAACGAGAGAGAGAGAGAAAAAGAGAGAAATTTATGTTGTGATATGCAGGTAGTGAATATAATTATATATTATACATACTATTATTAAAATTATATATTATATATATATATGAAATTATATATATAAATATATAATGGTATGAGACATGTTGACAAGCAGTTAAACTCTCATACACGGGATAGACTTTATTATCATGAATTTAAAGTAATATTATGACGCCACTTCGAGAGTTTAGTATTCTGGAATAAGATTACAGAGGAAAAAGAACATTGGATCTCTAATGGTAGTTATGATTAAATAAACACTCAAATATATTTCCTGTTAGCTCCTTCTTCTCCATTCCTGCTCCCTCCGTTGTTTCCTTCGTCCTCGTAAAACCCTTGTTCGTCCCTTTATCCTCGTCCCTCAGCCCGTTTCGATTCATCTCGACCCTCTCCCTCGTCACATTATTCTGTTTCCACCCGTTCATTTCCTCTTTTTCTCCCCTTCTTCTTTCTTTTTTTTTTTTTTTTTTTTTTTTTTTTTTTTTTTTTACTTTTTTTATATCGATCGGGCCTAGAAACGTCATTCATAGACCCAAACGATCAATTCATGTTATAGGTGAGAGTATACCCAATATCGCGAGTATTGATTATAGTTAGGTCCAACCAAACCATTTTACGATAAGTTGTAGCCTACTCTGTACTCAACTATACTACTGTATAATGTACTATGACTCTTACCAATGCATAATACGTGTATATATAATGTTCTTACGTAGTGAAATTCATCGTGAGGCGAAACGATGCCGGATGTTTATTTAATTTATTATCGTATGGAACGTCGACGGACAATGCGTTTCTTTACACATTCGAGATCGTCGGTATCTGCTTGACTCATAAACCTGTGTACCATAGAAATTCAACTTGGCGCATGTGTTTCTTAATCATCTATTTATTATAGCCATCTTTTCCGAACGACGTAATAACTCTAAGAATTAAAAATTACAAACGAAATTGTTGTTAGTTCGAAATGTCCTTTACGATTTGCTTATCGCGTCTTATGAAATTTAAAGAAAGATTTTTATCGCGTTGTTGACTGGTGACATTGAAGAATTAAAAATCGGAGATATAGCGATCTCGGGATGAGATTAAAAAAAAAAAGAAAGAAAAATGATATAAAGTATCGTTATCGCATACAGTTCCTTTCTCATTCGGCTTGTTCTTACATATTCCCGAAGTACGTAGGTACATAGTTCTCAATCGATCGAAACACGCGCATTTTTCCTCGTGCAGGAAAATAATGTGCCCATTTAAATGATTGGTACGTTGAGTGCATGCAGATACGATTATAGGTTTATGGGGATGGCTAGCACTATGATTTAGCATTTTAATGCCTGATTTCGCGATCGACTTGTCATCACTCAAGGTGTCGTTGTTTTCGTTTTTGTTCATACTTTCTTTCCGATTCCTTTTCTCGTCTTTTCTTTATCTTTTTCGGTTTAAGTACTGTTAAGATATAGATTATCCGTACGAACGCTGTTTAAATAAAAGTAACAAATTATTTAGCGCGTAAGTTTGAAAAGTTGCGAACAAACACATCACACGTACACGTACACACACTCACGAATATGGACTATACGGAAGTAACACACGATGCCGATGGTACACGATCTTTTCAACTTTAATCAACGAGATCGATCACAGAACACGAATAATATTTGTACCGCTGAAATTGTCGCAAAGGCGAAATCGATTTCCATTTATTTCGACATCGCGAGGTAAAAGTCACGTGTATACGACACGGTAAAACAAAAACAGGAAAGAAAGAAAGAAGTTGCTCTGTAATAAGCTTGTTGTATAGTTCCTTTGACGTTACAATATTACTTTAAAGTCTCGCTGAAGAAGAAACGAAGCGTGTTTGTTCGAAACGCAAGACGAAGAAAAGATAAAAATAAAAAAAGAAACAAACGTGTAAGAAACAAACAGAATGGAGCTCTGTCGTCGAAGTTAATAAGAATAGGACAACTTTCCTTCGCTAGGTGAATCGTTCGAAATTTTATCTCGTCTATCGTAAGAGCTATTTTGAGCGTTGTGACGCGATATGAAAATCGACCGCGCCATATATTCTTTGTATAAAAAACAAAAAAAATACAGGTGTTCCGACTAGAAAGAATATTCGACGACGAACGAAAACCCAGCTTTTAGCCCCCCCCCTACCAAAAAAATAAGAACAAAAGCACGTGTACGTGATAGTTAATCACCGTCATCGCGAAAACCACCAGAAATCGCTCCGTCTCTTTCTCTCTGTGTCTAAATATCGATGTCCGTCGTTCTTGTTTTACGTTCGTCGTACTTTACGAAGATGATCTCACACCGAACGCAAGGCGAATGCAAGAGAGAAGAGGAGAGAGAGAGAGAGAGAACGAAATACACGTATCGCACCCACCACGAGAGAGTCGTATCGAGTCGAGAGAAAAAGGAAAATGGAAATGAAATTGTGAACGCCATGGAACTTCCGAGAGATCACGAGGAGGGGAATTAATTGAAAAAGCAAAAACGACAAAAAAGAAAAAAAAACAAAGAAACTGTAATAGTGTATTATATATGAAACTATACGCCTGACTCTATTTGCTGTTTAAACGAGAAAGATGATAAATGAAAATAAAATGGTATTCTTAAATACAAAAAAAAAGTAATAATTATAATATTAATAATAATAATAATAATAATAATGAATAATGAATAACGAATAATTAATAATTAATAATAATAATAATAAACAGTCTACGAGGAATATAACTTACACACACTTACATCATATCAAAATTTCTAGCGGTTAAGAATCAAATCATAGATTTATTTCTACACATAAACGCGTCTTTTCCGATCGAAGCGCGAGCGCATAATAACCATCGTACAACCAACGTACAAACAAAAAGAAAAAAAAGAGAAACGAAAAGAAAACACATTTTTGATTCTTCGTTAAACGAGCATCGCGTGCATCATAACCAAGCAAAAACTATTAACCAGTTGGCAAATTGATTATTTACGGCGCGAACCGTGTGAAACTCGGGGATCGTTCGCGATCCTCGTCCGTCGTTTTCTCACGTAAAACGAACTGATTACGTGTTTTCATCGCGTAACGTGGAAAATGAGACCAGGGACTAGATGGCTCGGGAAAATTGTTGTTACGATCGCGTAGAATCGAGGTCCGCGATGCGTGAACACAGCGAGACCGAACGTCATTTTACTCGAGATCTTGGATGATCCGATGCGTTGGCTTCCTTGTGTTCAAGCATACGCGCGAGCGAACCGCGGAGAAGAAGAAAAAGAAGAAGAAGAAGCGAAAGGAGAAAACTGGTTGGGAATTTGATAAACCGTGGCTGGCGAGACCGTCAGGAAGATTTTTCATTTGCGAATGGAAAACCGTAGTCGATTCGGTTTACCACGAAGTTCGATCAGACATCGCATGCAGACATTGGCATTTCTCGTCTCTCAGATAGAGCATTGTTATCGCTAGTCAGACAAATTTTATCGATCGCGAGAGCATATTGGCGGTTCAACGAAACGACGATAATATTTTAAACGCCGTAATATTCCAGATATTGCAAAGAACGTTATAATTTTATCGCTGTCCTGGCAAACTTGAAAATAGATCGTTGCGAACTGCGACGAGCAAACGACAAAATCAAAATAACATAACGATCGTCAGATGCACGGCTAACGAACGGCAGTTTTACCTGTGACGAAGTAAAAGGGGCGGAAGAATGATCGTAAGGAATATATTAAGCTTCGTTCATAAGCAAACATTCCAAAAATTATGAAAAAAAAAGGAAGGAAAAAGAAGACGAGTCCCACCTTCGTGTTTAAAAAACGAGTCCCCCGCCCTCTTATACTTCCCCCCTCCCTCGCCCTGTTTTAATGAATTGTCCCACTTGAGCCGTGCTAAAGAAGAGAAATCGTATTAGAGATTCCGTGTTATTCGATGTTGAAAAGTAATCGTGGCACGTTACGATGTGATCGTATTCGATGGAACGGTTGTAATTAATGGCTGGAAAATAATAATTGAAACGCGAAGGCGAAACACACGCGCGCGAATTTCTCCTCGCGCGCCGTGTACACACGATCTTCATCGACGTCGAGATTCACGATTCAACGACAAAGATAAAAAAGGCGGAAAGAAAAAAAAAAGAAGAAGAAGAAGAAGAAGAAAGAGAATAAGAGAATAACGAAATGTACAAAGCAAACTATATAATTTTATACGGAAATCGGGATGTAATGATTTTACTTGAGATCCGTGAAACATTCAAAAAGAATGATAAATTTCGTGCGCGACACTGAAATTCTACTTTAGAACCAAACGACGTATTGTTGTATAAAATTATTCTCTGACGACCTCTAAACTCTCTTCAAGTGACAAATAATCCTAATCCTTCGTTGCTTTGACGTTTTACAGTTTGAAAACAGTATTTTTCTAGGCAAATAAATCGTTTGTATTCACGCGACACAACACACACACAACATGCATACGCACGTACACACACACACACACACACACACACACACACACACACATGCACACGCGCGCTCACATACGAATGCGCGAATTCGTGAAAATCAATTTCGAAGGAAAAAGAAAGGAATGCGTCCACGCGATTTCATTAAATATATATGTTTTGTTTTGTTCCACGTATATTCGCTGAAATCGATCATCGATTCTTTCGTTTCTTCTGTTTTTCTGGAAAACGTCTCGTTTCTTTCTTTCTTTTTTTTTCCCCCTTTGTTTTTTCTGTGTGTATTTAGAAACTGCGTGAAATTTCCAAAACGATTGAAAGTTAACAAAAATCTACTTGACACGCGAACGGTTTCATTTGCTCTCGGAGGGAAAACAGTTTCGAGCTAAAAATGTCTTTTAATCCTTTGACAAGAAGGAGATGTATAAAAGGTTTTCAACTGGCCGTCCTACATAGAATATGGCGAATGTTAAATATATTATTTGAAAGCTATCCTACGAATTGCCATAACTTATTGATGCGTGTAAATTGTAAACAAACGATCCAACATTAACTAACGTTAAAGGTGTAAACAAAATGTAACACGCAATAATTTTTGTAGACCTTACGTTAATAAAACCGATGTTAATAAATTCTTCCATAAATTCCTATTGATTCGAATATGTAAAATAATTTCGAAGAAGGAAGTGGTAAATTGAAGTGGTAAATCTAATTAAAATAAAGAAGAAAGGGAAAGAAACATTAAACTTGTACTGACGATTGATTTACGATATCTGCGTGTTAATTTTACGATAATGTAATAGAGAGAAAAAGAAGAAGAAGAAGAAAAAAAAAAGAAACGTTAAGAACGAACAATAGTGAAATGACACACTCATTTAATGTCTCGTACATCCCTATTCTGTTTCTACTTGCTGTACGAAGTTTCATTTTTTGCCAAGTGTCTCTATGTAATTGTATCATTTTAAACGCAGTCAAGTATCTTATCATACATGTAATATAGAATAAGGAGTATATCATGCCATAAAAGTGACAATGGTAAACGTTTCTAAACGAGAAATCATATAGTGATAACAACCATATTCATTCATCGCAAGGATATCTCATATAACTGTGTACATGACATTCGTTTCGTATTCTAACACGTTGCTATTAAATTAACTAGCATTTCGAGTTCCATTCTGCTTTCTGATTTACAATATTAATTTAAACCAAAAAAAAAAACAATTTTTGAAACTATTCGTATAATTAATTCTACTATAGAATAGATGTTACCTATTTTACCGCTACTTTTAGGTAACTAATTACATGTAAATAGTGTGACGAACAATTAAATTGAACGACAATGGATCTTAGACTTTTTTCAACGGATTTCGTGAACAGATAGATATAATTTTGTTATCTGTTGCGCAAAGGAGAACAACCAATTTCTTACAATAGGGCACAGCATAATATATTGCAGCGTGGCTGGATATTTCTATACAGTAAAGTAATTTCTACGATATAGACTTGGTGTGCACTGTGAAGAACCGTCTTGTAATTGTTGATAATTTTTAATGAGAGTGGATGATAAGGTATATCCACATACTGTGCCGTCTTGTAATGAACTTGTCGATATAATATCAAATTTTTGAAAACTTATTGTTAAGCTTGCGTTACACACCTCATTTGTAAATATTAGATCATATTTTTGTCTGTAGCATAATGAGGATTTTAACTGCAACTTATTTAGTTCATAGTATAAGATAATAAAGCTGGAAAATATAATGGGACAAAAAGAGCGTTATCATTTCTCTAGTTTCTAATTGCAAGTGATCTAGTTCTATGTAGAATGGGATAACATTTTTTTATTATATATCCAGATCATTTTATTATCCTTTGAGGTTTTATCACCTCCTTACTATCAAATGATAAAGTTGATACTTCAAAACGATGGAAAGTTAAGGTTAAAGGTTACGTGCAATAAAATACAGTTATACGTAAAATTAATCGTGTTTTTCATTATTTACATGTACTACTAATACGTATATTCTTTCCTAGTCAATAATAGAGAAAGTTATTAATAATTATATTCCATCTAACAAGACCAGTCGGTAAAAATATACAATCATCACATATACAATGATCACTGCGGCTGCAGCTACTGGCTGTCGGTTAATGATACTCGAACGTTGCTTGTATCGCTAGTCGGTAACCGGTAGCAGACAGAAAATGTTCTAATTTCACAATATAGGTGCTGCACCATGCGGCCAAGTGCTGAAGCTGATCAACGTTAGCACATACAAGCACCAAAAAATTAGGGATCTGTCCTGTTTGGTTGCATGCTAGCATATATAAGAACCTATGTATTTAAGTTTAAAGTTAGGGATCTGCAATGTTTGGTTTCACATTAGCATAGACAAGAACCTGTTTAATTATAAATTACTATTATATTATAATTATATTGTATTGATATTATAATTATAAATTAATTTTTAACGGAAGGTCTATTATGGAAAATTTATTTTTCTATCCGAGATAGACAAGTACGAAAATAACAAAATTACGCAATAATTAAAGTAATTGGAACTTGCTTAAGAAAGAGAAATTAATTACTTACTATATCTTTTTTTTTAGAGAAAAAAGAAAATATACGGCGAATTTTCAAAAATGTACTCATATTTGGTAAAGTATGACATTTTTGACACAACAGTGATATTGAGGTCATGTTGTCACATGTTTGAATATATTACGAAAAATGTACATCGAATGCTGATGAAGAACAATATGCATGTAAAATAATTTACTGTACCAGAGGCTCTATTTTACTTTAGGGGACATAAAATTATTGATTTTTTAAATATATTATTACAGCTTCGGACGCGATCTTATGCTTAGAAATCTAGCGATTGAAAAGTTATGCGTATTAAACTTAATCCAAAACGTGTCTTTATTTTCTCTTGTTATTTTTATATAAATATTTATTATCGTATTTGTAAACGTATTTTTCTATTTCTACTTAAAGTAAGAAGTTCCAACTAATCATAAATGATGCCAGTTGCAAACTTGCCAACATATCGATATATGTATTCTGCCCTGCCTAGTGCAGTATTGCGTATCAGATCTAACGATCAGATGAATTTGGTACGTCTCTCCCTCTCTGTTGGTATATAATAGTACGTATCTACTTCGTTCATATGCTTAGTGCACTTTGTTGTGCTCCAAATATTAATTTCATATCCTGTGAACTCGAATAATACAAATTATTTTCAATAATATCAGCACCTTAAATATTTACTTCATACTTCTCGTCGAAATTGACATAAATTCTATATTATCGGTAAGTATACGAATTTTGATATGTATTGAAACTATTCATTACCGGTATTTCAAACATTGTAATTCTTTTTGTATTGTACATATCAAAAAGTCAAAATGTTTTAAAAGATCAAAATTTATATCACACAAATTTCTTACATATTGACTAATCATTCGACATATATAATTGATACGTATATGGTTATACGTTGTCGTGTTTACTTGTTTGCTAGAATTTTCTTTCATATTTATGCAGCGTAAATGCGCATAATACATTTTATATAATTTATCGTTTTCATTGTTGTTTTAGGCAGCAAAATGTCTGTTCCTTTAAAACCAGAACTTCTTGTACAATTGGAAGCATTTTTCAATACATGCATGACAAATCCTTCTTTGTTAAATCAACCAGAATATTCGTTTATAAAAACGTTTGTTGAATTTTTTGGAGGACGAATATCAAAAACAGATCAACCATCAAGTAATGAATCGCCAAGCAAAAAAGCAGAAGATGCAAATGTACCTAAAGAATCAGAACCGGAACCGGAACCAGAATCGGAATCAGAAAGCCAAGAAAGTGATATCGATCTTGATATGAGCGCAGTAATTGGTAAAAGTTTATCTAAAATTTTATTTTAATTTTTATTAATTTTTTTATTTACTCTTAATTTCTTGTATGTATCTTTAATAATATTGAAATTTAAATAGAATTTATATTAATATTTAATAATATTTCTAAATTACAATTTTAGAACCAGATGAAGATACTCCTCAAAAAATGGGAAATCTTACTTTGCAACCAACGGAAGAAGAAATTGCAGAATCTCAGGCTAAACGTTCCGAAGCTGTATCAGCTTTTGTAGAAAAAGATTATGAAAAGGCTATAGAACTTTATACAGAAGCTATAGTATTAAATCCACAGGCATCGTTACTTTATGCCAAACGTGGACAAATTTTCATGTTGATGAATAAGCCTAATGCCTGTATTCGTGACTGTGATCGTGCCTTGGAACTAAATCCGGATAGTGCAGCAGCTCACAAGTTTAGAGGAAGAGCCTATCACTTACTCGGAAAATTCGAAGAAGCGGCTAATGATTTGAGACTCGCTTGTAAATTTGACTTTGACGAGCAAGCTGATGAGTGGCTACGAGAAGTTACACCAAACGTAAGTATCTTCTTTTTAAATTGTTACTATCTTTCTCATAATCTAATTTATTATTTCAGTCAATTTGCATATTTTTCAAATTTTTTATTATTGAAAAGATTGCATGCTCACTTATTAAGAATACAATACCTATCAATTAATCATACCGTAATTTTTCTTATAGTATTAGTTTTATATAACTAAGATCAGTTAAATCCTGTTTGTTATATCGGATTAATATATCATACTTTCAGTTATCTATTGAATCTTATTTATTATATATATAAATAATGTGTAGTTGGGATTGAGAACGTCACATTTACACAAATGACAAGTATAATTTATATATTCCTATTTGAAAAATACATAAATTAAGTCTATTAAACCTCAATACTTAACTTACGTAGAATAACTTAACAATTTGCTTACTTTCAAAAAAATCGATCACACGTGTGAACAACAATAACAATGCAAAACAATTCATGATTTATATGAGGCATTTAATTTGCACAAGGTACATTAAAAATCAAATTTTTTACTAAAACAAACAATATATTCATTCACATTGAAATATAGTTTATATATCAACATGGGAAGTTATTATCGAGTAACTAATTAATTTTTTTTAAATAAATATTTATAACTTTTAATAAGAACACGATTTGTAGCTTCAAAAAGAGATCATTCTTGTCTCTTTCTTAATGGAAATATTTTTATTTATTTTATTTTACATATTTATAATATGTAACTGCTTTCATCGTATGTTGTTCTGATGGCTGAAAGTGTCACAGCGTTGTACTACAATTAGCACAACCATTACACAAGTTTCAAAAAAGTCTATCGCGCGAGTTCACTGTATTTCCAACTTCTCTATTTGTGTGTTAGACAATAGGACCCACCATTGTTGTGATATGTTTTCCATAACTGTGTAATCAAAGCTGTATTTGAACACATTCAAAGGAAACACACTATTCTTTTCTTAGATTGGAATGGTAACACTCGTCCTATTTTCCAAACACAGGTTTCTTGAAATCTTCGATTCATTCCAATCCACTAATACACTTAAATATATGTTAAGCATATCATTAAACAACCGTATCATCTTCCTTATTGTGTCATTAGTATCCATATTATCTACCTACAAAACCAACAGTACATTTTCATACTTCACAGTATGTCTTCTCATCCTTAAATGAACGATTTAATATTATCGCGCAAAATAATGTTCCAGGAGAATTCTGTTTAGGTCTCACATTCTCTTCTCTTCGTGTATGATCCTGTTGGACTTTTATCTGAAGGCGATCCAAACCTAGGTTTTTGCTATTTCAGGAAAGAAACTTCTCTGTACTGCTTCAAGTAATGAACTTACACCAATGTTCGTTTCCTTTCACTCTTTCTCTTGTTTGTTTTGTACGATTTGCTCTCACCTCATACCTCATGTGGCATCAAGAGCTTTGTCTGAGAATGTAGGATTACACTCAACTAGAAGGACTTGTTTCATACTCGTGTATGACTTGCTCTACTGATTTCTTGTATTTGCCTACGAGCTCTGGCAAATCGTAAGCAATGGCAACATCGAGTCTATTGATCGGACATCCACGGAAGTACGTGCACGTAGAGCTTAGTAGAGGGAAGTCGTAAAGAGGATTTAATCGGAAGAAGTCTCGATAAACGTCTGGATCAGGCAAGTCATAGCGTGATATATTCTTCAAAGTACTTAAGCCCTCGTAGATATGATAATCTTGTGGATTATCAGTAATCTTGTCACTGATCTCTTTTTTGTTTCCAAAGAATGTCTTGTGATTGTAGTACGTGGTTAGGTAGCAGTCTACCATTTTAGCATGATTGCGCACTCGTACCTGTAGGCATAAAGAAATATTTCATATTTGATCACCGATCAAATACAACAAATTAAGAAGATGAAAAATCTTATTAATGAAAAATCGGCCGCAATAACTTACAGCGAATCTTCTGGCGCTCGCTATCTTATGCTCGACCCGTTTGTCGATGGCAGTACGCAAGTCACGTAGGAATGCACGTTCCTGAGCATACAGTAATCTGGTAGGTGCACCAGCTTCGTATGGTAACGACCACAATGACGTGGAGTACATTATCGGTGGTTCAGCGCTGGACATCAGCGGGGATATATTCCAAATCAGAGCACCTTGCACTCTCATCAGTTCCTCTGGTTTTACTTGATCAGCTTTGTTGAGAATGATGCGTGTCTGTTGTGAAAGTTCACATTATCGTGATGTTAAGAGTGTTTAGATTTTAATATCGAAGCTTACTTGATGTTCCCTTCCTTTCAATTGATCAAGGATAGCCTCTGTTTCTGGCCCAACGTCTAACTTGGATGGATCGTATACTAGAAATATTATGTCCGCGCGGTCAATGAACCATTGACACGCATCGTTAAACGGGAACAAACGTTGAACTTGTTTTCGAATTTCTAAAATTCCTGGTATCTCGACGATATTGACCTATTAATGTAAAAAAATTACTTATCATTGAAGCAACAAATTTTCATAGAATGAAATTATCTAATGAATATATTTACTTTTTCTAGCAATTTATGGTCGAGTCGTAAACCCTTAAGACGATCGAGCAATCCTTGGCCGAATTTTTGTAATCCGGAGAAAGTCCAGTCGGCGGCTAGCTGCGTGCCATCGAGGATCTCCTCTTGCTCTCCGTGCATAATAATATTGAAGTAGGCCGGAGATGGCTCGGCTCCTGTGTCATTTCCATTTGGCGTTTTGCATTGCTCCTCAAAGCACTCTCTCAAACCACCTAAACACTATCTGTATATTCATGCTCCTAGCATGCTTCTAGCGCTAAATCTTTACATCAGCATTGTTTTACTATTTGAAGGCGTGATCACGGCCGACTTAGTTAAGCGTCAATGTAAAGTAAGTCGAAGCATCCTCGCACAACAAATTCTCACTACTTTCTTCGTTTTCTCGCTACTTACGCACCTGTTCTTAACGATGTCTGCTTGTACTCGATATCGAGCAAATAATTTATGATGGAAGATTTCCCACCGCTCCACGGACCCATGAAGAGGACTAGTGGCTTCGAAAATATTTCTGGATCTATGAAGTTAATGTTACTTATTTAAATGTCGAATGTTAGTACTTTAGTATTAGCAGTATTTTCGAATATTAGTACTTTAAGGAATAATCTTTTTATCGATTAATGTTGATCTATCTCATTTTATTTATTTTAATTATGCTTACCACCAAAGTGTCTATTGCTCAAGTCTCTATATTTATACAAGGACTCCAATGGCTGAATGGCGTTGTCATAAACCCTCTTCAGTTCCTTCAGAATAACATCCGCGTGTTTCTGTATTGCTCGTTCTTTTTCTTCATTTTCTTCATCCAGTTTTAATAGTTGATTAATGTGATCACGCGGTCGTAAATTCTCCGGCACCACTATCTCTCGAATCAAGTCTTCCTCTGGGGTAGGTTCTACGCCTTCTCCTGTTTCCTTCGAGCCTTCACCATCTCCTTCGCCTTCTTCTTCACCTTCTTCTCCTCCTTCTTCTTCGCTTTCTTCTCCGTCAAGTTCTCTCCTAGCACGAGACTTCGGCTTATCAGCTTCTTCCTCTGCCGATTTAGCTTCTTCTCCAGCTCCCTTCTCCACCGACTTTTCCGCTTCTTCTTCTTCCACTGATTTTGTAGTTTCTTCTTCCACTGATTTCACAGCTTCTTCTTCGACTGATTTTGCGGTTTCTTCTTCGACTGATTTTGCAGTTTCTTCTTCAGACTTACCTTTTTCAGCTTCTTCGCTCTGTTTTGCTTCCTCCTCTGCTTGGCCTTCTGCACTTTCACCTTCACCTCCACCTTCTCTACTCTCTTCCTTCGCTTCTTCTCCGCTTATTTGTTGCTCCGCTGATTGACCTTCCTCTTCAGCTTTGCTATCCTGGTCTTTCTCACTTTCTTCTTTAGAAACTGCTTCCTCTGTCTCTTCCGCCTTCGAATCGGTCGCCTCGTCTTCGGTTTTGTCTTCGTCAGATTTTACCTCTTCGGTCTTGGCTTCTTCGTCGGATTTCTCCTCGTCGATTTTCGCTTCTTCAGCCGATTCTCCTTCGGCTTGTGCTTCGTCGGATTTTCCATCGTCAGCCTGCGATTTTTCCTCGGATTTTCCTTCATCTATATCGGCTTCAGCATCTCCTTGTACTTCTTCTTCTGATTTTCCAGCACCCGCTGGTTCTTCTTCCTCTTTTCCCTCTTCACCAGATTTAACATCCTTATCCTCTTCGATTCCTTCTTGACCAGGATCTGCACCATCCTCTTCTGCTTGTTCCACAGATCCCTCCTTATCCTCCTCGGTTTCTTTGACTACTTCTCCGGACTTTTCATCTGGTTGCTTACTTTCACCTAGAAGGAATAATATATTTTTTAATACTTTGGCAGTACTAATGAATCTTGAAAGAAGAGATGCGATATTATATTGTATCTTTCTTTGTTTTATGATTCCACGAAAACTCGTCGAATTTAATCCAATTTGTTAAGATAAGAAATTTTATTGAGTTAAGACAGCTTACTTAAGACAAGAAAAATTATATAAAGGAGCAAGAATAATTAGATAACAACCGAAAGAAATATCTATGCTAACAAATGGCTGTCTATTGAGTATACAGTATTAGCTTGGTGTAACGTTAATTACCTAACTTGAATGAATTTACAGATGTAAGAAGAAGATTAACAGGTTGATGCAAATACTGATCCTTTAACATTTACCTCCTTCTGCTTCACCTGCTTCGGCACTTCCTCCAGGTTCTTCTCCAGTTTCGGCACTTTCTGCGCCTCCAATTTCTTCTACCGACTCTTGTTTATCTTCTTCTGCTGCCACATCTTCCTTTGAAGGCTCACCTTCCTACAGCGAGTGTCAAAAGGCATTTTCGTCATCTTCATATATTAAAATGATAATTGTTGATTTTAGAATGAAAAAGATACTTTGTCTTACTTCTTCGCTCGCAGGTTTTGCTTCATCTTCTTGACTGTGTTTATCGACGTCGGTCCCAGCCTCGGCACTGGTCTGCTCTAAAGATCCTTCAAACGAAACATTCTAGAAATCGTTGTGCTCCAGTTGAATATCCCTCGACATTTTAACATTACCTGTACCGAGGTCCTTCAACGCCTTCTCTATATATGGTCGACATAGATCCTCTGGCGGCACTTCTAGCTCTTCTTCGCTTTGCACTCCTGAAAACACGAATTTAGTCTCAAAATTACTACAGGAATTTACGTATTTATTAGAAGAGAAGAAAATATATTCATGTTGAGAAGTGTAAAAGATTATTACTACGAATATTAGTTGATTATGAATTTATTGCACGTTTGAAAAAGCACTTGGTTTCCATTTCAAAATTATTGGAATTTCAATTTCTTTTCTTCAAATTTTTCTTTTATAAAAGAGCAGATTGCGTATCTGAAATATGTTATTTTATTGATACAATAACATTAAAGAAACATTGGTTTATCTTGATGGTCATTCATGAATGTATATAAGGTGTATATACAATAACAAGATTGTATGTTTATACGAAGCGTTTCCCTTTTGTACGAATTTTACAAAAGATTTCACGGTTGGCTTGGTTCTATGCCGATTCTTTGGGTGCCAGGAATTTTCGTCGAGAGTTCTCACTATGCTAAACACGCGGTGCCAAAAGAAGGTGCGGAGTATTAGATAACCGAGCACGGAGCTTAGCAATAGAGTTTAACGCCACGCGACCACCAAAAATATCTGACCCAGGTGACGCAAGATCTTGTCAGAGTCGTTACACATCGTTTGGGTTGAACGCGTGCTCGAACAGTGACAGGTGTGCCGAAACAACAACCATGCTTGATCGTGGTCTAAGCAACTAGGAAAAGATAAGTATTGTTCCTGAAGGGCACTAAAAATCCAATAGTAAAAGATCATAAATTTCCAAAGTATGAGACGCGACCCACCAATGGATCAAATATTAAAATATGAGAGTAGTTTACATGTTTATCAGGAAAGTTTTACTCATCAAGAATCTTCGATAAACAATTTTAACAAAAATTTTAACAAAAAAGAAAGATATCTTCGGTATATCCTATGGAATATAATTTCTTATCCAAGTAGATTTATTAGTTGATAAATTGAACTTGAACAAGTACAAACATTTTGATATTTAGAATGTTCAACAGCCATTGTGAAAAGAAGAAGAAGAAGAGAAGAAGAAGATGAGGACGAAAAGAAATTTACAATAATGGGAATACTGAAGATGATGATAAAGAATGATTTTCGAAATCTATTAGAGTAAGTAGATTTACAGAAGAGAAATTAAAGAAGAATGCAAATGCTGCCAACTAAAGTTTTTAGAACACAGCAGAAGAGAGTTACCAAGATAATTAATCAGCGGTAATACCTTGAAAATTTAAAGATGCATTAACACCTTGAATATATTCCAAACTGCGACGTTTTGATGTCTGAACAACTGTTGAGAAATATGGGGTTCAGTTACCAGTTAGTAATCTTGCGAGAGTACAACAATGAGAATTAATTGCATTAACTATCAATACCTTTATTACTGTAGATTATTTGACGCATAGAAATGTGTGAAAACATAATATACAAACTGAAGGAAAATTTTATATACACATACATTCGCTTTTACTACTATTGACAATTATTGATTATTTACTGAAGATCTAGATCTAAGGCAACTAAAGGAAAATGGAGAAACTTCTACAATCTAAACATTACAACAAACCATCAGGATCTGTTAGACTAAAATTGTACTTCACATGCTGTGAAATCATTTTCAAATTTATTGAAAGGAAAATGGACACAAATAAGCGCAGTGTTTCAAGATTGAATCCTTTAAAGGCTATGAATCCTTTGAACAATGAAGATGATTTCAAATGAAATGTGTCAATACTCTCAAACGTTTGTCTATGAAAACATGGTACCCCAAGATCTAACATTTGGTGTTATAATATGTGCCACCGTATATAAAATCTCGGTCGATGAAAATGTCGATATCATCTTTCTAGGCAGTACCTGGGAGGCCGGTTTCTAAGTTTAGCGACGAGTAGGCGGCTTTGAGCCGAGCAACACTTGAAAATATTTATATATTGGATGAGCGAAACGTATTTTTATCGGTTATTCGCAGCGAAAAAGTACAAATACTTTAGCCGAGATTCTTCGACGATAGAAAATTCATTGATACCATCGATATCATCGATATACATGCAATAAGTCAATGATGATATATCTGTTGGAACAACAAATTGAAGGACAACGTCGATAGAAGATATATTAGTATACTAGAGATACTAGATATACTAGTTAATGAGTAATACTAGTAGCAACCAAGGATTTCTTACTATGAAATAACTACGAAGAATTTATATGGAGTCAGGTTTCCTGTTCCTTGGCCGATGATGCAATTTTCGAAGTGAAATTTAGTTACTCTATAGGTATAGACGAAAAGAAAATACGTAGCATGTATTGCTCATAAATTTTCATAATTACATCACACGTGTTGCTACTCTTGGCACGAGATCTTATCATTTTGCACGCTTCAGCCTCTTGTCTCCCACAAAATCAGAGGGAATCTTAACAAAGTCCTAACGATGCTTAATTTTTTTATCGAATTTTAATTCAACTTTGCGAGACTCGCCAAATTATTTATCTAGCTTTTCTTCCCCTTTTATTTGTTTTTGTTTTATAGCGGATTTCAAGATTTTATTTTGATTTAGATTTATTGTTTCGTTGCTGGATATTATGAGAACAAACAAAGAAGTAAATTACAAGTGAAGATCTGCTACCGCTAATTTACAGGCGGAATATTAATTTTAGACTTTAGCGATCTGTAAGATAATATGTTGAAATTATGTATGTTGCAAAATAATCCTCGAAAATGTCAAGATACGGGTAATGGAAGTAGAGGTAAGCAGCTGTCGTTTGGCACAAGCATAGCCACTAAGGATAAAGATAGATTCTGAAGTCTTGTTCCGCGCACTGTGGCACGTATAGTCTTTAATCTTTTTGCTATAAAAGTTAGATTTACTTGAAAAGTGCATTGTTAATTTTACCTCGATTTGCCATTGATCTATTACATTACTCTAATCATTTTTACAAGTACCCTTCCCTTATGAAAGAAGATTTTCATATAAAGATTTTTATAAAGAAATTAAATTGCTATTTAAAAATAATAAGAAAGATTGTATTAATTATTATATTGATTGATATAGTTATAATTTATTTCAGAAATTGCACTGCAGTACAATACTATATTCTTCAATAATATTAAAAGTGTCATGGCGTAAATGCACGTTTTTTTTTTATGATGATTTGTAAAAGTTTCAATATTATACGTTTATCATATATTTTACGAATACGTCAATATATTTGACGAATATTAATTTATGAACTGTTCGTAAGTGGTAAACACGGATTCTGATCATCCTTCATTGTCCATTGCCATCAGCAAACATGTTAAGGTTCAGGTATCGCTTTAAACGGAATTCACGATCAAATTTGTAGAATTTAGAGCGAATCTGGCACGGATTTATGCCTGTCCTTATGTAATTATTTGCAAGTTGTTGACAGTCGGTTTCCATCGATTCCTAAAATAACAAATCCTTGAATCCACGATCAAAATCGTTTACTCGATCGCCGTCCCATTTCGCTTCGTTAATTTGACCGCAATACCGTTATCGTTGTTCTCCAACGGCATTTCACATCTACAACAACCATTTCATATTGCATGAAAAAAGAAAAAGAAATAAATAATAACCACTAAATGCCTAACATTTCAAATAAATCTTTTATATCTATCAAAATCATCCAAAATCAAAAATTTAGTTTATTTAAAATATTAAAAGAGAATATAACAATACGTAATTCCTTCAACTTCTTTCATCTCTTCAATCTACGAAGTGCAATGATTTTATATTCTTTTGTCGTATCTATAAATATATATTTATAATGTTTTTGTAATATTTTCAAGAAAATGATTCTATTTTATTAAGAACCGTTACTGATATGACGTATACGGACATAATCATCGATACTATTTTAAAATGATTCTATTGCGTTAAGAACCACTATTGAACTATCCATACTATTCGAAAAAGTTTGTAAGACGTCACGATGTATCAAGGAAATAAAGTAAACGTACAAAGAAAGAACACGTGACGTTGAATGGAGAAGAGATGCTCGTTAACGGTATCGACATAACAAACCGACGATGATGCAACGGATCGTAGGTTCATCGGTTCGATCGCACGTTTGCTCGATGCTGAAGAGGCTTGACAAGCCAGGCAACCGATGACGCAGACCAGTGACTTTACGTAACATTGACCTTCATCAATCGTCACACGTTCGTCAGCACGTCATCCATATCATCGACCGCTAAAACTTCTAGAAACTTGGCCACACTGACACCTACGCGCTTGAAAAATCGACGATCTAGATCAATCCTAACAATTGGAAACAATAAAATCAAAAAATCCTCAGATCTACGATCATCTTCACGAATAATATCGTGAATCATACTCGTGCAAAAGCAAGCTGTTGCTCTTCGTTTGTAAAATTAACGACGAATAAAAGACGAATATAAACGTCGAATAAACGACGTCGCGCAGATACGTTCTAAAAAAGCGCCTCGTGACAACTTGTTAAAAATAACGCCTAAACAAATGATGATGTCAATGCATGGATTTGTTTGGCACCTCTGTTTCCGATTAGAATTGGAACGAATTGATGGAGAAAATTCCGTAAAGCAGATTATGTATATATGAGAAGAACGAGGCGGTCTCTTTAGAGGAAATCTTGGCACGTACACTCGGTTTTGAAATTCTACGAAACGATGCAACAATGAGGAGAAGAATCACAATTCTCTTCTAAAAAGTTCTTATTTAATTTCCGTAAATTGGAAAACCGTTAAGAGAATCATGCACGAAAGGAAAAAAAAAGAATAGTACATACGCGTGTAAGACTTTGCAATGACTTCCAGGATTCCATCAACTTCGAGTATCATATTTAATCGTCATAAGTGATACAACAAAATTAGAGCCGCGTTGATCACTTCCTGATATAAATTTTCCTAAATAAAAACTTGGACGAGAGACTGCGTCAAAGACACTCGAAATAGATGAATTCCCTCGAGTCAGACAATTACGGAAGAATTGAAAAACAGGCATGAAGATGGTACAAAGTCTATTCCTAAAGAAACGATAAATCTTTGGAAGATAAACTGTAGCAGATATAAAGATTAACTTTCTCAAATCAAACGATCGCACAAGAATCGAAAAACACGGATGATGACGATGATGATGATGAAGATACAAGGTCGCTTCTTGAAAGAACGATAAAATCTTGGAAAATAAACCGTAACAGAAATACTCGAGAGATTAATCACTCCAAATGAAGCGGTCACGGAAGAATCGAAAGAGAAGAATGACGATGGAAAGCGAACAGGGGAAGAGAAGCATCCTTGGAGGGAAGGGGCCCGATCGAGGGCTACTCACCCTGTAAGGCGACGGCTAGAAGGGCCAGCAAGAGGCCCACGAAATACGCGGGTCTCAGCCGCGAGCCCGTCATCTCGTTTCACTAGGCACTACACGATGAGCCAGGGCTGGCAGCTCGTCTCACTCGATAGTCGCCTTCGACTCCAACTTGCCCGCGAGGAACTGGCATTGTCACTACCGCCAAACCCCGAAGTCGCCCCTCTACTTCTCACCCCACAGCCGGGACCACGCGAGCCACCATTTTCTCGTTTTTTCCCGCCTGATCGCGAGATTCCATCCGTGTAATTTTCGAATACCTATTGTTTGTGGTATCTGCTGCCTAGAAGAATTGCATGTTAAGTTCTTTTTCCTTTATTGGATGGATTAACGTCGAATTAAATAAAATTAAATTTAAATCGAGAGGATCTTAGGATGTCCGAAGGAAGGAAGAGTGCTTCTTCACACTTTTCTAAGTTTTTTTTTTAATATATATATAATATATATACATAAAAAATATATATATATTATTGACAGAGAAAGGACGTGCACGTGAAGATTTGGATTATTACTTGGACTTTGTATAATTAATTACGACGTGATGAATATAAATGGAAGTAAGTGACTCTGTGTTCAGAGAAGATCTAGAGTACATACAGATGTACTCTATAAATAATTACTCGATATTTGATGGAGTAAACATGTTTGTTTCGAAAGCGTTAGAAGAGAAAAAGAAATGAATCTAAGCGAAGAAGATCGAAATCTTGAATGTTGATGTTGTTGATTTCGTAACGTTTTGATAGCGAGGATGGTAGGCTTGAATAGAATAGATATTAGATTAAAACTGAATTGAATTCTTTTAACAATTTACCAGGCTCCTTCTCTGCTCGATTTCTTTACTCGAATCAATAAATTGGTCAAAGCAACTCATAGAAAGTTCTACAATTACGAGGTTTAACCAAAAAGTACGGCTTTTAAACGAGTCTAATGAAGCGTTGCTTTTATTCGAGGCTAGCAATAGTCTACAAAACGACAATTTGGTTTTTCCTGAAGTATGCAGTAGATGTCTGAGCACGACCACCACTGATTCACCGAATCATTATCTCGTACAATCCGTAGATACTGGTCGTAGAGTGGCAGTTTTAAAAATACCTCTTGGCGGCCCGGTTTTCTCGGGTTTGCAGGGTCTACCTGGCCGACAGACCGCTAAGACATTGACTAGCGACCGTGCACGAAGATCCTGCACACGTTTCGACCTAACTATCACGTCATCCTCAACCTCGTTTCCATCATTGTCGTCTTCGTCGATCTTTTCTTCCTCCTCCTCCTGCGTGTTTTTTTTTTAATATATGACGAAAGTCTGTCATCGACCGTTTTTCTGTTGCTATATTTTCTCATCGACGGTCACAGTATGTTACCCCTAGAATTTGATAGGTCAGGTGAAGGAAAGTCGATGACGGAAATTCATGACGAGTATAAAGATAGAGGTTTATAAATAATCGCGATGATCTCTCGCAGATATATTTTCTTTGTCTTCGCGATGAAAATTACGAAGCTTTATCGAAGATCAAAGTTGTGTAGTTACTTAATACGAGCCAATTATACGCGCCGCAGTCGTAGAATTCCTAAAATACATGCGTGATACGGGGACAAGGTCGTCATGGAAATCGGCAGAAAGTTAGATGTTGATGAAAGTAGTACGTCTTTGATGTGGAGGAATGTGTGTTAGTTTTGCTAGTCAAAATAAATCGAATATCTTAATCAAATAGTACCGAAATTGTAATACTTTGAGTCTTTAGAAAATAAGCCTCTTTTCTATTTAGTATATAGGAATTTTGGGTAATTCGATTGTTTAATTTTCTATTTTCAACTTCTTTATATTGTTCGAGGTAGGAAGATCGAAGCATAATTTCACTCTCATTGAAAAAATTATATCCGATACATTGTTATGTTTGATAATATGCTACGTAAGTTATTATAGATTTTCATTGTCAATGAAAATAGCGTTACATCAAATAAACTCTTCTCTGGAAATATTCAGGATGCAAGCGTAATAGTTCTCAGTAGTATATACGCTACATCGTAGTATTTGCAAGTTCTGTATAATATTAGTAGAGATCAGTGCTTGTATATTGTTATAGTTTTATATATATATATATATATATATATATAGTTACTTGTATATAGTTCATTATAAAACTTGGAGTTTTATTCAATATACAAACACTGAAGCCCGGGGTTTTATAAAGAATCCCCAATATATACGATTATAATAAATAATATACAATAAATAGAATATAAAAGATCATATCGATATCACATAAGAGATAGTGAATTCTCAAAATTCAATACGTTTCACACATTGAATAACAATTTACATCTGCCTGGCTTCGATAACCAGATTAATACAAAGCTAATACAAAATACAAAAATTCTTCCGATATATTAAATACACAGTAAAAAGTAATTTCAATTACCCGAACCTAAATTCCTAAAGCATGTTCTAAAGTATTTTAAATAAATGTAATACAACATGATATATAAAGATCTACTAAATTCTCCAATTATAATACCAAAAGTCAGATCAGGACAAGACTTTAAGGACTCGTTCTATTAACAAAAACTCAAAGGTGCCATCTCCACCAATTTTTCAATTAATAAGATACTCTGTACTACTTCAAAATCACTTGAATAAAATTTCACATAACGTGGAAAGCAAGCTTCCAACGAAACGCTTCGTTCTGAAATTAAAGAACCGTGAACACGAGAACACGAAAGGTGGAAAGGAGACAAACTTTAGTGCGACGTAATATTAGCGGAATTCCAGACGTCTGTTATCGACGGTCCCAACGAGAGAGCGTGGCTACGGCGCGTGTAGCAAAGAGAAGAGATTCGCAGCGAAATGCGTGCTCGTTCGGATAGAGAGAAGCATCGAAACGACGGGCGCCTTTATATTTAGAAGCCCGGGTCGCCGCCGTATAAGGTGGTGCTTCCCTCGTGCAAAAGTTCTCGCGTTTGCTCGCTCTCTCCGTCGCTATCTCCCGTGCTCTCTCCCTTATCCTTTCTTCTTCTTATCTCTTTATCTTCTCTTATCTATAACATTATTCTATCAGGTTATCGATCTAATAGTATTGTTCAAAAATTCTCTCAGTTTAAGTAATAAAAATATAACAAGTGTTTTTAATGTTATATTATAATATATTATAATATAATATTTCCTTATGTCTATGTGTAGTCTATTTAATTCTCCGATTTTTTATACGAACTTCAATCACGGACATCTTTCCGCTTCAATTATTATTGGCATGACAAAAAGTCATTTTATTTATTTGTTGTTGAAATAAGACATCCGTAGTTATTATGTAGAACTAGTTTCTATTTAAGTCTATCACGATGTAGTTAAGAAACAGTGCTATTGATAAGTAACGTAGAAATTGACAACACTTCTTCATCCATCTAATTATAAATCGTTGTTGTCCTTTCTTCTTATCTTTGTATTATAAATGGCTCGTTACGGACGAACTTCAATATTAAAATATAAACGTTGCGCTTCTATCCGATGGATAACGTCCATTATAACGTTGAATATTTCTACCTATTATTCATTGATATTTAAATAAACTGCGATAAAACACTCTGATTTAATATGGTTTCTCTATTCTAAATATTTCTTCGAAACAGATATTTCAATGTCTCATTATTCGTTGTGATTTTGTGTAGTATGCGAGACAATGTAAAATTCTTTTTATTGACGCCAAAACGGAGGGATGTTTAAGTACGGGAGTAGATTTCATCATTGTAGCAACGATGGGGCACAGTCTACTGTATACAAAACTTTCATGGTCTATTCGAAACGCTAACTGATCCTTGCCAAGGATAGGAGCTGAAGTGTAAAACAGAGTTACAAATGAAAAGCTGTCGAGTATATATGAAATGTAAAAGAGAGAAGTATAACGAGAACAGGAAAAGTATCGATTTGAGAAACGAAGTTTACTGGCCAAATTGGCCGGTACGCGATCTATAATAAGCTCGTAATCGTATGAGGTCACAATGCGGCTTGGACAGACGTGTTTCACGTCATTATGATTTAGTATTTGGACAGGTTCCTGAACCTGGACAGATCCCTGAGTTACTCCTTTCACGGAATATAATGAAGAGAATACTTTGTGTTAGATCGCAAGCATCGTACAAAGATTCGTTCTTTTATATATTTTAATTAAAATAATATTCAAAATATATAAATTTAAATTAAACATTAAAAATAAAAATTCTTTCTATGTATTACTTTTACTTACTGTATTTATTATATTATTTTGTCTATTATCTTCTGTGATAAACCAACGTGTTTGTATATCAAATTTTCCTTTATAGGCTCGAAAGATTGAGGAACATAAGAGAAAGAAGGAACGCAAGGTGCAAGAAAAGTTAGAGCGTGAGAGACAAGAAAGATTAAGGAAAGCTCGAGAAAGTGCAAAAGCTTATGAGGACAACACCCGTACTTCCCAAACTGATCATCCCGGAAATACACCTGGAATGGGTGACTTTTATAAATTTTTAAATGACTCAGATGTTCTCCAAGCTTTCCAGGTAAATATCTACTAATGAATCCATTCGACAACGTCGTTTATACGTTAAAATAATTTCCTATGTCACATGGTTATATGAAAGTTAAATTATATAATTAAATTAAAATATATAAAATTCTTGATATGATTGCACTAATGTAATTTTTTATGGTAACTTTTGGAGTTCTTATAACGTGGATTATCACTTTCATGTCAGAACGAAACCTATTCTGGTATTGGTATTAATTCTTCACTAGATTTTTCAATTAATTTTTCAGCAAATTTTTCAGTTAATCTCTCGATTAATTTTTTAACTAATATTAATCTTTCTTTTATAGGATCCTGAAATCGCTGAGGCCTTTAAAGAAATCTCTGCAAACCCAACAAATATTTTGAAGTACCAAGGCAATCCGAAGATTATGATGTTTATTAATAAGATGGCTGCGAAATTTGGCAGAGCTGGTAATATGTCAGGTGGTTTTCCTGGTATGATGGGTGGTATGCCTGGGTTCCCAGGACCCGGGGCACAAACGACCACTCCAAACCCGAAATCACAGGATGACGTTGGCCTTGATTAAAGCTGATGTGTTCGTTCTCGAAATTCCTTCTCAATTTATCCTCAGATGATTTACAAGGCTCTGAACAATTGACCTAAAGCGACCATTATATGAAACTATATGATGTCTTATTAAACGAATACTAACAAATTAACCGTGAGCTGGATCGTAGAAAGATATACTTGTGTTGCCATAAAGAAAATTTATTTGTTTCTCGAGAGACTTGAGAAAGAAGCATAATTATAAAAATTCTATATAATATAGTTTAAAGTTAGAATTGCATTTTAAACATAAAGTATATCGACACTTGTTATTCTGTAAACATCCAACTGAACTTGTAGATAATAATCGAATAGCATATATTCTATATTATATTAGTCTGCCAAACGATTTCACCATTTTGATTTTAAACTTGTTTGATTGACTTTAAATTTGCAACAGAGAAGGAATTACTTCGTGCCTTTTAATGCTTCTTTCTTAAATAATTCTCAATTTTTAGTTGTTCATTGTACGGAAATGCATTCTAGAATAACGGGTGATACTAGAATTCATTTCTATTAAACGTATACGTATAGTTTTTTCATTTTTTTTTTTCAAGTTTAATATTTTATACGTTTAAGCTACTTATGTTATAAAACGTTTGTTCACACATCAACGAAATATGTCAACGTGTGCTATCACTTAACTCTAGATTTAATATACGTTATTATCTATGTTTAGTATTTTACGTATATAATAGGCATTTTGTTCACTTTGCTCGATGAACAGCTGATGCTCGACTCGATACGGAACGGATACGATTTCATATGATAATAATGTGTTATAGAATCAATAGATTCTTTTTTCAAGGCTAAATATTATATGCATCAAATTAACGTGAAACGTAATGCTAGATCTTCGCTAGACCTTGAAAAGTACAGCAGATCTAAATTGAATGTATGTATTGTATATACCTATGAAGAAAGAAACAAAGGAAGATAGAAAGGATGATTTTTGGCAAACCAAATATAAATATAAAACTAGGCACTTGCAATTACTCTATGTAATTTAGAAGAGTTTTCCTAAAAGCTGGAGTTTTAGACGAACTTGATTAATTTGTTATGCAAGTTCGTTTATACATCGTACATATTAGGAAGTCCATTAATTTTTAAAGGATATTCTTCTAGTTATTAATCAGAAAGTTATTTTTAAATTATAATCTGATGAATATTGAACCAATAGTGTGAGTTGAGCAGTCAACAAATAATATACCGCTTCGAATGTGCATTTCTGTTGAAATATAAACTGTTATACGATGTACCGTGAGTTCAATAAATACATCATACAGTTCTGTGTAAATATCAACAATTCTTATTTGTCATAGAAAAATTGACAAATAAATATGTACAAAAATATTGCTTGGATTAACGATAATCACATATACTTTGTTTTGAAAAGAAACAGAGCTAAGAAAACAAAAAGAGAGCTACATCGTTGTGTCTCCGTATCTAATGATTTAAAAGGGTAACGCAATCTCAATGGCTAATAGTAATGCACTATTCGCATGACTTGCACAATAAATAATTTCCTACGCGTAAATTCTTATAAACGATAATATTGCACGTAAAATGAAAAGGTACTGCACTCTTAGGGATAATTGATTAGAGATAATTAACTCGCTTTGATACACGTACAATTATACTAGGAAGTAATTTTTTTCCAACATCTCCAAGGTCAAATAATTTTCCTCATTATTTCAGCTAGTAACATATATGTATATCAGACGCATAAAAAATATTCTATTTATTGAATAGAAGTCAAATTTATATGTTCTATAAATCTACCAAATGCAATAATTTTGTAACGTTAAAGACTAAAAAAACATATAAGTAAGCTAGTAATGCACGGATGTGCATTTACACTCGTAATGAGGGAAATAAGAATTGTAATCTTGAAGATGCTAAAAGTCCGACTCCCTACAATAAGATAAATAATGCCTCATCGATCAACTTATACGATATTTTCGATAAAACTCGTGCTCCTTTCGTATCATTCTAACGATCCAGGTGTGCGTCATTTTATCGTGCTAGGTTCTTCTAATTTTGAGCATGTGCAAGTTAGGATGCCATGGCACTTTCCTGAAAGTCGACGTTTTCGTCTCGTCAGGGGATGGAACTTCCTTGTCAGTGTCGGCTATTTCGCCCTCCTCCATTAATCTAAGTCCAGTAATACCCGTATCGTAGCTGAACATTCGACGATGTCGTTTTACATCTTGGTTACCGGCGTTCCAATCTCTTGTACCCGGATCGCTGACCACGCGTCGATGCTTTCTGTGATGATGATGATGATGATGTCGACGATGAGGATGATGATGATGGTGATGACGCATTTGCCTGGACAATCGTATAACGTGGCCCGAACTTTGAATATCCACGGCTGGTGACGCGATGCAGAACAAAGAGTTTGGGTCGAAGTAAAGCCGATTGTCGACGAAAGGAACGAAACTCACTGAATTCGTCATCCACGAATTAGGGCAGATTAATTTCTTTGGGCTTCTCTGGATCGTAGAGGACCATTCGTTGTCCTGCTGCAGGTTAATAGTTACCTTTCTACGGCAATAAGAGCGACGCGATCTCGATTGCAATCTGTGGAAGAAAAAATTTGTAATGGGTATCCTTTGGTGGAAGAAGGATATAGAAGATTAGACTTCAATAAATATGAAATCAAACAATTTTATGATAAATATATAGGATATTTCAAAATTAAGATCAATATCCAAATACAAACATCGGGCTTTCATCATAAAAAAATGTCTTATATATAAAAATAAATATATTGCAAGATCCACTATACCCAAAAATTTTTATTTTTGAACGTATTTATTTGTAATTAGTTAAAATAATAATTAACAACACACCTAGAGGAACATGGATGTAGCGGTCTGTGTCGTCAGTTGAGCGGATGTTCTCCCCTCGGCATCCTATAGCATTTATTCCACGCTTCCAGTAGCAGTACGCAACTATGAAACCGATAAAAGATCAACAGGGGCAACCCAATCCTGGATATAACACCCCAGGCGAGAACCCCGAAGAATCTCAGCTGCAATTCTTGCGAGATCCAATTTTGTGTGATCACAGTATCAAAGGCCCACAAAACGGAATTACTGAACAGCAGGAAAGTGATCACTTGCCTGGCTGGTTTCGCTATTATTTGGAAACGAGCTATGCAAGATCTCTTCGATGCTTCGGCGATCAATGTACTTTGAGCGAAACATTGAACCAGTTGTAAAATCGATGCTGTGAGTAGCATGATGTGTCTTCCGTGTGTTTCGTCACTTTCGTCCTCTAGAAGAACCAAGGAACAGGCAGAAACAACGATTGTAAAAATAGAGTATAATTGAACCCCGAAAAGAGCCACGTTTGATAATAAATTATCTAAAATGGCTGGTGCTCTTGACACTATGGACATCTGACGAACTTGAACAAGTCCACTGGCTGTCATTAAGGTACTCAATATCAAAATGCTGGTCAGTGTACCACAAGTTAACCAGGATAAAGTTGACGAAGGAAAATGTTCGTCTTCCCTTACGACCAGAAATATCAGTATAACCACTATGCCAGCTACCATACATAGTATTCCTAGGAATAAACCTTTGCTGGAGCCATCGCAACCAACTTTGGTATGACTCGTCAGATCTTTGCTACCGTGAAACTTCTGCTTGTGTGACAACCGATTTCGACCCACGTTCTGACCCATTACAAAAGTTACTGCAGCAGCAATTAAACTGAAATCAAATTGGAAAGAGTATATGAAATTCTGATCACTCAAGATGTAGATTTTGTTTAGATATAGATTTTAGAGTATTATGATCTTGAATTATAAATGGATCAGCGATATAAGACATACCTAAATTGCACAATAAACGGATAAAGAAATGGCATGCTCGACGTCCATAATTGTCCGAGAGTATTGGTATTCAAACATTCTTGTAATGCAATCACTTGGGAGATTTGTTCGTCCGAGATAGGTTGATATGGTTGGAAAACCTGCTTTTCTATTGGAGAATGATCTGAAAAAGATTAAGTAAAAAATTAGAAAAACATATTTTTATATCGTACATTTTATAAAATCATATATAATTTTTTACATACACATTTATAATATTTATTTTCACATTGAAATAATGTTTATTACGTAAAACATACTTATCAGATCTCGAGAATGCCTTGTCAAAGACTCCGGAAATCCTCGAAGATTCAACGGAGAAGCAGAATTGTGAAGACCTCGTTGAGCCAAATGGACAAAATATGTCCATTCTTGAGCAGAATCCCAAATCACTAGACGAACCCAGACAGCAATATTCGTGGCAGTTAGATGTATAAATCCAAACCTCGCTGCTAAACCGAATCTCTCCACAAGAACCTATAAATAAAATATAGTCAATTCCATCAGCTTGTTAATCCTACTTTCACTAGTTAGTTTTGCACCGTAATAGTAAAAATTCAAAGAATTAAAAACATTTGAGTCAATTACGAACAGCTACGTATCTTGTTAATAATCGCTGATAATCTTTAGAAATTATATCTTCAGATATCGTAAAGGAGAACATTATTGGATTTTCACGAAGAAAGTAAACCTATACAAAATTTAAAATTTAGTAAAATCACGTTCCTTTTTTTTATAATTAAACTTTCCACAGCTTAGTTCTTGAATTAGAGAGTTGTTATTTACTTGATTAGTTATTACTGGAATACTTGCATTCGTGACACATTCGTTACTCTACTTTTAAAAAAATATCCTAATTAAAATATCACATATTCATAAATATTATACAAATGAATATTTTATGTCACTAAAGAAATATGATACAAACCAAAGGAGCGATCGACTGCCACGCGAATTTTATATATCTTGTCGTGGAAGTCGCCATGCATTGAAATATACAACATTATAACATTTAATTTATGCAAAATATTATATTGCATTTACACGCTTTCTCTAACAATGTTATCTAAGTCATATACATCATTAAAAATTGTTTAGTCCACGAAAATTCTATCATCGTGTTAACGTATTCAGGCAACGTATTAAAGAAATATGTAAATCGCCGTGGAAAATTTATTTCTAGTGAAAATATTTATCTCGAGTTAATTCATCCAATTAAAAATGGTCTATCAACAATAATTATCGTATATGTAGATTGGTATATCATTTAGATTTTATACCTTCGAATCAAACAGCAAAATGAAAGCAACACATATCAGAAGGATGAGCAACTAAAACGAAAAATTAAAAGCATCACCTCAATTAATCTTAAGATTTCGCTTTCGATAGCCTCGACCCAATTGATTCTACACAAACATCAATTAAGATCTGCTCACCTGCGAGTTCACGAAGAGAAAGTGCATCTGGAGAAACGTAAATAGCCCATGAAGCACCGGATGTACAAAGACAACGTCGCTTAAGCATTCCGCCCCTTGCATCATGGAATGCATCGCCATTTCTAACCCGTTGAAGACGAGAGTCGCCAAACCAAAAACTTTAAACGAGTTCATTTTTCAATACTATCTTCCCTTAATCTATTTTCGTATAAAATCAATCTTGCCTTATAATATCGAAACACACTCCTGATATGAATTAACTCTTTTGTTATGGTTTCTTTAAAATCGAAAGCTTTCAGCAAATAAATACCTTTGTAGATGTATAGATTATTAATAAATAGTTTTATGGATATGTAATTTATCAATAGACTGTTTTTATAAATATGGAAAAATGAAATATAATACGCATAAATGTTTCATTACTTTAAATAATTAATTGTGACGTAATACGTATAACTGGAAATAAAAATGATTTTAAGTTAAAAAATGTATTTATACGCCTTTAGCATACGACTACTCGATATTTGAGAAACTCGTCTGCGAAAAAGTTAAAAACCAAATACACAAAAGACTGACTTTTATACTTTCATCGAAGTTCAATTTTATAATTGAATGACTTCTCTACTCCAAATGACAACTGAATACCACCAGTTGCTGAATGCAAAATTCTATGTAATGTTTCAATATAATGTTTCGTACTAAATGCATTAAAGTAGTAAATAGTTGATCGATAAGGCAAGATGTTGATGGGAGTTGAAGTGGCCAAAGACACTCACGGAGCGCTCCAACCCGAATGTAGAAACTCGTCGGTGCTGTTCTAGATCGCGAGATGTGAGCACGTTTCAATGATCCGAACCTGGTTAAAGATGCACCACCGAGTTCCGCATCGTCCATACCGGTTGCACCGGTACCGAGACTCCCGCAGCTGTCTATCAGTACCCAAATATAGATACTGATGATCACTGCTATGCTTCCTACGTACAAGTACATCAGGAATACTCCCTGCAAATTCAAATGATAAACTGAGCAAAATTACATCGAAATCTTGGAAAATGTACATTTTTACACGATGTACATTATACACGAATAAATGGAAAACTTTGAGAAGAGTATGATATAAATTTGGAGATCTTTCTCGGAGAACTGAAGAATTCGCTTTTCTTAAATAATACAGGAATTGATTAATATGAAAGAACTCTGAAAGTAGATTCTTTAATGAGTTGACAGTTAACAATCTGAAATAATTATAAATGAGATAACAACGACACGTGTTATTATTTAAAAGACCTCAGATCATTAATTGTATCTTAATTAAAGCACAATTACTTTGGCCCTGAAACCTATTTATATCTTTCTTTTATCAATAAGCTTGAAAAATTACATATTTAAAAATTCTATGATTTTATAGTATATTTTAAATTCTAAAGTATTTCAATTGTCACCGATCTCAATGCTCCACTCATAAATACCATTATGATTCATCCTCGTCATCAATATTTCTTTGACTAAAAGCCTTAATTATCATTAAAAAACAGATAGAATACGGTCCTCGATTCATCGTAATTCACAAAACAACTGTAAAGTTAAAGAAATACATGACTTCATGAGTTCATCGTGCGTTGAAATACGGTTTGTGCCATAAGCAGCTTGGAAATCGTAACTCCAATGCTTCAAATGACGGTTACCGTAATAACACAGTGTTTCAAGTCAAACTGATTCATAATTTAGCCAAGAAAGCATAATACAGTTGGTGAAATTAATTACAAATCCCATTTGAAATGGATAGAAATGACAAAAATGATGACAGTTATTCGTCTTTCTGTTCTCGATAGATTCATGATGCTTAGATAGTGCATTTTATTTATCGATATAATTGTATCCATGATCATATAACAGTCCTTGAGATACAATATGTTCATGATTTTTTAATATATACATACATATATATATATATATATATATATATATATATATATATATATATATATATATATGTATATGTATATAAGTATATACAGGATGTTCCAGTCTTTTCCAGCCATACGTTATCGATATATTCTATAAGTCAAATTTATCTTTAAATATATTTCACACGATGTAATTCATAATTATAGGAATCACAAAATTATAAAAGAAAAATTATTATTACGTATTTCAATATGAAAAATAAATCTCGTTACTTTGTAGAGAAAAATAAATTACGAGTACAGGATATCGTTTATCAGTAGAAGTATGTATATAGTAGCACTTTTCATATGAAGATATTTATTTTCAAATAAATTTAAATGCAAAGGCAAAACAATTTTATTACATATACATGCATCTATGTGACAGTACTAAATAATCAAGGGATCATACATTAGCTTAATATGAGAACGTGGAAAATTATCTGCAGTTACGCCGAAGACGTGGGACTAAGCTGCAAACCGCTCAGAGGTCATAGAATCGCATCGAATATAGGATATGTTGCCATGGATCAACCTGAAGCTGCATGTTGCAAGAACTTGTAAATCGAAGGATCATATCACAGATCATCTAGAGGTTATAAGATCTGCCTCATATTTTTACACTATTCTAATATTTTATTTCAAGTCCATAGTCTACAACTTTGTAGAATAATTTCTGCAGAATTATGAAAACAGGCTATGTACACGGTACATTCATCATTTTGGAATTGTGAAACTATTTTTGGATAAAAGCGTATATAACACAGATCATTTTGATGTCGTAGAACCATTGAAGAAATTGGTCTTACCAAAATTTGAAATTGAAATCGTGCTACTTTGATAAAAATATAATGCAAAATAAAATTTAGATATTTATCTTTCCATCTTCGATAGAATCAAAAGATCACGTTACAAATCATCCTGATATCCTAGGACCGTGACACTTATCAAAATTTGAAATCGAAACCCTGTTACTTTAATAGTATTGATGAAATGAAATTTCGCTATGTATTCTTCCATTTCCTCTATAAATATTAATTCAGACATATGCAACTGTAAGACCATTCTGTTATTTAAACCTCAAATGAAAAATCACATGGGTATGTGTTTCATAGCTGTAAAGACGCAGTAATTGACTTAACTATCGTAAAACCTATAAACGTTTGCGTTTATAGCGTATTAAGAAAGAAACGTGATCTAGGATGAAGAGTTCACCGGAATTATCCCATATTTAGCGTTATCGTACCGTTATCTAGCCTGGAAATTTAAAAAAATCTTACACGGAACGATCGTAAAATCGACAAAGCACAGAAGAAAATTCACCAAGTTTTATGTCTAACGACATTACATGAACGAACGTATACGCGGAAGAGTTCAGGTAAAAACTAGAGATTCTACATTCTGCATGGTCGAACAGCAACATTAAAATGATAACCCAATGCTGCACATGTTTCTCGGTAGCTAAATGAAATATTACCGAACGTGGTATGTTCATTTCACACATTCACTTCGCAATTTGTCCCTTGCTATAATATTCGTATTTTATGACCCGAACGCCTTCGACATCTGTTACCCTTTGACGTTTAGGATAAGTGCTAAATTTTCCAATTTTTATGATCGTAAGTTATCTGCATTGATGGTGGTGCGTTTAGATAAACGAATAGTCTAGAATAATAAACAGATTGCATATGAAATTGATGATATTGGCTTTGATAATAGAATTTACTCGACATATCATTCTGTAAGTAATGTCGTCTTTAATTCCTATCTTATTTAATATTGCTTGGTCCTTGAATTTTTATATTTCAATTCTACTGACATTTCAATAAACGAAAAGATTTGTAATATTCGAAGAAAGACTACGCATAAAATTGGAACAATATATCATCCATACAAACAGCGATTCTCTCATATTTTCTTTAAAATTGAAATTTTGTAACACTAAGAAACACGATTAGATCGAGAGTGATCCAAAAAGCGCGACAAAGTTCAAATCTAACGAATCCATTTGAAATTAAAAAATCTCTCTGCGTACCTGCAAACTGAGCAAAGGAACAGGAGTGTCCATGACCTCGGCCAAGCACAGAGCGATCATCAGCACCACGATAAGCTGGCCGTAAACGTTCGAGAGAATGATCCATAGTTGAGAACTGTAACAATCACCATAAAAACCGACCGTCGATCGCGAGATCTTCACCTTGTCATTTTTCACTGTAAGCGTGAACTCCACTCATTGTGAGTTCATCATAGCCAATACTTATCTTTGCCTCCTGATAAATTACTGTTTTCACCTATCTCGTATAATGCGCGAAACGTATCGTAATTTATAAAATTATAGTGTTTACCCGGTGAAATCGAAGACAACCATTACTTATTCCCTTTTTACATCGTTCGTAAATTAAACGTGTATAGATCTAATATGCTGTATGAGAAGAGAGGTCTTACAAGGGTTCAGAATGATCCAGTAGATCGCTCGTAGATCGTGTCCTAGAAAGGATCCTGGAGACCAGAGACCTGGATGGAGCGGCCCTTGCTTCTGCAGTGGTTGTCTCGGCCTCGGTGTTCCTTTCACCCCTATTGGGGGCACCTCCAGGTGCACCCTCCACGGTGCCACCTGTCGTGCTTCCTGTCTCGTTCAGGCTGTCCTTGTCGTGTTGTTCATTGCTGGCTGAAATTATTAAAGAAGATCAATGAATGATCAAGGATCTTTAACGTATCGAGTGCGGATGACTCCACAGTGATATCATGTCATGGTTTGGCTGCTGTTGGAGACAGGTAACGTTACGTTGCCGCGTTAAGAAAAAATTTCACGCTGAGCGGTCACGTAACTTTAGCTCCGAGACGCGTTAAACGACGTGTTAAACAGTATAATTTAGTTTAATTTTTATATTATTATAAATTATAGTTTAAATAGTAGAAAATAATTTTCCAAGCATTCTTTTTAAATGGTTTAATAGGTAACTGTCAATAGTAATTGAAAATTCTGATGATAAGAAACTTTCTGTTATATTTCAGTATGCTGTTATATATTCTTATGCATTCATTCAATATATTTCAATTATCTTCATACAACAAAATTATTTTTCTCTTTGTTCTTCCTGTAGATACACTAAAATGAGATCTATTTTATAATTTCATAGCTTGTTCTGAAATATTCGATTTATTTTCACAAGTTCCTTTACTATCGTATTATCCTTTTTCGCTCAGAGGCTCAGGAACTAAGGATCGAAGAACACCGAAAAATGTACTTATTTGCATACAAAACGCTAGGTGCATAATTAGTAGAAGTTTGTACAGAGATAATAATATATATATAAGATAAGACGTATATATGTATATATAAGACTTATAAATAATGTATATATAAGGCAGTAACATATATCCAGGTGGGAAAGTGTAAATAAGAGAAACTGGAAGAAGAATGGCCACGAAACTTGGGGAGCATGAAAAATGCATCAGATTAGGCTACAATACAATCAAATTACTACAGATTCGAAGAGTTGTTGATTTCAAATCTTTTTCAAGTCACATAAACAGACTGGAACATAGCCTTTTCACTTTCTTCATTATACAACTTTACTAATTAAGTTAACTGATTAAATTATAGACGAATGAACCATAATATACATAGAGATGCTTGCATAAATTAAAAATTTTATATAATACTGGGGACTATATATATAATACTAAAATATTGGAGACACTCTTTCATAAAAACATATTTTACATAATTAGTATTAAATTTGTCGTTTTTAAAGGAATTCTCTACCTGGTGACTTTCTGTTGAGTAATCTTTTTCTAAAGTCTTCCATATCTTCTTCTTTTCGTTTTTATTACAGAATTTAGATCGTCAACCATTTAGTTTCGACAGTCAAGGTTAGCATTATATTGTTAAACATTAAATTTACTAAAGTCTTTTTATTAAAGTTCATTATTGTTAAACCTTTGAGATATTAAACTTACAGATTATTCAAAAAATGAAGATAACAGTATCAATTAATTAATATTAATGTCAGTTAATGAATATTGAAATAGTAAAACAAATAGTAGAGCTTCCGTATTCAAAAGAAAAAATCATTAAAATGTTATTCATTACATCTAAACTCGGATATTTAACTAAATATTCAACTACTTAATTACCTTGAAAATTCATTATTTCACAATTTATCCTGAAACCCAAATAAATTTACTTTTACAATCCTTAAAAAGGACTCTTGAACTTAATTTACATAAAGAGCTACCTCTTTTTTAAATTTCTTTAGCTTTAACAGTTTTATGTATAATACGGTAGCAAGTCGTGATACATGTATTTAAGATAAAGTGGATTTTCGAGACTATTGCCCAAATTCCATTCGGAGACTCGTTAAATGAATCCACTCTCTATGGCCTTTTGGGTCAGTAGAGTAATACGAGCAACTTTCGCTAGAGGAATTCGTACGTCCAACTGTTCCTTCGGTAATTTCGACTCGAATGATTTAAAAGTGTTCTAAACGCGACAAAACGGATCTGAGAATTAGAAAAGTCGATCGCTTTAACGGGCAAGTTAAATAAAAAATTACTAATGTATTGAAACCTAGAAACAATTATGACAGACCAAAAATGTAACGATATTTGTCATAACAAATGATATTGTAAATCAAACGATATCGATGATAGATCGAAATCCAAAGATATACCGAGGATTAGGAACGTGATTATGACGAATCAATAGTATTTTATAATATTATATCCCATAATATTAGGTTGAAAAATTTGTAGCGTTTCTGATAATTAATATCAGTTTCATTATATTTATATTTAGCTCAGATGGAAAAAGATTGTTTTTATCTTAGAAACTTACAAACACGACCAAGTTTTTTCTAAAAAGTGATTATAAATTTACATAGATGAATAAGTAAGCAATGAATAGTAAAAATTTATCACTAAATATTCCGAAGATCGCGGAATTCATTAAATTTCCCAATAGACGATATAAGAAGCTAAATCCACAAAAATATATTAGCCGTGAATTTTTTTCAAATTTCGTCACCACTAAAATAATCTAATAGAATATGTCATAATAGTTTGAATTAAAGATCAAAGCACTATTTCACGATTGAAACGCAAGTGACCATGAAGCGTTGATAAATTAAAGGAATTCATTTCTTTGAAAGCCGCATCGTAAATTCGTTAATTGATGCAACAACAATGCAAATAATTGTTTTCCTTTACATTTCTTATTCTTGCTCTGATATCGATGTACATATATGGACGTTCTCGAGATTTGTTAAGTCACTGGCAATTAGCCAGGCCCGCGCTACCGTATAATTGAGTCGTTTAAGGCAAAAGTGATGTAAGCCAGTTTTTTGCGTATTTCGTTTAACACCACATCTCGAAAGCGTAAACTTCATTCTAGTTTATGCAGAAGTGATATAAATGTATCTTCGTTGGTTTCCTGATGGATAGCAGATTAAGTGAGAGTCCCGCATTCGATCCCTTACAGAATTTTTAATTTATCCTCATTATCAAGTAATCGATTGTTTTGACTTACGTTCTAACACTTTTGTATTAAACGGCTCAATTAATTCCAGGGAAAACTGAACGTCTTTCTTTACACACATAAACCCGGCTAGAATACAAGAGAATGTCGCTTCATTACGATCATATTAGAATACATAGTTGGAATACTAATCTCGCCTCCATTCATACTAACCTAACGTCAAACAATATTAAAACGATATTCGAGATAGATCATCTGGATTCTTATTGTTCCCCGACAGGAATTGAAATCGGCAAAGTGAAAAACGATCATCGGTGTTTGTAAGGATTGTTCGTAATGATTTGTAATAAATGAACAGTCATGAATACCGACCAGTTTCAGAATGTTCGATAAGCATATTCGCCGAAGAATATTCCGTTACTTCGTGATATGAATTATTATTACTTTTTCAAGCTGTAGGCGGTCTTCGTACAAAATCAATAGCGCTATTCCTAGACTTCGACAGAGATAAATTCCTGATTATGCAACGTCAGTGAAGGTGAGGGGTCAACATTCGACAATTATTTTACGGAGATCGTCAACAGTAACTCTGTATTCGCATATCCATAATACCGTTAATATTATATTGCGGTATCGTATATACTGGTCATGGGAATAAATAGAAATAGAGTATATGTTTAAATGATTGAAAAATATAACTTTATCGATATAGTCTTTAACATAATCACTCGAAATAGGTTCAGATTTGTGAGTGGATAGTCTTGATCCCATTAATCCATCGGTATACTGATTTTTTCGCACTAGACATAGAGATGTATACCTACTATTTTCTCTAAATCAAGATTACATTTATTCCTATTACTAATAGATAAATAGTATTAAATGTATTAGTTACTAAGAACCGAATTAAGATTGTCCACAAAACCACAATGTCTTAGACCGCCTGGTAAATTGCTATATTTGCTAACGAGTTAAAAAATTACCAGAGAGAATAAATAACAAAAAGTTACAATCTCTTAGAGATAACTGAAATAAAAATCGGTAGAAAATGCAGTGCCCTACTATAGTATTCTATACAGGATTAAAGAAGATGAGGCGCAGTGAAAGCTTAATAGCAGTGACACGATGATGAATGGGCCAAGAAGAACAATACGAATTGGAAGGAAACACGCAAGATCGTTCGAAGCTTAAAATTAAAAATAAAGATTATACTATATTACGAACGTAATTTTTATTCAAACGAAAAAAATACGACATTTTTAATCGTAAATTGTTGATACTATTGAATTATGGAAAAACTTGTTCTCCTTAATTTATGGCTAAATAATAATTGACTATAGGTAATTGATATCTTTGAATTATGGAAAAATAATACACTTGGTGTATTATTGCTACATAATATATACAGTAATGTATAACCGAAGAAATCTGTAAAATATATTAAAATATTCGAAAAAGCATATCGTTGGATTAGCGCGATTGTAAGTCATAAAATATATACATAGAGTCAGTCATCAAAATACGCGGATATAACTTCGACGATGAATTAGATTCGATGGAAACACTAAGAAAAGTTGATATGAAATCATTGGCCTATTTAATCAAATGGGTAACAGAGCTCGGTGAAAATTATTTATCATAAAATACGCCCGTACGTTTTCACATAACCTGTTATATATAACTTGCAATTAAAAAATTCTAAGATATAGATATAGATAGTCATAGATCTTAAACGTTATGTCACAATAAATTTGCGGGAAGTAAATCCCACAGAATGTTGAATAAAATTAAATTTCTTTAAAAAGAATATTTACATAAAAATGGTGAGCTACAAAATATACGAATAGAAGTTGTTTCTTTTAAAACAAAAAAAAAAAGAAAAGTTGGCATTATAGAAAAAATAATGTTTATGATAAAATATATCAAACTTTAATATTCTATAGGAATTAAGTTAACTGTGCGAGAATAAGCGGATATGAGTATTTTTTTCAAACTGAGTATAAAATAACTAGTCAAATTAAGGTCAACCTAAAAATGTGTACTAAAATACTAAGAATTATTAGTAGAATAATTATAACAAACAAATTAAGAATTTATAGTTAAATATGGGACATATTATATATGCATTTTACCGTTTTTGATGAGTCTATATGGCTTGGAAGCAATCGTCAGTATTATATGAAGTGAAATGTAAAATTTTGTGACCCAGCTGGGTAGAAAAATTGGGTCGATACCGCGTAAATTTGAAACCTTACGGTTTATCTTGAAACACGGTCTGTCATTACGCTGTTGGAGAGTTGCAAAAAAGGTAGAAACTCGTCTGTCAGCTGGCAGAAGGATTCGAGAAATTCATTTTCTTTCTGACGCCATACTTACAAAAAAAATGAAGTCTTCCAAGTCTTATTTCTATATCATAAATCATGAAATAAACTAGGCGCCTGTTATTAACACTTTTGACAGCTTTTACAGAAAATGATTAACGATTTATTCAAATTATTTTCATTTAAATACGATTGATATTACAAAAAAGTATTAAATAAAACAATAAATAATTCAATAACTGTACTATTGATAATACATAAACTACATATACTAAAATACATATACGCTTAAACAGAGCAGAGATATTAAACCATCCAGTTACCATTAATAATATATTTAACAAATAAATCTCAATCAAGGATTCACTCGCTATTGTTAATATGAATGTTTCAGAAAAAGAAGGACAACAAAAATAAAGAAAGATCGTTAAGAATAAACTCACAATCACATCATCAACATATGGCATACTACGTCATCAACTAATAACAATAAACTATCAATTCGACATTTATTATTATAATTTACCATATGGACGAGTCCAAGAGAAATCTATATAAAAACAAAGAACCCGTTACTTACACCAACTGTTCGCCACGTTAATTAACATACAAAAATTTACCTCGCGGGGCTTCCTCAAAAGAAAACAATCGTCATCACAGGCGTGCTTAAATCATCGTCCATGATAAACGTTGACGTGCGTTCAGAATACAGCATATAGCAGAAGACAGGCAGCGTGCACCACGATATGCAACCGAACAAGTGAGATGTGCTCCAGACACTATCACCAAACGGAATGGCTTGTAACCCAGAAACATGCCAGGAACATATCGACTGGTCTGGGACACGACACGGTGGTGGTAACCAAGATGATGATGAGAACTATGATGATAATGAAGATGACCACCAGGATGATGATGCCGTTTCTCGTAGCCTCGTTTTCAACACCTCGACAAGACTGTACGATCAACGTGTGCCGCTTAGCTTCTGTTACTTTGATATTTTCGCGATGATGGTGGTGGATACCGTATTATATTTGAAATTTCCCGTGGAATTAGAGAACGACCTGACCTAGATGCATCTCCACGAAATTGAATTCACAATCGGATCGTATTATTCCTTTGTTTCGACGAATAAGATGATATTATTATTCGTTATTCCCTTATTTCACTATTTATTTATTTATTATTCCTTTTCGTATGATTTCTTGTATAATTAGTAATTCTGATATTATTATACGAGATGTCAAGAAGAGTTGGAAACTTCAAGAGTAAAAATCTTCAGTCAAATGGATTTTTCTGTGGTTAATTTAGCATTCATAAAGAAACGTCGTTTCTTATGCTATTAATTTATGTATCCTTATTTTCATAAAAGGAACGAAGATCTTTCTGATTGAGTATTTTGAAACGATACTACGACACATATGCGATAAAGAAATGTTTTGTAATGTTTATTAATGAAATAATACCAAAGATTATTAGGTCTGTATGAAAAGATACGCGATATAATTAACTTGCGATATCATTCTATATAAAGACTACGGATGTTTATACACTTATTTAAAAATGCACACAATGAGTATAATATGCAAAGAATATACAAAACCAAAAAAATAACATTCATTGTACCATCCAGGTTTCATTTCTTAATTAATTATACATTTATAAAAATATGAATTTGCAGAATCATCCGCAATCAATTTATCACTTTAATCCACAACTTTGTGGATTTTTCTGACATCCTTTTCTCACGATTGATTTATCCACCGCTACGATAATTTGCATTCACTTTCGCATTTATAAAGAAATTCCCTCTTAATATTCCACGAATCGAACACGCAATTAAAAGATCACGTTTTGCGAGTCCTCTGTAATTTGCAGAAACACCGTCCAGCACGTATGCTGGCCAGCCAAGCGGATCGAAACTCGTTTAATGTCATGACGATCAAGATGCGCCTCAAAGGAAGGAGCGATTAAAAGATCGTGTTGCAGGACACTCGGCGATTTTGACACGCCAACGCGCACGACCGAACCGAAGGCGACTTCTAGAGATTAATACGATCACGAGCCTGCGATCCTGTTATGATCCGATTAATCGTTCGTCTCTTATGGCGTGGCTCACGTGAAATCTTGACTTATTACACCATAATGCACAGTTCATGACACAAGAACATTAAGAGTCGAAAGTATTCGCCACAGCCACCTGTTGTGTAAATTATCGGCTCTATTCGTGAGTTCGAGGTCATTCACCTCTATGTACATACATATCTCGATTCTTTAACTCGGTTAATGCATACTTAACAGATCTCATTAGAAGTATGAGTATGATAGATCTAGGAAATTGATAGGATGGAATTTTGTTACACGTAACTTTAATAATAGAACGATTTGTAAAAATCGAACGATCGATCGTAGATAAAAGATTCATTTATCCAGTTTCAAGCATTATTACGTTAAGGCGTGGAAGAATGGATCTTTAATAGTCTTTAATAGTTTTTAGAAAGTGCGAAATGATGTTTGGATTTTGTAAAGATTAAATGATAATATTTACAGTGATGGTAAGGTGTAGCTGATCTTCAATGTAGTTGTAAGTATTCTTTGACCTTGATTAGGTTCCTGTTGAATCAATCATTCTGTTTAGAGAAAGCTGAATGAACAGGTTCGTACAATCGAAAAGTGAGCGTTTTGGCAAAAGTTTAAATTCAAGTGAAAAAGGCTATAATTTAATTCATTAAAAGAGTATTTAATTGAAAATTATAGCGAAACACGTGTTCCTCCGATGAAAGTTTTAGTCTATTCACTGTTATATTATATATTATAAACTAAAAATATAAAGTCGTCGTTAAAGTAAAAAATGGTTATTTACGGCGATGAAGATGAACTTAACAAAATGTCTAGATTGACTTTCCATCGATTTAAAACGCACTTTTACTTCATGACAATGAGTCACTCATCGCAAATACCTTCGTGAAAAATAAAGAACCTGTTTTCTGTACCTTTCACTTGGTCACTTGAAAGTTCAAACCGAACTACCGATAGTATCTAAAATTTCTCTTTTCTCGATTCATCTCGCATAAAAAGTGACTTTGTGAATCGACTTTAAATAGCAACAAACTTATATGTATATGGAAGTAAATATGAATACTACCTCTAAGAATTTGCATTTTATAAATCCAAAATTTTAATGACAAATAAAGTACTATTATACCTGTCAATTATAAATGCCATATTGCCAAATATTAAACGACCATTTTCAATATAAATCTCTAACATCGATTTATCGTGAGAAATCAGAATAAAATCGAAGAATCTGAATTTCTCCTTTGGTATATGACGTATATCTTCAAAGGTATCCGGAAACTATGAAAGAGAATTTTCCACAGTATTCACCAGCCTCATAAAATATCGTACCAACCTCCTCAGTTGATTGTATCTTCGCGGATTACGTGTTCTCTGAAAGGATACCGATGATAACGCTCCTACTTTTCCTCTTTTTATACTTCAGCCATGCGAGACTAATAGTCTCGTTTTACGGCGCATAGAACTGAATGGCTCCGTGATCACCAAAAGAACGACGACTACTACCCAATTTGATATTCCTCTAATTAAGATGCATTGCTTTACAAGAGAGAAAAAAAATGGAAAAGAAACGAAAAATACGTGAATAGTTGTTAACACTACAAATAACATTAGGAAGATCATTCTATTTATTTCGACTCGTCATCGAATCGACAAAAGTTGTTATATTTCACAAAATTTTTACATTTAAAAGAAATACGATTTTTGTGTTTTATATAAAATAATAACGTATTTACAAATTTTCGAAATATGAGACGGTTCTCTTCTACTCTTAAGAGAAATATAAAAAAAATTGTGGTAAATAAACGTAAAAATTTCACTTTGACCAAAAATATGAATGTTCCTTTCTGTTTTATACAGCAATTGGTTTTGAGTCCCGAGAGAAGCAATATTTAAAAAGAATGTAAAAAAAGAAATTCTGATATTTCCAGCGTAAAATTCGATACCAAAGCGTGATAAATAATCGTAAAGATATAATAGCCTCGATAAAGGGGAAAAAAAACCAGTTTCTATCGTGTGGCACTTGAAATTATGTCCGAAATTCATTTTCAGCGCTCAACCGGTTTCCTTGAAATACAAAAACGATCGTTCGCCTCGTTGTCGTACATCCGTTCACGGGATAAAAATTCATGAAAGTTTGAATGGCAACGACACACACGTTAAATCGATTGGCTGTTCTTCACGATGCAACGAATCTGCTTTCACGCGACTTGCATCGATCGTGTGTATACAGGACAATTTGTCGTTGGTCAGGAGACGAGCGTTTCAATGCGATTTCGAAGCGAAAAATTGCGCTACACCATGGAAAAGGACATTTTCCACGGATACCTTTCACCTCGTTTTACTATTTGCTTTCACGATGTACGCGTCCCTTGTTCGTGCTTGTGCAACGCATTCTCTTGATCGCAAACTTTACTTGAACGAACGTATTCTTGCTGAATATTATGGTAATTTTATATTTCAAAATCGTTGGATTTGGAAAATTGTTGGATTGAATATTAAATTTGTTGAAAGTTGCTGAATGTGAATTAAAAAGCGAAAAACATGACTTTTCTCGAATTATTGATATAATGTATTAAGATTTTCTTATATTCCAATGAATGACTCCAACTAGTCTTATTGGAATTATCGGAGTTATTCAAATATCAAAATACTGCAACTATAAAAGTCGTAATTTATTGAATTAAAGTTTAAAGTATCTATAACATTATATTGGTCTGAAGACAATTCAATTACATTGACTAATGGATAAGATCTGTGGCAGCTGAAAAGATTTGAAATGAGCACGAGACAAAAATCCTGTGACATTTGGAATATATGTATTTGTGAGGACATTAGAGAAAGTTCGGAGGGAATTTTGGATGGCATTCACAGTGTCCCGATGACACGCGCGGAATGTCAAATGTCAACTGGTTAATTACGTCCTAAACGACAATTAACGGCTAGAAAACGCACATGCTACAGAATTAATTTTTCTACTTCCTTAATAACTTGTTCACGAAACTTTATCTGTGTTAATCGCGAGGACTATGTGACATTTATCACAAACGAAAACGATATGCGGTATTAAATTAAAAGGCACGTTAACGATGTTGAAAGAAAAATCTTGATCATTCTTAAACGGTAAACGATGATGCCTAGCATATTTGTTAGCTTAAACTCGACAAATTTAATAGACGTAATACCTAAAATAAAATTTATTCCCCCTTCTGTTGAAAAGTTTAAAGTATGAAAAAATTTAAAGAAGCTTAAAGATGTTTAACGAAGGTTGAAATAAAAAATGAATTCATTAAAACGGGATATAATCTCGTACCTCTAAGCAATAAATAGAGCTATCAACAATTTTACTTCCAGGAAAAGGAAAAGAATCTAACTGAATAATCAGCAAGCTGCAACAATACATGAACATGAGCATTTTGATTTATATTCGGAATTTTTTTTTTATTATCTCGTAACCAACATGCAACGAAAAATTATGCACTGAATAATTCATTAACGTCCATACTCGCTTATGACCTAAACGAGATTTCCACGATTCTAATTTCGACGTTAAATTCGACATCAGCAATACTAGAAATCACAACATCTAAGAAATATACTTCCATCAAACGAATTAATCGTACAACAATAATATCCTCATGGGAAACTAAGTATCAAATGCAAAAGATTTCAGAGAACAACAACGTAAATAATACCGAACTCGTACAACTAAAAAATTTATTTTCAGCAAAAGAATTACAATCGTTTAACAGTACTCATGTAGAACATCAAGCAAAACGGTACAGGAATAAAAATGTTCATATTTCAACTAACAGGAAAACGAAATATCACTAACAGCACAATACAGACGGCTGGAGTGAAGGATTTATCACCATTCTTTCCCATAAACGTCTCTAAAAAATGTCTTTCATCCATAAGAAAAGACTTGTGCAGAGTCTACAGACTCTCGCGTGCAAATGCAATTACACTGTTCTGGCACTCGAAAGCAATAGGGGACTATGATGCGCGAGCAAAAGTGGATAACTGTACTGAGGAAGCCGGTTACAGTAGATGGAAAAATAAAGATACAAATCCCTCGAGATGCGTCGTGCAACAACGGTAACGTGGTAATGTGTAACAGCGACAAAGCTGTCAGACGGCCAATAATCACGGCGCCACATGTTGGATAAATCGATGTAAGTTTCGTGATTAATGATCTCGCCGATATCATCGTGGAAACGAAGTGGAACGAGAAAGTAAAGGGTCATCGAAGACAAAATGCTTCTTTGGATCACGCGTCAATGTTTCGTACAAAGGACACGTTGCTCTCCACTTTCTTTTCCATGAAGCGAAACGCGCGAGGAACGTTCAACTTTGCGCCATTAACGATCGACGACATTTGTTCGTCATGCGAGATTATTCGCAAGCCACAAATCCTTGAATTTAGATTTTGTAAATTGCAAATTTCTATTAATTCTTTCTTCTTGAAATTTTAGAGAGATTACTATATTTAATTATTTCTTTATTATCTATTCAATATTTTTCTGATACTTTTCTCACCGAGACCTTATTATTTCAACTTTGAGTGAATTATAGTTCGTGTTACATGTTACATTACTGTAATCAGTATTAATTAAAAAAAAAGAAAGACTAATCTCTCATTGAGCGTTAACTTTGAATGAATCGAGAAACGCTCGAGGTTTTCTAAAATCATTCGTTCTACGCGTATCATTGTTATTCTCCTTCGAATATAAATAAAAGAAAGTCAATACGACATCGCATGGCTGGAGAAGTCGAGAGAAAATATTACCTGATAATTTAACATATTTGTGTTAAATGGTACTAAATCAACTTATTTTCTCGTTAAAACGGTATCTGTTGTCTTATCTCGGAAGACTATCGTCTGTGGATCTTAATAAAGAAAGTTCTACTGAAAGAAAACAACCGAAATTCGTTTCGATAGTTCTCTTTTATTATAAAATTTTTTCTTATCAATCCTTTTATCCTTTGGGTGTAGCTGTCAATTATATTTACGCCACCCATTCCATAATTCAATTTTATCATTAATTTCTACGTATAAAAAATTCACTAAACGCCATAATCAAAGATCCATGATACTTATTATACGCGTCTATACCATAAAGGGAAAGAAAATAAGGCAAATGAGATGCAAAAACAGCGAAAGTTGAAACCGTCTATTCATTACCGCCGACAGCGATAAAAAGTACTGGAACTATGAGATCCATGAGAGCCATTCGGTGTATTCTCAAATAGAATCCTCGTCATGGTGAAAACTCGATTACTGTGTTTCACGGGGGAAGATTGAAACACGACATACGTGCGACTTTAATCCTTAACCAGCGGTATGAAAATACCACATAACTGGCAGGATAGGGTTAATAGGCTCTGTGGCAGGCTAATCTGAAGAGTTTTTGCAGCCACTGCATGTACCGTGAGTCATCATCAACATGCCATAATGCAGGTGCATTATCCACACGTTAATTATCCATCAGTTAACAACGTTATAATATAATATGTTTCATGGTACAAACGGTACTCTTTAGCAGCGAAGATAGTTGACTGACTAAAATGGAAACTCTTCTGTAGATCATAGTTCATTCGCGCTACAGCGATTTTATTATATTTGGTAAATTCAAAGTCACAGAAGTGTAAAGCCAAGATTTTGCGAATTTCAATTTAATCGTCTATTCAATCGTCGATTCGATTATAATTTTATTTTCTGAAGGAAAACAGCAGTAAAGAAAGATATCGACCGAAATAAACACAAATTATATCGATTCGTATACGAGAAATTCTTTATACTGATCCACGTACCAAATAATATTTTATTAGATTCATTTTGATCAGTTTCAACAACCAAATTCATAACACCGTTGCTGCAGAATAAATAAAAAATTTCCAAAAACGAAATTCATCCATCGCAGAGAACAACTGCTGCTCTTTAAAAAGGAAAGTAGGTTGTTCCACTTGAACTGTAGAAAATTAATCAATTGGAGAATTAAATGCTATTCACACTTCCAGCCTAGATTTCATTGAACACCTTGCCAGCTAGTTCCAATAACCGTTAGCCATCGATCGAATTAGATATTGGTATCGAAAACAGTCCGACAAACAGAATATTGGTTAATGAATGCATCGCTAATAAAGAAAACCTCGCACGTATCGACTGGACGAGACGCGTGTACGCACGATTCACGTCGGATCTACCGCTAGCTATTTCTTTTGGTCGCCGACCCGATACCGTACAGTGTACGACGACTAACGAACAGCTTGCATACAAATTCATCGCGTCTTGACAAACGAAACTATGTCGCGCGCAAAGTATTATACCGTTGTACTCGAGCAACCATCGTGTCGAATGATCTCACCGCAGTTGCATCTTTCACTCAACCGGATCACCGAAGATCGAAGAGATCACCGACTGAGAAGAAATTACCACCGATTTCCCTCTACCAAATCGAAAGTATCATCGAACAAACGGCTCTATTAGCAGAACAGAACATGAAGAATCGGTCTCTCACCCTTTTTATCCATTGCCGAAGACGTGGAAACTGTTGAAGCTTCTTCAGGCACATCCACCGCTCGTTCCTCTTTGCCAGAAACGATTCCACCGATATCTCCCTTAAAATCCTCCTCCTTCGATATCAACGCCTCGTCGTTCTTACTATAATCACTAGTAGTTTGATCGTCAACTTTCTTCCATTCCGATAAATCCTTGTTGTCCGCCTCTATGGCAAATCCCTCGAGACCAGCTATGTTCCGAATATCAGGCACCAGGGTCTCCTCGTCGTCCTCTCTTATCCGCCATTTAGCTCTTTGATGGTGTTCAGTGGTCCCGTTGTTCTCGCGCGCCGCGATTTCACTCACGGAATCCACCACCTCTTCGACCAGCTCCTCCTCTTGAAGCATGTACTCTCTTCTCTCATTCGGATTCTGGTAAACGCGGTAAGGTCCTACCAAACCGACGATTCCTCTGGGCACCGCCACGGTCCTCTTCCAATCCGCATGCAGCTGATCAAACTCTCCCAAGTGGTTCGTGTACATTTCACCGAGACTGAAGAGACGTCGCGGTTCCGGTAGCTGTCGAGACGCGACCTGTAACCACCGGCGAAGTTCCTCTTGCCGTGAACAAACCTCCAGCTGTGCTTGCCTTTCCTCCGACGATTGTTCTTTGATCGGCTGTAGTTTCCTTTCGAAACAACACGTTTCGTTTAACTGAACTTTTTTCGGTTTTTTTACCACGCTATACAAAGGATCCTCATCTTCTTCGAGTATCGTCGAGTCTTGAAACGTTAATTTACTGTCTGTCGGTAGCCAAACGTATGGAAGCCTCCTTTGCTCCACTCGAGATACTTCGCAACCGCTTTTTCTTGGTTTTTCACTTTTCACGGCGCTTATCACGACTACGTTGTTTTTTACGTTAGGTGGTAAGTTGTTGGCAGAATCGTTGCTGTCGAGAACACTGTATATAGGCTCGCGAGTAGCAGCCTGAATCCACTTCGGTCTGTTCTTTGGTTTAGTCGAGCACCTAAGCTGCTGCGGATCAGCTGTTGGTGTCTTTCGTTCTGCGTTTGCAACGGGAATGTCAGTCAGTTCGGCCACCATGGTCAGGTGTTTCGATTACGATCTAGGTGATCAGGCTCGCCGGATGTCACGCTTAAATCGTGACAAACATATTCGAAGGCTATTCACCGATCTTCGAGATCAAAATGTTTTTGGGTGCGACCTGAACGTGTCAGCATTTACAGGACACCCACGATTAACGCGAATTGGGCACGAACTTATTAAGGTACAAAATGCTTCTGACTTAAATCTTGAATGATTGATCTACGAGTAATTGCAATTTTTAGATCAATACACAGTAGCTCACAATAATATTCGAACACTTACAAAAATCTTGTATATATATATTGTATATATTATATACGACATTTTTAAATTTCATTACTGTAATGAGATACTTTGTCAAAATTTTTAAAATTTAGAACCAATAACTCATTGTTTAAATACTTTTCTGATCTTTAAGAAATACATATGTACTTACACTAAATATCAGTTTCAGATCTGTTTCTAATATAGTTATAATAGTCGAGTCTCATTACAGCGTTGGTGAAATTTCAAAATGTTTCGTATAACACGTATAATATACATATTCATAAAAGGTTTTTATAAATGTTCGAATACCTTCGTGAACTACTGTAAATATAATCTTTAGAAATTTTGATAACTTTCAGCGTTGCACTAAAATTTAAATCGCCAATTAAAGAAACTCGTAATTGTAAAACATATGTTCCTTCGATGAAGCGAATTCCAAGTTCTTCTTTAGCAACTTCTGGCCAACTCCGTAAACGATTCTATCGATGAAAACCAAGCGCTGGAGACACTAACAGACACTTTTATATTTTTCTCGCATTTCTAAGCATTTTTGAAAGTTCCGTCTTCGACGAGTGCACCCGATCAAACACAAAAGGTAAATGTCGTTTCTTGGCTTTAGTTTTACCAGAAACAATGTCCCGTAGTCGTGGAGGTGGCTGGAGGTCGATCGTATGGATCTGGCTCTTGTTCGTGACCAGAATGACGAAAAAGGTTTCACATCCTTCATGGGAGCAATAGCTTTTACCTTTTCCATCATCTGGGTTAGGTGATTTTCCAGAAAACGTATTTCGTTGACGTAACATCTCATTAATCAAGCTCGTCGTGGTTACGGGCCATTATCTGGATAGAATCGCTTGCTTATATCCGCTGCATATATATATATATATATATATATATATATATATATATATGTATATATATATATATGTATATATATATATATGCTTTATTATATTATATATAATAAAATGTTCGGCAACAATAACGTTCAAGATATCTATTTAATTCGTTCGTTAGATGTAATAGAAGAGAAGAATAATGGAAATTTGAGATGATACAATGATGCGAAGAGTGATTCTCAATTTTAATATAAATCAGGGATTCGCAATTTTTTTATAAATACATATCACCAGATCATCAGAACTGATTTGAGATAAAATCTATATCTTTACTGAATAGATAGTAAGTAAAAAGTTATAAAAGTTAATTTTGCTTCGTGGCAGACAATAAAATTATAACTTAATTAATCATAAAACTAAAGGAATGATACTCTTAAGAGTTGAAATACGTGATTAAATTCCCAAGTTAAGAATTACAACGCTACAATTTCCAACTGCTATATCTTTCCAAATTATTCAATCTTTTTTCCAGAGCACCCTGTATATTCCTACAAATCTTACATCTCATCATTTGTTTTTTCTTTCTGTGTATTCTACTTTTACACACCAACAGCCACACAGCATTTCATTCAACGCGATTCTCACAAGTTAGTATCAAATAATATATTACCATCCTAATTACAATCAAACCTAACAATTAGCTAGTGCGATTACGTTACCGGTATTAAAATCTCTGCAATTGCGGTGACATATACAACGTGTCGTTTTTCTGTGGAGAAGCAACTATTATCATCGGAAAATTGAGGATAGAAGAAAGACCGTTAACCCTCGGTACCGATTATGGTAAAGTGGAAACATGGATTTTTCGCGTGAGAACCATAAGTTTAGAAGAAACGTGACTGAAACTTCGAGACCCTTTATCCACGGGCAAAACTAACTTAGAGAGAGAGAGAGAGAGAGAAACGAGCCTCTAACAGGTGTTAGAGGTCGGAGCATTCTGCCCGATAATCACTAGCTAGCTATACCGATGTTCCAACGGCAAATTCTTCCGCGTTTTGCTTTAGGCGAGCATGCTCGTTCGTAAATAGCTGGACAGTAGATAATATACCGCTAGAAAAATTGATAAACGTCGGCCATTGTAGAAACTCACGTATCATCGTGACAAGACGCTACATAGGGTGACCGATAAATTACAATGCATTTATTACAAAGATGATAACACTGCAATGAGTGATATCATTTTTAATGATAAATATCGAAGGATTTAACGTAGATTTGCTTAGATGCAACTATTAAATTAACGTAATTGCGAATTTTTCGAGAATGATATAGTACTTTTTGAATAACGATGATGAAAATACTTGACAAATTATGTCAGGTTTGATAACACATTTACATTATATCTAATATATCATAGTGCACTAGCAAATATCATTACGTGTTTAAACTACAATTTATTAAAGCAAAACAAATACTGAATATAAATAATCATGAATAATAATGAAAGTACAAGAACAATTGTCATTACAAAGAACTTATAAGGACTGAATAGTTCAAAGAACTGCATTGCAATGTCACACTGAGAGACGTGCGATTCTTAAAACTCGCAATACAGTTACTGGTTGTATATTACAACGTCATGGTACTGTTATTTCGAAAACTAAACTTCTTCATTCAACACGGCCTATCTAAGCTTACAGTTCTATACAGGTATCTCTATGCAAGTAAGTAATAATAATTTCATGTTTAAAACAATATTTTTCATTTACTCGACCACGAGAGTGATCATTACCATGTCGATTATATCGTAATTTACTGGATACTTTATGCGCGAAGTTGATGTTTAGAAATTCACCACAATTAAACGCGTGTAACTCAATTAAAATTATTATTTAATCACGTCGTGTGTCCACGTTGAAACAACAACCTGACGGTGAACCTAGATTTGCTCTGTTAACCTTGGTAATTCTTATTCTCCTTTTCTATTTGATAACAGAAACTTTTTTAGACTGGATGCTCGACATTCGAAGTTTCTCTCTTTCTTCGCTTTTCTTTCTTAATCAAATTTTGGTAAAATAAAAGAATCTCTTGTACCAACTATCTACACTTTGGTGCAGAATTGGAAAATTGGCTATCTTCTTATATGAACTTCAGGAATTGATTATTTTGTATCATATGAACTCTGGAAATTGACAAAAAGTTCAAATAAATAGAAACCAACAAGAGTGAAGTTCCAGCAAAAAAATAAGCAAAGATACGAAAAAGAATAAATACAGCGACGTGTAAGAAGGATAGGTCAGTGATTAAAAATCAATTAAAATTACCACGTGCCTAATCATATTACGTGACGAAGAACGAACTCGTTTCTAGTTTAGTTCGATTCGCAAAGAAGAAACCCGTTATGATTGAGGACAGTGTTGTATGAATTTCGAGAGACGTCATTACGAGTACCACTCTTAAAAACTGGACATTGAAAGACTTTCAGAAAGTTCTGTAGAACATGGCTATCGTTACGTTAAAAATAACGTCGTACATTAAACACCTTCTGTCGGCGACTTTCGACGTTTACTTTCTCGATCAAGCCTGATCACGAGACATAGTTAGATATTATATTCGTGGTTTAACTAACCACGTCAATTTGGTATTTACTTATTTCGTTGCTTAAAGTAAATCTAAATTTATCTCAGAATACCACTCATATGAAATACTGATATATAGGTACATAACGAACGTGTTCAACACGACGACACAGTATTCTTACCAGGCATTGAAATCACTGGCATTGTGTATCGTTAGTGACGTTAACATTATAATACATATTAAAATTTCTATTACCTCAATATAGCCGCGGACAAAAACTTCAGTTCCTTGTAACAATTATTCAGAATGAAGGTTCTACATAACTGTCTTAAAAACCAAAATCGATATCATAACTATTTTTAACCCCTACTTCTCTTATTTTGCGGAGGATTGAATAAAGAATCATGATTTTTTATAAATTCACACAGAATTTAATGAGATAGACTAGTCTATGCCAATACTTCTATTCATTACTCTATTTGTTTGCCAATTTTAGGTTAGAAGTTAGGACAAACGAGAAATTCATCGTGATATATCGATCGTTTCGGTACATTGGTTCGATCGTGGCGATCGATCGCGCACGAGTGAACAGAAATTCTGAAAATAAGAACCGGAGAGAAGCAAGCAAACGGCATATAACGGGTAGAATTCATTCTAGACCGATTATTTTCACTTCCGTGGAAAAGAAAAGGGAAAGTGCGCGTCGTTTCAGAACAAGAAACCGTGTTTTGTCGAACATATGTAACACGTAAAAAGAGATTCTTCATATGATCCATTAAAATGCACTCCGAAGAAGATAATTTTTCATTGATTAAAAACGATTACGAATAATCGTTGAAAATAATTCGAATTACATTTTTGCAAACATTTCCGTCAAATAAATTATCTTTTTACATGGCATATTCTATTATTATCATGTTAAATTTATTAATGTAGTGAAGTTAATCCAGGTTTCAAACCGTACAACAATTCACAAAATTATACGTATAGTCGAGAATTTAAAAAAATGTATGAAGTAATAGAATAATAATTTCGTAATGTAGAAACATGTGTATTTAATTTGCGTACAAAATTTTGTAACGTAGAATAATGTATCATAATTCGTTTGTTTGTAATTACAAAACACACTTTTTCAAGCTTCTTTTACAATCTTTTTATCTCTGAATTTTAACTATGTATTTCTACATAAATATTAAAAAATCAAAAAACTTTTATTACATTTTCACTTGTACGAATAGTTTCGTGGCTCACTGTATGTAGCTAATATCTATGTTCTACAAAATTGTGGCACTATAATAATATGTAATAAAATATTTTATTGTCCGCAATGTATAAATGTATAAACTAAATATATAAACTCACTTGACTTTCCGGAGTTACATTCCTGGATGGGATGGAGAGTTCGTGGCATCGTTAAGTGAAATTTCTCGAATTTTTCATAGAACGGAATACTAATTCACCAGCACTCGCGTTTGTAAAATCTATCATGAAGACATTCAGATTAGTCGTTGTTCATCCGCGTTGTATCACAACGAATCTTCTGTCAGAATCGCTTGACTTCTGTCATTTCGATAACCATCACGAAGCATCATATTTTTCTTGAAATTCTCGCTGCTCAATTCATTGTTTAGAACTTGAACATTACTCTTAATTTACGTTGTTTTTAAAAATTTTCAAATTTGTTAGGTTAATTTGTATTTTATAACATTACACTTAATTCTTCAACTACTTGAGTATATGACAAAAGACAAATTTTTATTATTTATTTGCGCGTTATGAGTTTTGAAGAGCGAAAGTAGTAAAGTATCGACTACTGGAGTATATGATGAAGTATAAATTTTTACTGTTTATTTGCACGTTATGGATTGTAAAGAACAAAAGAAGCAAAGTGTCAAAACGTCAAATTGATGCGTGCCACTAACGCACGTGCACTGACTATAGTCAATCAGAAATCACGTGCAAACTACCTCACGGAGGAACGACCTCCGAGACTACGGCTTCCAATCTCTTGACTACGAATGATCGACCTTCGGAAAAATGGCGGCACTCGTGAACGCTCCGTGATCACAAGTGTCGACTACACTGGACTACGATGCTAAGATGAACCAAGTAAAACGGTCCTAGAGCTTAGTTCTAAGTAGGAGGAGCCTACATACTTACTTGCTTTCAATTCTCCTTAATACCTTCTCTCTTGCAGCTTCAGAAAGAAAAAGAGAGAGAATATACCTAAGTGTGTGTCGAATATGCATGTGTGTGCGTGAAGATATAAAGTCTGCGAGTGGATATTATCTTCCTCTTTCTCAAAGGTAAGATAAGGAACGAGAGATTGGAAGTGCAAGAGAGAAAGTTGTAGAAATGATTACGATACAACAGCGAATATTTCAAAGGCATCCACTTTCGTTTTATCAAAAATTTGAAACTTGCTATTTATCGTAGACTTCATGTGTACAATAATGTAAATGCAGTTTTATAAACGACAATAATTCCGTGTATATAAAATCTCGTACTTTTACTGACAAATTATAATATTGTTTAAATAATGTTCATTACATTGCTGGTCCAGGAAAACTGTAAATACACTTTATAAAGCTTAATTTTAGTATTGCAGTAAATCTAAAGTACATTAACGACAAGTGACTCATAAGGCCAAAGCTATTCCACATAATTTCCATAGTGATTTTACTGTTTTTATATGCTAAATCAACATACTTTCATTGTGTTTAAGAAATGAATTGCTGTTCGTTATATCAGATATAGATAAAAATTATCTATACATTTAAACATTGGTCATACAAGAAAAAGGAAATAAATTAAATTATGTTGAAACTTAAATAGTGATATCAAAGGTAAATCTTTATAATAAGATCAGTCTTTTTTATCCATGATCTTGCAGTGTTCAATGTTAATTCTCAAATGAAACATTTCTTAAGAAATTAATAACACTATAGTCTTTTCTTAAGATACATCTTCAGAAGGCAATTTTTCATCAAATAATCCGATAGTATCTCATTGTCACTTTTTTTTAGAACCAAAACCTGAGAAACCCATTATTGCTGCCATTTCATCTGAAGGCCCACCATTATCTTCATTGATTTCTTCAATTTTTCTTTTCTTGTCTTTTCTCTTCTCCTTCCTGTACTCTTTTATCTTTTCTTCCTATAAACAATAAAAAATATTTGATTATGAAATTAGGTAATAAATAAAGCATACTTGCACAAAAAGAATATATGCAAGGGATAAAACAGACCTCTTCCTTTAATTCTTTTACTCTCTGTTCTAAATCATAATCCTTCTTTTTTTCTTCCAATTTCTTTTTGTTCGTTGCAAAGCGTGCTTTAACCTGCTCTAATGTAGATCTTTCTATTTTCATTGACATACCCAAATTACGTTGATCTGAAAAATAATTATTTAAGCAATTAATATCTATTGAAGTATACAAAATAATATAATAATATAATAAAATAAAAAATTATGTATATAGTTGATTACGTTTTGTGCCATTGATGTGATCTAAGAAATTAATAGAATCTTTGACAACACAATCACAAACATTGCAGTAGTACCTGTAAGTATAATACGTTTACATGAATTACAATTTCTTATCTTATATTTCATATAAAAGATACTTTTAAAAATTTATTTTTACCCTCCAGTTTGTGATGATGGAGTATTTTTATTAATAACAACACTTTTTCCTAATTTAGATTCAAGATCAACTTTATAATCCCTTTGTTTGAGCAATTCTCTTTTTACTGCAGGTTGTTTTGGAATTCCCAATTCTTCTTCAGCAATCTCATCCTGAAGACGCTGAAGAGCTATTCTTTCATACTCTTCTCTGTTCCATTTCCTCCTATGATCATCAGGACGCTAGGAAAGGTTAATTTACTACATTATTTAAATAAACTGGTACCAATAAAGTATAAAAGACATATAAAATTTTAGTTACGAATATAAAAAATTGAGCACTTTCCTTATATATATATATATGCATATAAACACATATAGACATATATTATAAACTGTACTCGTGATTTAATTTCCCTGTTTTTCTCATCATATTAAAATTAATGATTGCGTGTTTAAAATATTATTATTTCTATTACTTTAACATGAAAGTTAGGTTAGGGAATACAATAAACGATGTTTTTAATCGAAATCGTACAAATTACTTTAATGATAGAAATACATTAACGAAATTTGCTATGATACTTCATATGTATGAAGATTATTTAAATCCTTACCATAGACATTTTCAAAATCCTTAATTTCAGTCAAATCTATTACACATAGAAAAATAAATTATTTTCCCCCTCTTCTTTTTACTTGCACCAAGAGCATGCTTCTATTGCGCAATTTGAATTTGAGTATCCGTGAATTTAAAATACACCTGCTTTCATGAAAAAATATTTCATAACATTTTATTATACTTAAAGCGCAAATATGATTAAAAAATCTTTAACTTTCTCCTCTGTTATATTTTTTGACTGACAGTACGTTCATTAAAGTTAACTTTGTATACATTCTGAATTAATAGTTTATTGAATAAAATAAAAAAAAATCATGTTTTAAACAATACTAAATTTTATATTTATTTTTTTAATAATTTCTCAATCTTCTTTCAATAAGATATTGAAACAATATAGAAATATATACCAATCGAATATGTTTGCGTTTAACCTTAAAATTGTGTAGAAAAAAATTACTTTAACTGGATTAAAAAATGTCTTATGATTAAAAATAAAGAGATATTTTCTAAAATAATTTTATTTGTAAAAATAGATTTGTACAATACTTTTATACATTAGTGTTTATAGATATAGCATCTTTCCCAATGTATAATAATCTTTATCAGCTAGACTCTCTTTGTTTAAAAATTTAAACTATAAGATTTTGTACAATACAGTATAACAAACATTTATATATCTGAACAAAATTATACATTTTGTTTTTTTTATTAATATTAATAGAAATTTGTTTAAGATATTGTGTTATTCTACCATTTTTAAAATACAATTAACAATGTAAATAAATCCCTTGGCACCAATCTATATGATAGATATACAATATGTCTCTTTTCACAATAAAAACAATGATTATTTTTTAGATTTTATAAATCTAACATTGATATAACATATTAAATAAACTAAAACTTTGTTTCTACAACAATAGTATAACAGTTGTAGATAAAGCTACAATATAATTAAGATGTAAACATAAATATGAAGTTTTATATTTCTATTATCACAACAATTTTTTTTCTAATAAAACTCTGAGTAAAATTTACTCGTAGAATTTCACATGAGATAGATAAGTATTGTTTAATGATAAACCGTCTCGTTCGTAATAAATTATACATTGTTATTCTAATAAATCTGGCGGTACATTATCTGGTAGTGTAATTCCAAGTTTGGTTACCATAAATGATGCTACTTTGCAACCATATTCTAAGCAATATTTTGGTTTCCATCGAGCTAAAACACCAGCTAGAAAACCAGCTGCCAAAGCATCACCAGCACCTGTTGTATCTACAACAGGAGCTTTTGGTTTAATTGGTTGTACCTAAATAAAATATAAACGAATTTTTATCAAGTCTTGTAACTTAGAAAATTGTTCTCTTCTTTGTAACATACTTGAACAGATTGACTTCTTCCCCAAACAGTAATTGCTGGAGCTGAGCCACCTTGAGTCATTACAAATACTCCCCCATGACGCAACCAATCTTCATTGACTGTATTACAAACATTAACTGTAATTCTCTTTAAACTATTCAGTAAAAATGGTATATCTGTTACATCTTCATATGTAACATTTAATGATTGAGCCAAAGCCTCCATTTCTCTTGCATTACCAAATACAATATTTGCATATCCTACCATTTCACAAATTGCTATATGATGATCCTATAAAAGTTGATTTAATATTATTATCAATTTTTAATACTATTACCCTAGATGTAATAATTTTGTCATTTCATTGATTAAAACTACTAGTTAAAATCTAGAATATTTATGTACATTAAATATATATGTTCCATTTAAGTTGAAAGCAATAATTATGTCTCTCTCTTCTGCTTGTTTAACAAGGTCTTTTACAAAAGGAAAACTGTGTGTTAGGAAAAATCCTTCAATATAAATTATTTTTATTGTATCCAATGATAAACTAGTTTTCTTAAGGTCATCTAGAGTATATACACTGGCAGCTCCTATATTTGCAACAAGACTACGAGTTGATTCACTTGTCAATGCTATACAATGTCCTGTAGGTAAAGTTGGATGAATTGCATATCTGTAAAAATATGTACATTTAAAAACATGTCATAAACAGAATAAACTGAGGCAGAGGATTTAAAGCATCTGCAAACCTGACATCCACACCTGCTGATCTGACTAAAATCTCCAACATTTTCCCCCCTGAATCGTTACCAAGTCCTCCACAATATACAGTATATTGATTTTGATGAGTTTCATCGCAAAGCCATTGTAAAACTCTCATTGAATTTTGTGCTGATCCTCCAGCACTGAATCTATGTTGTGATCTATTCCATATATATTATTAATGATATTTAAATTATTAATAATGTAATTGTATTGTTTTCTTTTATAATAATAATAATAATAAACAAACAATATTAATTAAATTAAAAGAATTTGTAAATAAATATTAAAGTAACAATGTTTACACTGTATATTTTTTATACAAATAGATCAATTACATTCATATTTTGTTTTTAAAACCACAAGATAAATACTTGTATAAAATATACACAATGTAAACATATAACATGTATTAACAAATATACTTATTAACTCTAGTGGTAAATCTGCCAGCAACTCCTGCATTTTTTCAGTAGGAAGTTCTGTTTCTCCATCCATAGGAAGATTGAACTTTTTCAACAAATCATCATTTTTTATTGTTACATAAACATCCAGTAAAGGATTGCCAAAAGCTATAATAGCTGGACAATCCAGTTTTGCAATAGATCTCCTTAATGAAACTTTCTCAACCATTTTTTATAAATATACTACAGGGCTACATTTGTAAATAAATTTCAATATATTATTTATAATTAACCTATAACATATTTATGTATGTTATAATTATAAATATTCGACATGCACTTTACAGTTTTTAAAAACAATAATATTTGAAACGAACTGTAATACGTTTATGATAAGAAGTATAACTAATAGTTACATTATTTATCTAAAAGTACTTCAAGTAAATTAAAAATATTTTCTTAATATTCACTTCATATAATATGAAAGTTCTCGAATATTTTTTTTATAAAAGTATTCATGTTTTCATTAATAACATGTAATCGTGAAAAAAATCAATTACGTGTGATATGCTTCATATATTTTTGCTTTACTCAAGATCCACGTAAAGATTACTACCCTTTAAAATACTTTTAAATGTATAATTATACTTCCTGCTTCTTATTAAACAAATAATAAAATTATTTCTAATCGTGATATAATCATATATGTATAGTTATATTATTGATACCTGAGTAAAGAAATATATAAATTTCACATACTATTCAATTTTAATATGAATCGAGTCTAAATATTTAATTTTCGTCCAATTTTAATGCATTATGTATTATTGTTATATTTAAACTGTATAGCTTTATAAATTAATGATTTTTACATTATTTATTTTTTATAATGATTAAATGTCTTCATAAAAATATGTAGTGACAATTTATTGTACATGTGGGTTAACATTAAGGATATAAGATGGATGCGCGTATTGTGATTTAAACATACACTGTACATGCGGTACACGTTTCCAAATAAAATTTAAACAAGAAAGAAGTATTTTATTCTCAAAATGGTTCGAAAAAAGATAGATAATCGTATTCGTGTTTTAATTGAAAATGGTGTTGTTACGGGACATAGAACAATGTTTATTGTTATTGGTGATAAAGCACGAGACCAGGTTAGTATACATTAAATTTGTAAGCAATAAATGTATAAGTGTATAATTAAATTTCTGCTATATATTTATGTTAATTTATATGTGTTAATAAATTTTAAAAAATTACAATTTTTTATTAGGTTGTTTTATTACACCATATGTTATCAAAGACCACTGTAAAAGCTAGACCTTCCGTTCTTTGGTGTTATAAGAAAGATTTAGGCTTTAGTAGTCATAGAAAGAAGCGAATGAAATCCATACAAAAGAAAGTTAGATCAGGAAAATTGGACGTGAATGAAGATGATCCATTTGAATTATTTGTTGTTTCTACTAATATACGATATTGTTATTATCATGAAACACATAAAATATTAGGAAACACATATGGCATGTGTGTTTTACAAGTAAGATTTCCATTTGTTTAAGTTGAATGATCACTTTAACAGAAAATAATTTTTTTTTAGGACTTTGAAGCAATCACACCAAATTTATTAGCAAGAACTATTGAAACTATTGAAGGAGGAGGACTTATTGTATTTCTTCTACAATCAATAAACTCCTTAAAACAATTATATACCATGAATATGGATGTACATCAAAGATTTCGTACAGAAGCACATAAAGTATATTGTTAATTTTTATTTCATTAGTTTATAAATAGATTTGTTTAATTTGAACAATAGTTTTAAATAACTTGTAAACTAATAACATTTTAACTAACTTAAATAACTTCTTAATATTTTTCATCTAATTCTAGGATGTTGTTGGTCGATTTAATGAAAGATTTTTATTATCTCTTGCTTCGTGCAAAAGATGTTTAGTCGTTGATGATCACTTGAATGTATTACCAATATCATCATACAATTTAAAGATTGAGTCCATAGAAAAGCCAACTTCTTCTGAAAATTTATCAGAATTAGATGCATTGAAAGAGAGTTTAAAAGATACACAACCTATATCAGCTCTTGTTAATTGTTGCAAGACAATTGATCAGGTTTAATACATAAAACAAATAAATATGTATATTTTGGTAAATTATATGATATATAAGATATGTTAATATTTTTAGGCAAAAGCACTTCTTAAATTTATTGAATGCATATCAGAAAAAACATTGAGATCCACTGTTTCCTTAACTGCAGCCAGAGGTCGTGGAAAGTCTGCAGCATTAGGTTTAGCTGTTGCTGGTGCCATAACATTTGGTTATTCAAACATCTACATTTCAAGTCCAAGTCCAGAAAATTTGAATACACTATTTGAATTCGTTTTTAAAGGTAAATATTAAGGGTAATGTCATGTTTCAATATAGTAAAATTTCATATTATATTTTTAGGATTTGATGCATTAGGATATCAAGAACATCTTGATTATGGACTTGTACAATCTACAAACCCTGAATTCAATAAAGCTACTGTACGTGTAAATGTCTTTCGAGATCACAGGCAAACAATTCAGGTATACTTTTGATATATAAGATCAGTTTGTCAAAATAGTAATGTAAATATAATTAACGAGAAATCTATTTTTCTTAGTACATTCATCCCACTGATGCCCACAAATTAAGTCAAGCTGAATTACTTGTAATTGATGAAGCTGCAGCAATACCTCTCCCCTATGTGAAAGTTATGCTTGGTCCTTATTTAATATTTCTTGCATCAACTATTAATGGGTAATTATATCTTATGTTTCAATTATTTTTTTAGTCATGGCTTAATTTTTATATACAACTTATACTTATATTTTTAACAGATATGAAGGAACAGGTAGATCTTTATCATTAAAACTATTACAACAACTAAGAAGTCAAACTATAGGCTCAAATAGTCATGAGAAACAACAAAATGAAAAGATTATTATTGGAAGGCAGTTACATGAACTGACTTTAGAGGAATCTATTCGTTATAAACCAGGAGATTCCGTTGAGCAATGGTTGTGCGAATTATTATGTTTAAATGCTACAACAAATACGCCTATATTATCTGGATGTCCACCTCCTGATATGTGTCAGTTATATTATATAAATAGGTAATTAAGTTTTTAACAATAATTACTATTTTGTATAATGCTTAGTGCTTCATATTACTACATTTTTTTTTAGAGATACCTTATTTTCTTATCACAAAGCATCTGAATTGTTTTTGCAAAGATTGGTAGCTCTTTATGTTGCCTCACACTATAAGGTAAATATTTTCTTTCATTCCTTTAAAGTTTGAAGAGATACTGAATTTTTAATAATGTTTCAGAATAGTCCAAATGATTTACAAATGATGTCTGATGCGCCAGCACATCATTTGTTTTGTCTTTTGGGTCCAATAGATTCAAACAAGAAAACATTACCCGAGGTATTAGTAGTTATTCAAGTGAGTAATATGATATAACATGTATATAATGTAACTTTGATACTTCTGATCATTCTAATATTTTTATAATGTGTAGATTTGCTTAGAAGGTGAAGTGAGTAAAAATACTATAAATGATGGACTAGTTCGAGGGCGCAGAGCAGCTGGTGATCTTATACCATGGACCATCGCGCAACAATATCAAGATCAAGATTTTCCAGCACTGGCTGGAGCACGTATTGTCCGCATTGCAACACATCCTGAGTATCAGGGAGTAGGTATATATTATTACGTAAATCAATGAAAGTAATTTGTAGTCAATAAATATTTTGGTATAGATGGGATATGGTGCTAGAGCATTGGAATTATTGAAACAATATTACGAAATGAAAATACTGAATATTAACGAAACACCATCAGAAACATGCACAACAGAAATATCAAAAGTTCAAGATGAAGAAGTGAATTTATTAGAAGAAAGATTAGGTAACTGCACAAATTTATTGTATTCTATACTAAATATCATATAATTTTAATTTATCCTACTAATTTTATATTAATTATCTTTTAGAACCTCGAACTTCTCTTCCACCACTCCTTTTAAAACTAAGTGAAAGACGCCCAGAAAGTTTGGATTATATTGGAGTATCTTTTGGAGTTACTGAACCACTTTTAAAATTTTGGAAACGAGCTAGTTTTGTACCAGTATATTTAAGGTTAGCATCAATGTTTATTAATATTATTATATCACATATTGAACAAAAGTAAATCTTTATTTTTTCTTTCTTTAGGCAAACAACAAATGATATTACAGGTGAACATTCATGTATTATGCTGTACAAAATAAATTCTGAACAAGATGTTAAGTGGCTACAAGCATACTGGAATGACTTTCGTAAACGATTTATAAATCTATTGTCTATCTCATTTAACATGTATTCATCCTCATTGGCTTTAAGTATATTGATTAACAAATCGGTTACATCAGAAATTACAAGTTAGTGCATTTCTAATGATATATTTTCCTTGATGTTTATATTTGTCTCTATAATATATACAATTGCTTTCTTTAGCATTGACGAAAGATATATTAGATATTTATTTTACATCTTACGATCTAAAACGTTTAACCATGTATAGTAATAATATGGCAGACTATCATTTAATAATGGATTTATTGCCATCATTAGCACGTACATACTTCTTAAACATGATGGGTGATACTAATCTATCGGCAGTGCAATCGGTATTTATGATGTTTATAATGTCTCTAATAACATTAAAATAATTATATTTAAATATAACTTTTTATGATATTTATTAATGTTCCTATTTTTATTTTTAGGCAATTTTATTAGGATTAGGTTTGCAACACAAAACTGTTGATAAATTAGCAGAAGAATTAGATTTACCACCAACGCAGCTACTTGGTTTATTCAATCGTACAATACGTAAATTTGTACAGTGCCTTAATAGAATAGCAGAAAATTTTATTGAAACCACCATGATGAAAATGGAAACTAATAATGAAAAAGTGCAATTGAATCCCATCAATGGACAAAGTTTGTATGATGAATTAGAATCTGCAGCTAAGGTTTGATCATTTTCTTTACAATATGAAACATATTAAGCATTTTTTAATATATGCATAATAAAATTTATTATATTATACAAATTTAATTTTAGGAACTAAAAGCAAAACAAAAAGCTGAATTGGAAAAATTGAAAAGAGAAGACTTAGAACAATATGCAATCAAAGGGACAGAAACTGATTGGAATGATGCACTTTCAGGAAAGAAAAGTAAGCATCTTATATCTATAAAAAGTGGAGAGAAAAGAGGAGGAGAAGATGATAATGCTTCGGAAATTCCGAAGAAACAATTTAAGAAAAAGAAAAAACATTCTTTCAAAACTTAATCGGTGTAAATGTATATATATTATATACATATAATATACATAAATATAAAATTTAATAAATGATTATGTCGTAGTATTCATTTACTCTTGCTTTATTTTAATAAAAAATACATTTTAATATAAAGAAAGATAGTTATAATATATATATTACAGGTTAAATTACAAAATTTTAATCAAGGAAGTCATTATCTACTATATATTTTACACATTGGCAAATTAAATTTCTTTCGTGTTGAATAGATCTTGAAAGTAACTTTTGCAATAATTGGGATGTATATGGTTGTTTCTTATTTATCATTATATTTGAATTTCGTTTTACTGTAATAGGCTGTTTAATCTTAGAAATTTTAGGAACTGTATCTGTTAACTGCAAATTATTCTCAACAACTTCATTTTTATCAACTGTTTCTTCCATTGCACTACTTTCTTCTATTATTATATCATTATTTAATTTTATTTGCTTAAGTGGTATTTCTTCGGGTGCATCACCTAGAAATATTATTTTATAGAACTTATATATAAAATATATATGAACATTAAATAATATCTTCTCCATTACAAACAATGAGTTTATTATAAATTAATATAAATATACCTACTTTCTTCAGAAGTACTTCTGTAATCTGCTACTAAATTGGGTATACTACAAGTAGCAATAGTAAATTTTGGTAATGCAACTAATGTTTCCTCTTCATCAGAAATATGATTATTATTTTCCTTGCAATCATCTTCAATATCATTATTAGATTGGTCTTCTGTTTGCAAACTTTCATTTCTTAAGCTTACTACAAATGTTATTCATACAGATGTTAAAAATTAAAAAAGAATATTAAAAAATATATATATATAAATTACATGAACACAATAATAAAATGCTCACATGTTCCAGAAAATTGATATACACCCCTGTATTTCTCTCTTAATTCTACAAAATTGTTAGATATCTTCATAGGCTCCTTTTTTACTGCTGCTTTTTGATTATTAGAACGTACAAATCTTCTTTTTTTCCGTTTAGTAACCTCTTGTTCCTGTTTAATTATTTCTCCTCTTTGTACCTTTTCCATTTCTTCTGCCTTTCGCAATTCGACATTAGTTTTTGTAGGATATCTCCTACAATATTATTAAGTATCATACAAATCATTTTTAATTATTACTAACTTCAAAAATTATTATAACTTACCTTTTCCGCTCCATTATCCACTTCTCAATCTCTTCTGGAGTTGATACATTTTTTATTTTATGATACAAACCAGTACTATGTTGCATAGTAATGTGCTTTTCAACAAGTAATGGATGAGCAGAAAAGGTACATCCATCAATACCACAAAGTTTATGTCCCTCTTTGTGTTCAGAAAGAGCATCTTCTGATGAAAAATCTTTATCACATATTTCACAATAAAATGATTCATCATCCTCTGAACTGGTGTAATTTTCATCTCTTTGATCATATGGTTCTTCATCACTTTGATAAAGATGAGCCTAAAAATGGTTACTTCAAATATTTTTATACATTCTTCACATTCAAATTCAATGCAAAAATACTTCTTGAGGTACAATTGTTAATGAAAGTAGTAATATGTGAGACTTCGCTGACTTCTTTCAATGTCTGTTTTATACATTAATTCCATGGTTTCATAATTTTTTGTTTTGGTACTGTATAATACATAAATATTTACTTGAAACTCAAAGAGTGTCGTATTTTTTAAAATAATTCTTTTGTTTAAGACATCATAGACTTTAGTTTGAATAATTTAAATATAAAGTTATGCATAGAGTAATTGCTTACAAAGATGTTTTACATTAGTAGAAAATGTAAATTATTTCTTAATTAAGATATCTACATTCACATACCTACATTCTCAATATAAAGTTTGTAGAAAATGATATTAAAAATTAATATGAATTATTAACGGTACTATAACATTTATAAGATTATAGAAGTATTTTTTCATAATTATTTGAGTAAAATCAATATTTGATATATGTATATAAGCAAATATAAAAATGTATTACAAATAGTGATTATTTGTATAATTGTTGTTATATGCAACTATTGCTTACACTTTACATTTTTAAATCTTTTCCAGGGTATTCAGAAATTCACTTATTAAGTATATGTAAGTATTATAAACATACATTTATATCTCATATTTAGAATCAACGATTAACATAAAATAAATTTTGTATATAATTAGAAAGAAAGATATTTCATGATTACCACAAATGTATAGCAGTAGAAAGTAATGTAATTGGTAAAAGATGTAAATATTATAGTCCTAAAATATAGAATTAGATTGACAGTATAAAAAGTCCTTCATGTTGCCTTGTAGGCAACATAATAAATTCTTGCTTTTTTTTTAAGTAAAAGTACATCTACATCAATAGTGTAAATCTAATAATTTTACTTATCATATAATATTAATTAAACAGAGAATATCTTTATTATATGCGATGATGTAACGTGTAATTGATCAAAATTTTAGGAAGACAATACTTTTATAAAAGTTATTTGATGCATGAAATCTAAAAAGGTCATTTTCATATTTCAGAACGATTATTGAACGCATATTAGAATTCTTTTTGTGGTTTATAGAGTAATTGGGGACACCAGATTTAGAACTTATAGAAATACGATTTATTCTTACAATACGCATCTTAATTACAAATTTATTTTGTTCTGAATTTATATTTGATGGAAGTCATGTATTATTGAAATGAAAATATATTCAATACTACGGCACATAATAACAAACAATTACAAAAATTGTCATATCTTGATACAGAGCCACAAGCTATGAAGAAAATACTTAAGCAAATTTTCTATTGAATAGAATTTATATGTCAGAGAATATTTTAATGCTTCCACAAAATTTTCCATTAAGAATGTTATAGCTTGCAGCACTGTATACTGGCCAAAGAGCAATTAAAGAGCTTTATGATAACAGAATTAACAAAGGCCAGATTTATATATATATATTGGTGTGAAAAAAAAAGTTATATATTTAATACTTCTAACGTGAAAGTATATGTATAGGAAATATACAAAATTTTACATTTATATATAAGCATATACTAATGATATAAGAAAAAAAAAAAAACAATTTAGTTTTTGTAAGTATTACTAAAAATAAGAGAATGTCTATTATTCAAATGTTATTCATCATTAAATTCTATTTTCTCAAAGTATTTTAGCATGATAGTTTAACATTACACACTTATAATATAAATGCTAAGAATGAACTTATATTGCAAAGAAATGATATTTTACAAATGACAAAAGAACGGATAATAATACAAATTTTCTAATTAAAAATGATACAAGTATTTAAACTGCAGTGTTCTCAATATACTGCAGATTGAAATAAGAAAGAATCAAATCGTTCTGAAGTTTGAAAACAGAATACTTGTGTAATTTCAACTGTTCAATTGTTTATAGGAGGAGTAGCCTGAAGCTTAAGACTGTGCCTGTTTGCTGGAAGGCTGCATCTCCTCCGTTAGCTCCATTTGCTCTGATTGCTCAGTCGCATTCTCAGTTTTCTGAACACCCTCGGATTCGATCGTATTCTTATCATCTGTTTTTTGACCACCCTGTAATCAAAGCAATTTGTCAACTAGGACAGGAGCCAATTAAATAGTGCAAATAATATTTATCTTGTACATAAATAATATATTAGTAACATTATTATCAAAATTAAAAATTTATTATTAGGCAAATGTAATTTTTTAAGAATTTTTTTTTATAAAAATACTTTTATTATGTTTTATAATTCCAAATATATTATTTTAAATAAAATAATTAATACAAATAAAATAAATGAAATAAATGTATCACATATATAATTATAATGCAATTAAATATTGTCAGTTTGTAAATGACTCGAATATCATAAAAAAATATTTACTCTTATAAATTATAACTATAACTGTTCAGCTTATCTATACATATATAAATCATCTCACAACAAATAAATCTAAATCCTTGTATTATATATCATACTAATACCCTTAAATCTTAAGAAATGTTCTAAAATACTTACTGTAAATTGCTAAAACAAACGAAGTTGAATTTTATTGTACCTACAATATAGGATACACCAAATACAGTCTTTGATTATTGTGTTAATACTCACAAATAGTAGAAGAATAGAAAGAGATATTAATTGCATTAAAAGCATATACGATTATTTGTTACTTATTTCTACAGGGTGGTCTACCTCTTTTGTCCTCTCATTATAATTAAATATTTATTACATAAGTAATAGTAATAAAGCTATTGTTAAAACTATTAAAAAGTTGTTAAAATAAAAACTGTTAAAATATTATACTCATTTTTTACAATTACTGATTACTAGGAATGTGCAGAATTGTCTCAAGACTTGGAAACTCAAAAGTCTTGGAATCCCACACAGCCTTACAGATTACCAATCCTGTAACTGATATTTCACAAACTTTTTAAATTGTATAAAAGTATATGACAAGTCTTTCTATAGATATGAAACTGTAAATGGTGTTGTATTTTTAATCCTAGTATAATATCTATAAACATTATAGGAAAATGTATAGTACATAAAATATCAAGTCATAAATATATAAAATACTAATTTATTATGCAGAAAATAAAATGGTCAGAATTGCAAACTTAGTTACTGTTATAATTTTTCCTATATTGTAAGACTACTACTTTATATATATAAATTACACCTTCTTCCTTTTACATAATTTGTACATAACATATTTTAAATAAAACATATATGAAATAACTATTAATCGAAAAAATATAGTTTAATCTCTCTTAATAAATTGTTAGTTATGAAAAGAATATTATTTCATAATATATGTACAAAAATTAAATGGAAAAAATACCTGTTCTGGATGTTTTGCAAGATAATCATTTTTAGCATCTCTGATCATCCTTGTTACTTTGTTTCTTAAATCCTTAAATTCTTCCCATTCTTTCGCATCTTTATTCTTTTTTGCTTTAGCATACAACTTATTTTTCTTTTGTATTTCACTTCGAATTTCATCAGTCATCCATGGTTTTTTTAGTTCTAATTCCTAAACAATTATAATATATTTTAGTCAGAATTTAAATAAATATAAATTTGTATTCTTAATTTCTTTTTATATATCAAAGTGTATACATGTATATGACAAAACAAGTTGCTGTTTATTGTCAGTCAATACATTAAACCTTATCAGAAATGTATTATTAACCCTTTGCGCTCGATGACCTTTCGAGTCGGACAGAGCAGCAACTCGAGATGATTCTGCGCGTATGTGACAAGTGTCTTATAGGTAACACAAATGTATATGATTGATGTAATTTATAATTGCATCTTAAAGTGTAATACATTATACTTCTTAACAAACAATATAAAGAGTTAAGAAATCTATTTATGAACTAATACTGTGCTCTCATAAATTGGAAGGGTCGAAATCTAGCATAATTGGGGATTGGTGACTCTCACTCTCCACTTGAGTTGCCACACGGAACGCCTTGGTGATAGAGAGTCCCCTCTCGAGTGCAAAGGATTAAGCAATGAAGAATTTTAATAATTACATCTAAAAACATAAACTTTTCTTCTTCGTGCATTTTACATTAACTAATTTTATATTGATTTATAAATCCATTTTATTTAAATACCACAATCTGTAACAAGTGACTTTAAATACAAAAGAAAATTTAGAATAAAAAGTAGACAATTATTTCCTTAATAATACTACTGAGATTAAAACGCAAATAAATCATATTTAAATAAGAAAAATAATAGTCAATAAATTAAATAAATTCATTACTCATGCCTCCATTTTTATGCAGTTATTATTACCTGTTTTGTCAAAGTAATAGAAATATTATTTGCTCAACTCTACAAATATCAAAAAGATAAAAAACTCTGCACTTACCTCAAGTTTACTAACTTTTTTCACATTATTCAATGCTTTGCCTTTTGCATTGCCATTGCCAACTGAAAATCTTGGTCTCATATGAGATAAAATCTGAGGAGGTAATGCTCTTCTATGCCAAGGCCTCATTAATGGTCCTCTAGGTCCTACACCTCTTAAGCCCATCGGTGGAACCATTGGAGCAATACCTCTGACTCTTGGACCAAATAATGGCATTGGTCCATTTGGTCGATTTACTCCAACTGGTCGTGGTGGTGGTGGTAATCTTTGTCTTATTGGCCCAAAAACTGGATTCATCGGAGGTGGTGGCATTCTTGGAGGTAAACCAGGGGGTGGAAGTCTACCACCAAATCTAGGAGGTGGTGGAGGTCGTATACCAGCGGGTGGGACTCTTGGCCCTAGCAGAGGTCCTCGATTTAAAGGACTCATTGTTATTTTCTTTGATGTAGATCTTTCTCAATCACTTTTACAATTTTGAGTAGTAGGTGATTGATATACCGTCGAATGCGAAACGTTATTTACGAGGTTAAGACTCTAACTTCACCCACTGTTTATACGAGAAATATATAATTATATGTCGATATTATGCACTTCTCGATATTATCGTAATTAACTTTGATTGCAAAACCAATCACGGTATTAGTTGCAATCGCGAATATCGTGAAAACATTACGAACTTGTACGCAAATGAACCTTTTATACGGCAAATAGCAATCAGTGCCGATGAGCTTGCTCTCAACAGTCACGAACAACAAACTCTAAGATGTATAAACTGATTTGAAATTCCGATATCTGAAAGAAAAAGATACTAAAAAATTGATCTGAAATATTTTGTACAATTTGATAGTTTGATATTATATAATTAATATTTATTTTGCTATCTGATTATTTTACCAATTATTCCCTTATTTTTACATTCCCTTCTCGGTAGAATTATATTTCCTTATTTTATACTGCTATCTTTCAGTATAAATAGTATCTATACTATACTAAAAGAAAAATAAACAGACAATACTTATTTTATAATTAACTTATAATTTATACATTATTGAATTTAGAAAAAATAGAAAATACAATACATATAATTTATTTCATTTTTCTGTATAATAATTTTATCATTTTTATTTTTCAATTCAAATAAATGTTTTCTTAGTAGTACAACTTTTTAATCAATTAAATTTTTAACCAATCAATCAAAATACATTACAAAACAAATTATATAAAAAATGACATCTTTTTTACATAATGCGATAGTATATGCAAATATTAATCATTAAAGTATGGCTTTTACATTTAGTTATTTACATTTACCTGAAATAGCTATATTATATAACGAAAATAAGCCTTAAGAAATTTAGGAATAATTCATATGTTTAAAAATATGTATAGATAACAAATTTTTATATTCAAAGAAGTTTTTTTTGTCGTACAAATATTTTTTAATGTGTATATTCGCCTATAACCAAGGATAATTTTAAAGGCGCAAGTTAGCACGTTATTTATCTGATTGGTGTATTTCCGATTTATAAGAGACATGCTCTTCTCATTGGTCTATTTGAGCAACGCTTTTAACGTATCGCCAGCTGTTGAAGTTACGTTTGTTTGAAATCAAACGGCAACTGAAGTTTGTTGGGTTGCTTGGAGCTTCGAAATTTTATCTGCCATGTATGGACAGTAAATACTCTTAATTGTAACAAGAAGAGGGCATGCATAGTATTTAAAAAGTAATAATAATTTAGAAAAGGAGAAGAATCGATTTATATATAAAAGATTGGGTGAAAAATTGAAACTAAATAATGGCCACGATTCGAGTACACGAGGATCAAGAAAATCGTATTAGCGATGTTCGTCGCGGCAAAGAAAATATCTCCGTGCCCCTTCAAAGTCAAACATTGCAACCAACAAAACGTGCAGTTTTAGGTGTTCTTCACAATAATTGTAATCGTAATACGAAACCAGTATGTATACATTTCGTAATCTTTCCTCCCGCGTTTTTCTACACTGAAAAACTCGATACTTATTATTTTTATAGTACACATTAATCAAACTATAGAAAGTGATTTTTGAAGTTGTACAATATTTTTATGACCTTAAAATCATTTATTATCAATGTTAATAGTGAAATATATAATTATATTCCTTTGACTTTGTGTAGGAAATATACAAGGATGAAAAGTATCCGAAAACAAAAGCTGTTATACCCACACAGTTTGAACCTTTTAAAATTTATGATGAGAAAAAGGAGGAAGTTACATTTAAAATCTATGAAGATAAGTTAGAAGAAGAAACTTCTGTTGCACTTAGAGACACAAAGGATAAGAAAGAAATAAAAGAGAAGGAAGATGTGAAACCTGAAAGAGAGAAGCCAAGGTTAGAAGTGAATCCTATGACTGTCTCAAATTTACCAACATTTTATAATGCTATTGAAGATATAAATAAAAAGAAAGAAAATGAAGTCATTTTTTCACAAGGCAGCCCAATGTCTTTAGAAAAATCAATTTCTTATTTGTCTTCCTCAAAGAAAAACCATCAAAAACGAAGAAAGTCTATTAAAGAATTAAGAATGAATTTTTTTGATGTAGATGAATATAGAGCTGATATATATAATTATTTACGTGCTGCAGAAGTATGTATTTATCTAAACATTCTTTTCTAAATTTAGAGTAATTAATAGATATTATAATAAAATATTTTATTTTAGACACAGCATAGACCAAAACCAGGCTATATGAAGAAACAACCTGATATAACATATTCAATGAGATCGATATTAGTGGATTGGCTCGTGGAAGTTGCCGAAGAGTATCGGTTACAGACTGAGACACTTTATTTAGCTGTTTCATATATAGATCGCTTTTTATCATACATGAGCGTTGTAAGAGCAAAATTACAACTTGTAGGTACAGCAGCTATGTTTATTGCTGCGTAAGTTTCATTTATCTATATATCTATTTAATTAATTATATCTAAAGTCTTTAGTTTTTCAAAAAATAATGTTATACTAATAATTTAGAAAATACGAAGAGATTTATCCACCTGATGTAGGCGAATTTGTATATATCACAGATGACACATATACGAAAAAACAAGTATTACGTATGGAGCATTTAATATTGAGGGTTTTATCTTTTGATCTAACTGTCCCAACACCACTTACTTTCCTTATGGAATATTGTATTAGTAATAATCTTTCTGAAAAAATTAAATTTTTAGCAATGGTAAATACATTACATATATTTCTTCGTCGTGTTCTCAATACAATATGTTAATTTTCATACAAAATTTTATAGTATCTCTGTGAATTATCAATGCTTGAGGGGGATCCATATCTCCAATTTTTACCTAGTCATTTAGCTGCATCTGCAATTGCACTTGCACGGTATACATTGTTAGAAGAGATGTGGCCACATGAGTTAGAATTATCGTCAGGGTATAGCTTAAAGGATCTTAAAGAGTGCATTTTGTGTTTGAATAAAACCTTCTGCAATGCATTAAATATTCTACAACAAGCCATCCAAGAAAAATACAAAAGCAGCAAGTAAGTTTAGATATGTAATATTCAAAGTAATTTTTTTCTCTTCATTATTTGAATTAATGATTTTATCATTATGTTTAATATATTTTTATTCAGATATGGACATGTAGCATTATTATTACCACGACGTATTGATAATGTTACACTGAGCTCTGAAGATGAAGAAGAGAATGCCTAACAGGCATTACACAAAAATAGAAAAATCTAAAAATCTATACATATTTGGAGATAACGAACCTCCCATTGTAAATCCCGTGTTTTGAAAGACAAGGAGGGGATTAGGGCAAGACTGAGCTATTCTTTCACAAATGAAATGTACGAGTTACTTCTATTAACATATGGTCACTATGTTTAGCCTAGACAAGCATATTGACTTTATTTTTCATATCCCACCACCACCTATACGTTTTATAGGTTGTAGGTAAATTTTAATAACTGTTTTTAGAGCTCCGTCATTATATTAACGAATGAAGCTCTAAATTATGTTATTTAGGAATTTGTATTTTTATATGCATTTTTTAGACGATTGTTAACAGAACACTTGCTCTACATACATGATATCTAAATTTTGTTGCCAGTGATCTGTCATAAAATAATAGGAAGTGTAAGAAACAATAACTGTATTTATTATTCACATTGTACTAAAAATATACATCATTGTGATGGAAACGCGTCTATGTATTAAAATGATTACAACATTCGTCTATTTTTACGATTCTGACGTAGCTATTTATTTGCGATCTTTTATGGTGTAACCAGAAAAAGTAATGTTATTAATCACTTTTCTTCATCTATTTTTGAAAAATATATTGTACATACATTTCATAGATCATGCTATTTAAAAGATATTTCTGTTTATACATAAACGTACATATACAGATAAATTTTCATTTTAAAACATACATTGTACGAATGTTCATATGCATATTTTCGTTAAATATTAAAAATATATATCATATTTTATGCATGATCTCTGAGCAAAACAAAAGTATTCAAGTGTTTGATACACTATGCGTGTCTATAATGTTCATATTAAAAAGGGATATACACATAATTTTGTTTTTGTTGTATTTCGATTATAATATTGAATGTTTTAATTATAATATTTACGATATATATAAAGATACATTTCATACAATAATTGTGTACTGTTTTTAAATGGACATGACGAAATCAAATTGTTATCATAAATTATATACTTTAAAAGCAAATTAAGCAGGAAGTATAATAGTTAAATAGCAATATTCAATGTTAAAACGTTTAGACAATCTTAAACAAGAAACTTTGAAATAAGTGTTTCAATAGAATAGTTTTTCATATGCTATGACAAGAAGAATTAGGTTATTACTAATATTATTCATAAAATAAACAATATTATTAATTTTACATATTATGACATGTGTTTTTTTAATACATAAAACATTTGAATATTCTTAAAGATATTCTTTTCATGTTATTCATGTTGGTAGTACTGATTTCTCTTGCTTAGCCATTATATTTAATTGTGCGCATGTGTGCGTTGTGCTCTATACTAGTATTGACGTTGACAATTTGCAGTTGATATTTAATAGAAATCTAACGAAAAGACAGTTGTGGGAGTTTCCCGAGATAAAAATTACACATTCCATAATATTATCGAGGTATAATATTTGATTCAACATTTTCTTACGTTTATTATTATTAAATAAATATTCTCCTTTTATTTCGCATATTATACTTAGTACTTTCGATGTTTTATACAATTTAATCATATCTTAAATGAATAAATACATGCTTTTAGGTTACTTTTACTTATGTTTTTTGATGGATAAACAAATTCATTCATAGGATTTTAATTTAACCTATAAAATGAATAATATATATTGCATTGATTTGAAAGTCAATGTATTAAAATAAAATACAAGTGAATGTTTGAAAAATGTTAATATAATAGTAAGTAGTTAATATAATAATAACAGTAATATATATTTGTCTCCTCTAAAAATTGATTGATTAATAGTTAAACAATAAATGTATGAAAATTTTGTATAAAATAAAAGTTTATATTCATAGGGGCTTTTATGTTTAAGAATATTAATTTAAAGTTTGTCAATTTCTTTGATATTCTTATTAGACAAAATGGATATGGCATTTGGTGACAACTTTGTCAATGAACAAGAAGTAGATCCAGTGGCAGAATTCGTAGCAAGGGAACAGGATCAGTTGGCAGGGCTTGAAAATGAAATTCCACCAGTTGCTATATCTGCTCCTACAATGGCATCTAATATAGATGGTAGTTAAATTCAATATATGTATAAGTAAAAAAAAGTTATCATTTTATTGTCTTTTGTAATATTTGATTTGATATCGACAAAATGTTTTATTTTTATATTACATGTTAATATACATATAATGAAATAAGTCACTACAAATTACAAATATATTTTTAATTATATATTTCAACAATTATATATTCATACAATTTATAATTCTAATTAATTGCCCAAAACTTTGGAAATTTAAGTTGGCCCAGGTGGTGATGCTGAAGGTAGTTTTGAAATAATAGATGCAATTGGACAATCTTCTGAAACACAAGTACCTCCAATAATAGGTAAACCATATTTTATTGCTTTTTTATTAACTCATTTATAACTTATTATGGGATATTATATTTTTAAAAATATTTTCAGAAACTTCTCCCAAGCCTCCACCTGTAAAGGAAGAACCTGAAAAAATACGAAAATGGAGAGAAGAACAAAAAACTAGACTAGAAGAAAAAGGTAAATATCTTTTTTTAAACAGATTCCATTATATAACATTCACAATTTTTATATTTAATTACTGTTATAATTTGTTGTAATTGTTGTAATTTATTTAGATGCAGAAGAAGAGAAGAAAAAGGAAGAATGGAAAGAAGCTGCAAGAAAAGAATTAGAAGAATGGTATAAACATCATGCAGAAGCTATTAGTAAAACAAAAACTACAAACAGGTAATATTTAAAATTGCCTTTCCTCCCTTTTAATTTATTTAATTTTATGTTTTATTTTATATATTTTCAATGTTTTTTATAAATATAACTTTTAATCGCATATCTGTAGATGCAATTAAAAGTCTTATTCTGTATAAAATTATAAATATTTTATTTAAAATATGTACTACATACAATTATATTATTTTCATTCTGCTTCTTAGGGAATCAGCCAAGTAAGTTATACTATATTTTTTTGCATGTATAATTGCATTGCATTGCTGTATAATATAGCTTGCTTATTCACTTTATAAAGCAACTTGCAGAATGGTATCGGAAAATATTTTCATATATGTTAGCTGCTTTTTTTGTAATAATTCGTATATTTTGTGCTTGATGCAATTATACTTGAGATCTCATTGTTTCAAATCATATCATATGTAAGCCACACATTTATTAACTTTAATTACATTAGAAATTATCATAGATACATATTAAAACATTATATTTTATAATTTTTATATCGTTATATTTTGACATAAATGTTACAACAATTAAATTTTAACAATTTTATTGTCAACTATATTAAAATGTTTCAAACGTATATTGTTGGAATTGTTCATTTCTATATTGTATGTATATATTTAACACAATATCAAATTATCATATCTCTTATTTCCTAACTTGTTTATTTAAGAACGGATACAAAAATATAAACGTTTTCTTTTTATTTAGGATTCTCAATTTCGTAGATAGAAGTATATGAAATATTTGTATTAATTTTCGTTATGTAGATTATAACTTGTGTGATACGTTTTATCAGAAATGAAAACAAGTAATAAAAAGTATACTTTCATGTGAATAGAAATTATAAAAAAAATTTCGAATTTGCGTCGCTGCACACATTATATGTAAAAAATGAAAATAAAATTATTCAATACATATACTGCAATGTCATTAGTGCATTTAATGTTCGAGTATTGTCGCGTTTAAGTTTTTGTACATTGTAGCTTATGTAATATAATGGATTTATCTCTAGGAACGCAGAAAAACAATTCGTAGCAGAAGCTGATGAAGTGGAACCAGGAACTGAATGGGAACGCATTGCAAAACTTTGCGATTTTAATCCCAAATCTTCCCGCACTTCAAAAGATGTTTCTCGAATGCGTTCAATTATCTTGCAATTGAAGCAAACTCCACCAGCTCCAGTCAGTCTTTGATTAAATTAATAATTTGGTATGGAATATAGATATATGCATATATATATAAATATATATACACACACACATATGTATGTATAAATATACTATGAAACAAAAGAAAAGTGTATGCAGGTTATAATAATATCATTTGAAAGAAAGATCATATATGGTCTATTAAGGAAAAATGTAATATTATTGTGAATAAAGATTACTGATAGCAAGTATGTGCATAAATATTAAATTTAAAAAATAAAATGTGTAACATAATTACTAATGTTGTTATATATAAAGATATACATAATAACACCCTTATATATATGAATTTAACGATAAATGGTAGTTTACAAAACAATATATAAAATTTTCATAAATTATTTTAATTATATATAAAATTTTATGAAAATATATAGCTTTTCAGTACGCTTAAAATAAGTTTTGAAGTATACTAATGTTATTTAACAAATAACTCTTATTGTGCGTAATATAAAAATTTTTTATAGTTTTAGTTTTTACATTGTTCAACATCTTGATATCTCACATATCTAAAAATTCATAATCAATTTTCTTCTGATTGCCCTTATGCTATTTTTTCTGAAAATAACAACAAATTAGATTGTATTAATAATTAATACCTATGTAATTAAAAAAATAACAAACTGTAATTTGTATTATATTATTGTAAAAAATATAATATTAGTTACTTCTTACAAGTATAGAAAGATAAAAGATCAATACCTATGTAAATCACGTTTCATAGCAAGTTGCATGTCATGTTGCCAACGATATATGTTTGGATATGTAATGGAATTAAGTGATGTTAATACTGCATTATAAACAGCATGATCTAACTTTGTTGGCACTGGCCTATAAAATAATAAATAAAGGAAATATATATGTATAGCAATTATAATGTATTTATACAAAAATAGTTATTTTACAAAAAAAAATTTATTTTCATGTGATATTTTACCCTTCCAGAAATGTCCCATGACCTTCCTCTGCATTTTGCATTTCATCGTCAGAACTATCTACCGTTAATTTTGGCGATGATGGCGGTGTAAAAAATTCTAGTTCGTCTAAAGAAAAAAATAAAACGTCTTATTTATACAAACCTTATGTTGTAGACCTTAATATAAATTTTGATTATAAGGCATTTTAGACTTACCTACATTATTTTGTTCTTCATCATTTGATGTAAGCAATGACCATGATTGTAATTTATTACATAAGTAATCTATTTCATCAATTTGCAATTCAGTTTGTGAATTTTCGCTTGAATTAATTAGATTATCATTTGATGTCTGTGAAAAAATAATTATCTGTGAAGTATAATAATTTTTAATGAATATAAAAAATTCGATGAATATTTGTTGTACCTGGTTATGGTGAAGTAACTGATCCTGAAATTTATGTTCTAAATATTTTTCAAGTTTTACCAAACCCTCTTTAGTACGAAAATCTGCAAAATCATTTAAAAATGGCCAATATTCCTTCCATGATACTTGGTACTCTTCTGCCAAGTCTCTAAAAATTAAATTGAGTTGCAATTTTCTTTTTTAATCTTTAATATGATTATGATGCATCTTAAAATTTACTATGAAATATACCTTCCAACTCGTTCAAGTCCCTTTTCTGCATCTTGTAATCTTAAAGCTAAATTATTAGTGGGACTATCTATAGCATTAGATTCATCATTCGTTTTTTTAATAGGAGTCATACAAAGACGGGGTGGCGTTTTCCACTTTTTTCTAAATTCTAATGCTCGAGATTTTGTCATTGGTCCAGCAAATGCACGTACTTCTAAACGTGGACTAATTGGATCGGTATTTAAACTCTACAAAAATATTATCCACATAAAATATTATAGACATACAATATAAATTGAAATATTGTAACATACCAAAGGACTAGTAGGAGAGAAAGGTTCCCCAATCACAGGTTGTAATGTATTATCATCTGATCTTAATACAGGTACATAATACTGATCTTCTAGTAGCAAACGTATTTCTTTCTTTAATCCTTCATCTTCTTGACATGTTCTAGTACAAATTATCTGTAATATTAACAAAAACTAAATTAAGATATATCATAGAGCGGTAATTACAAAAATATATAGAAAATAATAAAAGATTATAAGTTAAAAGTAATAATAGAAAAGTTTTAAATATTTTATTACGTACATCTATTGGTAGTTGTTTATATTTATTTGGTAATGTCTTTATACAACATGGATATGAAACAAGAATTCGAACTACATTTTTTAAACCAAATTTGACTGCAAAGTGTAATGGAGTTTCATTCAATCCCTTATCAGGTGTGTTTAAATATAAATCTAACATAATCTGTGCACGATCCACATAACTCTTGCATTCATCACCATAAAGTAACTTTATAAAGTCTGTGTTACCAACAGTGTTTAATATTAACTCACACATATCAGGTCTGTCTGCCCTAACTGCAATATGTAATGCATTATAACGGCATCCTTCCTATAATAAGTAATAATGAAAAAATATAGCATAATATATGTATATTAGATAATTTATATCTTTCTGAAATATGATTATAAATTATAAACTTACTTGCAGAATTGCAGGTGTATCTCCACTACCGATTAAATATCGCGGATTTCCCCATACTGTAGTTTTTACAGCATATAAATCTCCATCTTTAATTAATTTTTTAAAACACATCAGATCTTGAGATCGTGGAGCTTTAAAATTATTTGGTTTTTCTTCTACTACAGGTACGGTTGCATTTATTAAGGTACTATTCACATAATTTGATTTCTCAAAGCCAGTATTGGCATATTCTTCTGCTTCCGATCGTTTTTTAAATGATTTCAGACGACCAGTTTTAAATTCCTTAATTACTTTCAAAGCTTCCACTTTGTCTTGATAAACTCGAATATTTTCTATAATAATTAAATGTGAATTATTTACTTCATTCAAATAATAGTTGTAAGATTATACAAAAATAACAAGATATCTCTTTATTTTTATATATTTACCTTTAATACTGTTCTCTATTGAGGAATCAAAGTTTTCTTCAGGTATGTATACTGCATGATAAATTATTTCATTTGATATATTGGAATTTCCATGAATCCCATGTAATGTTTGTTCGTTTTCATCCATTGTATTCAACTTTATTCTTCTCTCAAATTATTTTTAGTCATATAGTCATTTATTGGTTATATCGATATATGTCATAAAAATGTCAAAAAACATGCACTGAAACTGGAACTGCTTGAGTTTAATGTGATATTTATAATTCGGTATGTAATATCTTTTGTCTTTTTTCCTCTCTCTTTTTTTTCTGATCGGAAAATTACATGTACTATTAATGTCTTCTTCCTTTGTAATACGCAGTTTGTTTAAAAATCTATATTGTAATTTTTAACATTTAGTTAAAATTTATATGGTTTAAAATATCAAATAATCAGTATTAATTTTGAAATTTACTTTTATAAAGTATCCCACTTAATATATATAAGGCTATGATAAAATACACTAAGCATTTTTTATCAAACATAAATTTTCAAGAAACAAAATAAGAAACATGTATGGTATGCCAAGTAAATTCAAGGTTAAACTTAATTTTCAAGGTAATATACAATTAAGTCGTAATTTAAGAAGCGTTTACATCATAAATGCTATATTTATGAAATCAATATAATTCATACTATAAAGTATAACTTTCTTACATAAAATAGAAAGTCTTTAAAAACCGTATCAATTCATAATCAACTGTCATTTACAAAACCAACCAATCCTAGATAGAGTCTAAGTGGTTAACCAATTAGTTCAAACCATATAAGCTGATTATGTTTAGTAGTATAAAATAAAATAAAATTTTATTTATAATTACCAAAATTAACTTAAATATAAATCTACTAGCACCATTTGTTTAATACATACATTAATCAATAGCATTCATGAGAGAAATTTCCTCTTTGATAATAATCATTTTCAAATCTATATTTTTCATTAATTACCAAAGCAAATTAGGAAGTATCTGATTATGATTGTACAGTTTCATAACATAAAATTCCATAAGTCATTTAACTGTTAATAAGAAATATATTCTCTCATATTATAATAATTCTTATATTATTATATTTATATATTATAATAATTAGTATTGTTATATTATTATAATATATTATTATAATATTCTTATAATAAATATAATATTCTCTTGTACCATAGACTTTATTCAGATCAATTATATATTATATTCATTAGATTAATACAAATAAAGATTCTATTTTTGTCAATTAAATTCAATATTTATACGTGAAAATTGAAAAATGGCTAATAATTGCTTAACGTAAATACAATATTAAAAAAGATATGAAAAAAAAAATGTTTTATATAAAAAGGACATTAATTGTCATTTTAGTAAATTTTACTTACAGTAAATAATCATAATACGATTTGTCAAACGTTATTTATTAAATAAGCATGAACGCATTTTAAGACAATCATATTGTTGAGAAAACACGTGCACCTGTAGAAATATATATTACACATTGAATGAGTTTAAGAACGCTGAGTGGGCGGAGCTATCACCACACCATTGGGATGTGATTGAGATTCGACCAATCAGGAACTTGGCAAGTATTTACAAACCGTACGTCATCAAATGTGTATTATCTCTCTGGCTGTTTGTAACATCATGTATTTTTTTTCAATCGTATTCAAGATTAGACTCGAGAGTTTCGGGAGACTATTGTTGCTGCTGCAAAGGACTACTAATAGTTGAAACGTGGACGTCGTGCGAAGTACGTCGTTCATACTGTCTTTCTTTATGAGCGATGTTCACAGTGTCGAAGAAAGGGAATCAGTATTTTTTTATTTATCATACGATTATTCTTGACAATCGATCTAAACGAATTAACAATAAACGACATAACGTATAAGAGAATTCCGAAATGAATTTATCGTTTGCTGGTTGCGGTTTCCTTGGTATTTACCACGTTGGTGTAGCAGTGTGCTTTAAGAAATACGCTCCACATTTACTTTTGGATAAGATTAGTGGTGCATCGGCTGGTGCTATCGCTGCTTGTTGTCTTCTTTGTGACTTACCCCTCGGTAAGTGAACTCCTTTGTTTATATATATCTACCAGATATATAGTATCTTAAATAATTAGTTTTTTTCAATGTTATGGTTTGATTTATTAACTTTCTGATATTACACGATCTTACGTTTTGTATCCATTGCGCGCATGTTAAACAAATTGTCCCGGTGGCTCCGGTGATTTCACGCTGTAATTAAACCGTAAATATCTTTATTTACTCTTTTAATATAAAATATGACGATGTTGCAACTTAATATATAATTAAGGCCATGTTTATGTGTTGATAATGTAAAAAAATATAGCTGTCAAAATTTATCTTCAGCAGTTTTTATATTTCCTGAACGAATCCTAAATAACGATTATAAAGTTTAACATTTTTCAAGTATCATTACTAATTTGTTATGTAGTCCATATAAATGATTTTCTTTTTGGTTATGTGAATAAATGACATAAAATTTATAAAACGTAATTATTGTAATTATATTTTAAAATTTCAAAATGCTATGCATATTTCATGATATGCAGCTAAATATAATTTATTTCACGTCAGCTTGTCTCTATATTACATTTCTTATTGTTTATAAAATTTTTAAATTATTGATAGAAACTATATGAACTTGGTCTTGCTGGAAATGAATCTCATAATTAGGTCAAGCTTAGAATAAGCAAATTAGAAGTAGTAACAAGAACACTTATCAAATGTTTTTCTTTGTGAGTAAGCCTGACAATAAATATATAATATAATGGAAGCAATTATAACAGACATATTGCCATGAGTTACTGCGCACTACTGAACATTTTTTATTATAATAAAAACTTATCAATTTGTGTGAAAGAGAAGTATTTTTTATTTTAGTAAATCTCATAATGGTCAAATATTTTATCAAATATTTCTAAGATAGAACATAAAAGTAATTTCATTTAATCTTTTAATTAAAACTTTGCAATAAATTTCTATATACTCAAAAAACTTTTTAAATGAAGATTTATAATTCGTGATAAATATCAAAATAATCGTTTGAAAAACTATATAAATGTTACTAAAAAGTACTTTATGATGATTTTTAATATAAATTGGGAATAAATATGTATACGCACAGAATGTATAGAGTGCGAAAATTTTTAATCGTTTCCTATATATATATATCCGCTTATAAATTCACTGTTGTGTTTACATCCTAGTTTGTAGTACAGTACCATGGCCAACTAGAAATCCGATGCTTTCGTAGTATAAAACTGATAACTCGCTTACAGTTAAATATTTACGATTAGTATTACATAGTTGTTAAAACATCTTAAATAATAAGAACAACAAAAATGGTACAAATAAAATGTATTATAATTTTATTTATCCTTTGGAAATGTTTTGAAATAAATATGTATTACGTGGGACGTGGGTACAAATATGTTTTACATACAGAGTCAAAACATATATACGTCTTGTGAAATATAAGTAATATACGTAAAATGCTAATATATATGTGCGAAAGGTTTGTTTGAAATATCCAATGTTAAAATGAAGAAAGATTAATTTGGTTCACACACATATTACATAGTTTACGTCTTATGTGTTTACATCTTTAATTTCGAAAATATATCAGTTATTGATTAAATTTCATTTCCTTCAATATACATTATATTTATTTACCAAATTAACAATATCGCCTGATATCTTTTTGGCGTCATTACTTCCGTATCACTCTATATGGAATTATTAAATACATATAGCGATAACAGATTAAAGACATACATATAGCTCATACATATACAAATCAGTCTCGATATTCATAAATTAATATTAAATTGCGAAAAGATAGATGGTATTTTCCTATTGTTTCGAAACGATGATTCAAATATCTATGTATATTGTTATATACTACGTATTATATGCTACTACTATATATGTAGCAATCAGTCTTATCGAATTCCATTGTTAATAAGCTTCTTTAATAAATGAATCCAACATTTTCGAAAAAATTATTTATTCATATTTTGAATTTTCTCAATATAGATCATTTATGTGTAATGTATATATGCAGTCAAACATTAAATATTATTTTGATTACAATAAAACAATAAAATAATATTAAATGTTCATTCACATGTATTTAAAGAATCAGTATTAAATAACTCGACCATATTGAAAATATTAATTAAGTTAATCAATTTTTATACATATATGCACGTAATTTAACGCGTGATAATTTTATTTCTGATACTTGTGCGTGACAGCATTCTATAATCATGTGTATAATCTATGACGTAAACGTTTTTACAATGTTATCCTACCGAAAAGACACATTTAAGGTCGTTTCCAGATTAATGCAACTACTACATAACGCATATATTAAGTATACATCAATACGTTCGTAATAAGCGATAAATGATGCAGTTATGAAGCTCTTAAAATAATATACATACATATTTCGAAAACGAAACATGTTCAACAGCTAATGCATAATACATATTTAACACTTCAGATACAAAGAAATAATGAAATATTGGTTCGTATACGTAGAACAAGAGTATACCTACAGGATAAATTAAGAAATGATTGTAATTCTGTACTATTTGTAATAGGTATATTACTTTTTCAATATTCTTATAGGAATATGTAATGCGGATTTATTCATTTATGGAAAATTTAGAGGTGTGACAATGCACAGAATATACGAAAATATGTAAAATGTGCAAAATGTAGTACTCATTATAATCTTTGTTAAGGAAAACAATTATTTACTTCAGTCCCATTTTTTATGATATTCATACAATATGAATTTGCATAAATATCTATAGCCTAATAATATGTAATTGTACCTAAGTATTTACGTATTAAGGTTAGTATTAAAAAAAATTAGTACATCTATACAACTTATATAACTACATGGTCTCCAAGATTCGTATTTGTTACACGTCTTATATAAACTGTAACATGCCAATCATGTTTAAAAAAAATGGTCATTTTTAAATTAACTGTAAGAAATATAAACGCATGGTATGCAAACAGCTCTATAGTATCAATTATTTCCCTTATTCAGGATTTTTGTTATCGCGAAAAAAATGGTTAAAGTCTAATTAATATCAGCAAATACAGACGAGTAATTTGATATGAGGATTGAACGCGGCTGGTAATCTAACACTGCGTCGAAATTTAAAAAAACAATGACCTATTATTCTTGTTCTTTTTTATGCTGAGATAATCGCAATGTCGATAATGTATCTCGATAAATTTTTTATGAAGAAACATCAAGACATTCATTCTAAAACGAATAAGAGAATGTTTTTCTTTAAAGAATAGCATCTTTTAGTTAAAAAGATTATTACAGTTTCTCTCATTAAAAATGCCAATTATCAAAGTGTCGTGATTTAAATGTCCTAATCAGAAAATAAACTATTCCCTTCTGATATTGATAACATCAATACCACGCAACATGTTAAGCAAACAAAGGAATGTTTGTTTTTGTAGAAAGGCAATGCCAATTTATACGATAAAAGATAAGGCTATATATATGAATACATAAGAATTGACCACTCTTTTTTACAAGATAATACTAATCCACGGAATCCGTGAAATTGAAGCGGCTGCATCCATTTTCATTAACCACGCAAAATTATATTTATGTTATAAATTACTGAACTTTCTATAGAAAAATCCTTTAAATTTAGATCTTTTATATTATGATCTCTCTCACAATCTCTAAGATAAAGCTAAATTAGCTAAAGATTTTAGCTAGGTAGTTCGTAGTAAGAAATCGATTCCAAATTTTATATTGTGGATCAGCAGCTTAAAGAATTTGTTTTTCTTCGTATGGGATATTAAGTGTTCCCATTTACGGCATTGCCAGAAAGTAGATTTTATAATCGTGTAATAGATCGTTTTCTTTTCTTTTCTATTCTATTCTTTTCATTTCTATTCTTTTCTTTTCTTATCTTTTCTATTCTATTCTTTTCTGTTCTTTTCTTTTCGTTTCTTTTCTTTTCTTCTCTTTTTTTTCAAATTCCAGTGCATTTTACAATTTGTCCGAGAAGGACATTTGGTAAATTGTTTTAATAGTGTTTTGAATATTTATGATGTAGATGTTTCTTCAGTATGTAGCTTCCTTTTTGGTAGCTTTCCAGAGTGAATAGTTCATGTCTTCATTGGGTGATAGTTTCATTATGTATTCGTGAAATTCTATATTGCAGTAGTTTTGGATTAATTATTTGACTTCTTTACTGATGACGTTTAATCTGCTTTTGTTGAGCTGTATTTTATGTTTTTGCCAATTACTTTTTAACTTACGTTTAAATTTAATTTTCTGCAGTATATAAGCTGAAAAGTTTTCTATTTGTTTGGTGGCTATCCAACTTGCTTCTTGCATTATATCAGTAAAATTCATAGCTGCCGATTCAATTTGTTCAGAAGTTTTTAGAGGTATATTACTATTTATTTTAGCTTCTAGGTATTTTTTAAATTGAGCCCAATTAGTGCTATTGTTGTATAGATGATTTGTTACGTTCGTGTACATTGGTTTGGATGAAAAGTCCATAAGAATCGGGGAGTGAACTGAAGTAAGATCTAGGCAGGATTATGCTACGAAATGATGTTATGTAAACCTTTAATAATCGCAAAATCTAGAAAATCCGAAGTTTTTTTTTTGCGTCGATAACCAGTATGTTGGTTCACCAGTTGATATTGTATCCAAAGAAAGTTTTCGTATAGCTTGTTCTAAAATTTCACTTGTGGTGTGTTAATTTATGATTTTCATAATTTATGCTTTATAATCCCTAGCAGCAATAAATTTATTCCCTAGTGATTTTAAGTAGCTTTCATATATATATACATTCTTCTCAATTTTATAGGTTTAAGGTCTTTAGTTCGTAAGATTTTTTTATCATGTTGTCTTTACCAATCTAAGATACATTTGATAATAATTTATCTGTAGCTTCTGAAGAGCTATCGGCAATATCAAATATCGTATAATTCAAATTGGATAGAACTTTTTCAATCTATTATATTTCTGTTTTCTTTTTGCAATAACCCAATATAAGGAACTTTCATTATCGTTTTTAATTCTATTTGTTAACATGATAGACACATTCTATCTACCTATAATAAAAATGTTCACTTTTAATTATTATCTTGCATTCAACGTTTCGTGCAAAGATAAAAATTATTTTTGCTTTCTTTTCACGATTTCTAAATGAGATATTAAATGTTTAATGTTATAAATAATTTTAAATGGTAATTTTAAGTACATAGTAAAGTATACATTATCGGATAGGAATTTACCATATTTTTGTCCATTTTTTAATCAATAAGTCATTAACCAAATCGTATACTTTTAAACGAACTATAACTGTGACCATGTAATAAATGTAGGAAGTATGTCTAATTTTGAAACAGCAAGATAATGTAGATAGACTCAACGTTGTATAATGGAAGTATAATGTAAAACGATGGTAGGAACCATGAAATCATACATACAATCTCCAGTATTCATTATGAGGCTTCATAGCGTTAAATCGTATAAGTTGGTTGATGTATTAGTGCTAAATAAATATACAAAAATATTGATTTTACATTCTTATAGTATTAGTTAATTCATAATATAAGTTCATTCATTTAATTTGTAATGAACTCATAATGTAAATTAATCAATTTATCATTCATTTTTCTGACTCTATATACATATATTTTTTTCACAGCCTATAAATGAACACACACTACAGATATAATTTTGAGTGTATCTATATTTGTGATATAGGGATATGTTCATATCACAATCAATTTAATCTTGATATAATTGAAGTATATTGTAAATTTGGGATAAGATAAATATATCAATGGTATTTGCTCCTTATTTACGTTAGGTATAAAAATATACTAAATTTATCTCGAAAAATATGTTAAATTAATGTAATAAAAACTTCTAAGGATTTTTGGAAAAAATAAAAAATTGTATAAATAAGAAGCTGAAAGTGAAAATATCAAGAACAACTCAAAGTTTCTTATTTTTTCTATTTTATAATTAAACAAGACAATTTATAGCTTTTTTCCATTTTATGATAGAAAAAGACAAATAAATGATTTGTTTTTAACTACATCAGATTGCATAGATCACTCTATACGATTTAAATGAATTTTCTACTTAAACGGAGTCTATGTAATTAAATCTTAATATAATTTAGTTTTAATTAATGAAATTTATTTCTATAATTTACTTTAAGTTATTCTTAGTTGTTGTTGTCTATAATAATTATAAGCACACATTTTTTATAGGGGAGATCACAAGTAACGTATTACGCGTTGCACGTGAAGCACGACAACGAACACTTGGTCCATTTAGTCCATCATTTAATGTACAGGAGATATTGTTAGAAAGTTTACAAAAGGTATATACATTAACTATGATTTAAAATGAATACAAATATTCGAATTTTGCAGAAATAACACATATAATATTTACACTTTTAAAGTTTTTAAACACAGCAGAAGGACGTTTCTAATATGAACTCATTTTGTTAATATTTTAATACATAAAGAAATATTATCTTTGTTCCAGCATCTTCCTAATGATGCTCATATTCGTGTAAGCGGCAAGCTTCACGTTTCCTTAACAAGGGTATACGATGGAAGAAATGTAATCGTTTCACAATTCTCGTCTAGGGAAGACTTATTGCAGGTAAAACAATATTCATATTAAAATTTATATAAATTTAAATTTGTAATATTGAGACTTTCCTTTTATAGGCATTATTGGCTAGTGCATTTGTCCCAATTTTTTCTGGTCTCTTACCACCAAGATTTCATGGTGTTAGATACATGGATGGTGGTTTTAGTGATAATCTTCCTACACTTGATGAAAATACTATTACAATTAGTCCTTTTTGTGGAGAAAGTGATATTTGCCCTAGAGACGTTTCTTCCCAACTTTTCCATGTAAATTACTTATGATTATTCAGATATTTTACCAAATATTTAAATTGAATACATAACTGTTCTTGCTAAGATTAGATTACTAGATTACTAAAGAGTAGATTACTAAATTGTATGTAAATTATAATAAAAGAACATTTATAATTAATAGGTCAATCTTGCCAATACAAGTATTGAGCTTTCAAGACAAAATATATATAGGTTTGCAAGAATACTTTTCCCACCAAATCTAGAGGTAAGTTTATAAAATTTATAAAAGTAAGTTTATAAAATAATATAGATAAAATCACGTAGAAAAGATATTAAGAAATAAAAATTAACAAAATTATATAGATAAGATTTAAATACTAATATCATAAAGAGTTTTAATATTATTAAAAATTGCCTTTACAGATGCTCTCAAACATGTGCAAACAAGGTTTTGATGATGCATTAAGATTTCTTCACCGCAATAATTTACTTAATTGTACCAGATGTTTAGCTGTTCAGTCCACATTTGTAGTCTCAGAAACTCTTGATGATAACATGGATTATGATCCTGAATGCTTAGAATGTAAAATGCATAGACAGGTATAATTTTTATATGTGCAATGTAAGATACAATAAGAATATTTTTTATATATAAATGTACACATATATTTTGTAGGAAGCGCTAGTATCTAATTTACCTGAAACAGTTATGACCATATTTCAAGATGCAATTGATTCTGCTAATAAAGGCCTCATTAATTGGTTATTTAAACATCGAAGTGTAAAACTTTTATCATTACTTAGTCTACCATGTACACTGCCAGCAGATGTAGTGTATGCAACTTTCACAAAGTAAGTATATTATTATGCATTACATCATTTGTTTTTCTTCTTTTTGATGAATCTTTTATTTTTAAAATAATGTATATATTGCATTTGTAATGTTTACATAATTTGATAGAGTTGTGTGTATCAATGGAATAAAAGCTAATATGCATGATATATTGCTTGTTTAAAACTGCATGCTACTAAAGTAATAGTGTAATTAAAATGATTTATAATTAAATTGAGAATTAATAATACATATATATACAGACTTGTTATTGTGGTAAAATTAGTAAGTATATTCATATCTTTTCTATCTAGTAACTAATGCTGGTTATCAATTTTTATGCTTAGTGATCATTAGAAATCAAACTTATGTTTTGAACCTTTCAACTTCACTCTATGTAATATTGCTTTAAAATCATATTTATATTGAAATTCCTGTAATCACCCAAATTGATAAAACATAACTTAATTTGTCTCATGTTCTAATTGTCCGATTGAATGCTTTTTTTTGTTTATTTGATATTGTGATTATGTATAATATCATATTTAACATTATGCATGTGGTCATAGTCTGATTGGTAACAAGATAGAAAGTCACACCTTGGAATACAATATAATTGGCAATATTCTTCATACATCTCCACAGATGTCTTGTGCTAGACATAATAATATGACATCTTCTTGGTAAGCTTTGCATTTCTTATGTATTGCTATATAAAATGTCTTATATATTATCTGAACATACAATTATGACAGATGAAATTGGAAAATATATAAATTGAAAATACTTATTATGAATAGAATTCTTATTATTATGAATAAGAATTTTATAAAGTTTCATTCATTCCATATATTCACGTATAATGCATTATAATGCATTTATGTACATTATATATATGTTTTAAATATATGTTTGTGTATGTATATATATATATATATATATATTTATTTATATTTATATACATTTTTCTTAAACCAATTAAGTATGGTATTTTCCAAAATCAATGTCCATTACCAAGTGCCACAGACTATTAAGTGTCAGTGAGATATTACAGAATATGGTTCAAGTAAATAGAATTTTTTATATATATACATATAATATATGTTTTAAATTGTGGGAAAATTATTTAAGTTATTTATTTAAATTATTTACATTTAATATAAAAAATCTTAACTTTCTGCTTCTATAACTTATTCTTTTTACTATGCGTATACTTTCTTAGAGTCATAACAGTTGTCTATAAATTAATATTTTATTTTATTTTCAGGTTTATTTTGAATGTACCTAAATTGCGAAGAAATCTATTAGAATTAAGAACATTTTTATTAAACGAATTATGTATGTTATTTCCTAAAATTAATGCCTATTACCAAATGCCACAGACTATTAAATGTCAGTTAGACATTACAGAATATGGTTCAAGTAAATAGAATTTTTTATATTTTTTTTACTAATTATGAAAAATACAATTTTCTTGTATATTAATATTCCTCATTTTTTAGACATATATGATATGGAAGTAGCAGACAAGACTAATAATTTATATAAAAATAAAAAAAATCTAAATTTGACATTACAATACAATGACTTGTAAGTCTATAAATCTTAATAGTATTTTAAAACTTTTTAATTAATAAATGTTATTTCTTATTTTAACTTATATCTTTCAGACAACCATGGGAGGATAATGGTAATACGTCAAATTGTGTTATAAATATGTCCAATCTTTCAACTGTCGATGATACTTTTGAAAATATTCTTCAGGTAAACAATGAACATTTATTAATGATTATATATAATCAATATCAATACAATTTAAATTTTCTTTTTAAATATATAGGTAACTTCTGAGCAAGAAGCTGTAATGGCATATTATTACATGGATGATAATAACAAAGTACAAGTGACAGAGATATTTGACGTTACAGACTCCGACTCACATGCAATGTTATCTATAGAAGAAATTGAAAATAATACAAAATTACAATTTGATGAGTGGGATACACCCACATGGTTATCTCAACACACACTCAATGATAGTAAGTTATTTTAACTACTGATTATTGTATGTATACTATATAAATAAATTACATGCGAAATATTTGTCTTTTAGCTGTAACAGAATCCCTATATACTGATGTAGATCAACAAAGCATGGAAAATTTATCAGAAATGTCTTTAGAAGATGATATTTTGGGAGTATTAAATACATCTTCTGATCCAGAGAGCGAATGGGAAATAAGTAAAAATTTAGAAACAACAAGAGTTTCCAACCCACCAAATTTCCAATCAGAAATGGATTAACAATGATTAAAGATTTAAAGTAAAATAGATTTTTTCTTACGATAATTGATGTAGGGAATGAGTATCATCACTACTTATAGTCAATTATATTATCAAGTATACATATTTTTGTAGTCAATAATGTTGATGATATCACAGAAACAAATAGTATCAGTGTGCTCAATATTGATAATTTTTTATAACATTTGAAGAACATGTAGTTTAAAGAAGTAAAGCGTATGGATGAAAACACTTTTATTAAACGAGAGCAGTCTGTGTTATGCGCTGATAAATATAAGATACAACACAAGTAAGCATATAAAAATGTGATATATATATATAAAAGAAGTATCTTCAACAGAGCATACGCAGTATTTTATTATTAATGCATCATGGTAAAGAACATTTAATATCATTATTAAATACCTGTAAATCAAGTATGAATAGATCTCTAAGAAAGAGGCTGACTGTGATGGAAATGTACATCATAAAAGATATTTATCCGGATTTTATGTTGAGTATTGTTAGAAGTTTCATATGTTAACCATAGTGCTTCTAAACATGAGAGCTAAGTAAGTTATTTTCCCCATTTTTTCCCCTTTTCTAATTCTGTTATACTTCTTAGTAAAAATATTTATATAGTTATTTCTCGACACAGAGCAGTGCTAAATTATTTGTGCGGTTCCTATTTGCAATAAATACTTAAACAAATAATGAAATTAATTATTTAAATTAGGATAGGAAAATAAATTTTTTTATTGCATACAGCTGGAACTGAATGCCAACTAATATACAAAATTTTTATACTGTTTGTTATTGACGTAATCACTGTTGAGGATATTTAATTATGGTTAAAGAATGACATTTTTGTATCATACACCAAACTAAATATCATTATGTAATAAGTGACAACATGACTAAGTGACAATGATTATAAAAAGCACAAGTTATGTATTTAATTACATGTTAAATTGTATTATTATTAAAAAAAAGTTGCTATATTTATATGTATATGTACTGTACTATATGTTGACGTATGTATTGACTTAGTATAAGTATAAGAACATCCTGTTAAACTTTTACGTAAATGTTATATATGTATTAATTTTAATATGTTTAAAAAGTGATACTGTATATTACTTAATCTACCTAAATTATACATAAAAAATGTTTTATGGTGTTAAAAACTGTATATAGTTACATAATTGAAATTTATTTATTTTTTCGGCTTTATAACCCGGAAAAGGAGACTTTGCTTACATATTTGTAACTTCCATTCGGCCCCATACATAAGTTATGTAATTTTATTTTAAGATTAATTACTAATTTGAGTGAAAGATTTATTGTATTTTAACTTATTATTTAATTTTTGGATATCTTCTTGAGTACTCTTGTATGAAACTAACGGTTCACAAATTTTGTTGCAATTGTTAAGAATATAAATAACATTTTATGCTTATTTTGAATTATGAAAAATTATTTTGAAAGTTGTTTCAGTATTTGTAATTATGAATGGTACTGAAAATAGCTATCTTCAAGAGTTTATATATTAAATTATGACATGTTAATATGTATATAAATAATAAAATAAAAATATTAAGACAAAACTTAATTCACTTTATTTGTCTATGATTATTAACGAATTAACATTATGAATTTGGGATAAATTATAATTCAGGTAGAATCGGGCGAGATCTTAGCATCTTGAGAAATATGAAAACATCGGAATTCCACTCAATTTTGATATGATTCATTTCGAATCCCAAGTCGATTCCCTAATCTCGAGATAATCCCACACATTTGTAATGATTCTAATGTGTACATATTAAGCAACATAAGGCCCGATGCATCAAATGATTTTATCCGCGCGATATCGCTGCGATCATATGTCTTTATTTGTTTTTCCAATTAAGAACAACGAAAGCAGACATATGATCAAAGTGATATCCTGCGGACAAAGTCGCTCGTCTGTAGTAGCTCTAAATGTGCGGCTAGTAGCGACTGACTGTTTACAAAAAGTGTATATCACAAAATATTGTTATTCGAAATAAATAACAATAATATAAAGAAGGGTCGAGGTCAATAAAAAATGGAATATTTATTATATTTTTTAATATAAAACAAATCATATTGTATGTATAAGTTATATGTACAATAATTGAAACCATCCTCAAAGTAATATTTTGAGGCAGAAATTTCTTTTTCGTTTTTTGTAGAAATAATTTATTGCACATGTGCACAAGTATGTACTATGCTGATTTTTATAAAATATGTCTTTGCTGGTAAACATTGATCGTTCACGAATAAAAATTCTATAATTTACAATTATAATTGCATGCATAATTAAAACTTTTAAATGTCATATTAACTTAATATATAAAAACCTCATTACATTCCTTATAGGCAGGCTCCAATTATTTCAGTGTGATGAAATATTAATTATTTGAACATGTTCAGGCTGGATCTTCCCCAGGACCAGATGTAGAATTTCTCTGAGGCTCAATTTGAGTTCTGTTTTGCGAATTGCCAGTTGCAACCGCTACTTTATGTTGTGTAGTTAAACACTGTAACTGTTGGAGCTGTACAGGTTTAACAAGAGTTCTCTGTAACTATAGAATAAACAATCTTTGAATTGTATTTATAATTTTAAATAAATTCAAAAGTATATATATTATTTTATATTACATCATCTTTTATGTTATGTAATTTTCTTCTCTTAACTAAAAATTTATACTAATAATGCAAAATACATACTTGTTGTTGTGATAATGTTGCCACTCCAAGACTTTGAGTTTGCTGACTGCACTGTCCTGTAGAAGCTCTAGCATGCAAGGATTTTGTCAATAATGTTTGTTTATTTGCAGGTACTACTTGGGAAGAAGATGTCGTCTGAGACGCCATAAGCACTGGTTTCGTTGCTGCTATAAAACATGATACTATCCTTATTTGATGAAAAAAAATTTAATTTAATATCCTAAACATGAATAAACTAAGCAGCTTATATAAAAATATTTATACATTAATATAGAAATTGTAAAATAATATAGAAACAATAGATTCTGTTGTTACTGTTTATAATTTATTTTTAAATAACAATATATTGTGACATGGTATCTATGGTAACTTACCCATTATAGGAGTTAACACCTGTTTATTACCAGACAGTATTAACTGACTGGCTGTTACTGTTTTAGCCACAGTTACTAATTGATTTGATAAAACAGTTGATTTAACTTGATTTGGTTGTACTTGACGCGCTATATGATTAAGTCGTGGCCTTTGAGATCCAACAAGTTGAATTGCCTGTCCACCCTAAGAAGTAATCTTTATCTCATTTTAGGACTTTAATAAATTATTATATACATATTATATAACACAATATATAATTTATAAATACCTGTGCAAGGGTAACAGAATTACTACTACGTATGTTTTGTTGCGATAATCCTTTGACTGTTGAAGGTATTATTTGGGCTACAACATTTATTGTATAATAAAATGCAAATTATTTTGTATATCATAATTATTTAGTTTATATAGGCATAAAACATTTACTTATCTTTGTTAATCAAACATTAATATATTAAATAAAGTAATTTAATATGAAGGTTAGAATCATTGCATCAAAAAGAAAAAATTCTTACCAATTGGTAACGACAAATGAGTATTGGCAGGATTAGTTATTACTACTGTTGGTGTACTTCCAGCAATAGCTGTTGTAACAACTGTAGTAGCTACCATCTAAAAATATAAATCAATATTTCAGAAAAATTTTTGTACATTTTGTGTTAAACCAACCGAAATGAGCAGACGCGTGAAATAAAAAAAAAACTAACACTAGAAACCGTGGTGCAAGTATTAGTTGCAGATGATATAGGCAGAGAAACAATGACTCCTGTAGGTGTAACGGAACCCGTCGTTGCTGATACATTTAGCGACATCGTAATGGGTTGTGATAGTCCAGGAAATGATACCTGTTGTATAATGAATAGTACAGTAGTATTTCATTTTCTACGCCATATGTAGAAATAAGCAGCTCTTCACAACCTGAACATTTTGCAGACCATTGATGGAATTCGACAGACTAGTAAGATTTACGCCCTGCAGGTTTACATTGGTTGATGGTGGGGTACTCATTGGCGTCGCAGATTGATTATTCTGACTGGAAGAAGCAGTTAACCGCTCAAGTAGAGAAGAACCAGAGTTAATTCCTGGTATTGGATTATCTGCAGATGGCGTCCCTATAATACATAATTTTAATTATGTTCACCTTAAATAAGACAAAATAGAAATAATAGAAAAAATACACAATAATTGTATCTTGTGTGTATCTTCAAATATTTACCTGCTAACAAAGCTGAAAGTCCTGACATTGATAATCCAAGTGTCGAATTAGGATCTTGCACACGAGCTAATTTCACAGCTGTTGCCTTGACTGGTTGCTGCTTACAACTTAATTGTCCTGTTAAAGTTGAACTTAAACTCACCCTTACCTAAAAATATATTTCTTAGAATTTCAGAATAATGTTAAAAACGTATAAGTACAAGCTTAATTGACTTACTTGACCAGTTGTATTAGGGACATTAATGACGTTTCCATGACTAAGAACTCTAGATGGGATGGAAGCATTCAAAGAGATCCTTCGTGGCTGAACTTTCTGTTGCGTCAAATTGGCAGGACTACTATTTAACAAACTAAGGATCGCAGCATTATTTGACTTGTTTGTAGTCTGTGCATTACTATTCATAGCAGCAGCTGCTGCATTTGCTGAAAGAATGTTTAATAAAATACTTTTATTTTTTAGCATTTCTTTTATTTTGTATTACAGTTTATATCAACGTCGTAACAAACCTGCAGCTTGCTGTTGAAATTGTTGAGCAGAATTCATGAGAGATGTTACAAGAGCTGTTATCGCGGGATTAGTAGAATGTTTTTTAAATGGTACTTCATTTTGGCTCTGATTAACGGTTTCCGTAACACAATTTTGTGTTCCAGCTTGCAATTGAGCTTGCTATAAATAAAGAAATATGTAAAATTGTCCGAACATCAAAATATAATGTTACACATAATTCATATAAATTCATGCATAATTCCTACCAAAACTGGAACATTTGTAGATGTAGCATTATTAATATTACTGTTTAATTTCTGCTGAAAAACTAAAATTCCAGATCCATTACACGAATTGCCATCAGTAACTGACATAGTAGAGTTATCAATCTGTACAGATGTGGAGGCATTTGATCCACCATTAGTTAAAGGTTGCCCTGGACTCATTGACGTAGTCTCATTCTGCGCAATAACTTGTGGAATATTTGTTGCATCTACGCATGCCAAGTTATTTTGTGCAGAAGTAGTGGCTTCTGTCATAGTTTTCATTGAAGCTACTTGACCAGCTAGAGTATTTAACTGACCTTGAGCTCTTGATAAGATCTGAAATAATTATTATTAAATATTAGTTTAGTTCAGAACAGTCTTAATAAGATTTATTACATTTATTAAAAATATAATAATGTTATTCAAATATTTAGCAAGAAACATTTAATTTACCTGCTGCGCGACATGTTGAGATTGAGCTTGTTGTAAATGCTGAGCAACTAATTGCGCTGCTTTTGCTTGCTGTGCCTAAAACAAATTTATTAACCAAAAAATATTTATTTAAAAATACATATAATAAGAAAAAGTTTTACTTTTGTAGTATACATACCTGTTGATGTGCTCGTTGCATACCGGGTGTACATGTTACGCGAGGGACCTGCCCTGGTACAACATGTTTTATTCTAACGTTCTTTCTACCCTCTTCCGTAAATATTTCCGTAAATTGTTGAATGTAATGATTTGCCAGAACTCTTGTACCTAATGTAAACCTATAAAAAATTCCAAATATTTATTTGTTCAATCAATTTTTATAACTTCAACAAAATACAAAATTCTATTTGATAAAAAGAGAGTGATGAGCAAATACTCGCCGGCATGCAGATCCGTTTTTCTCTCCTTCACGATGATTCTTATCCATATAAAGCTCCCCCAGGTACTCAGAATTAGAAGGTCTTTGTAGAATTGAGAGCTTTATGTGATCTATTTCACCTTGACTTCCTCCTGTTTCTAATATATATTCTTCTATAACGTGTGGCAAACAGTCTTTTGTTTCTCGCGGGCGTTCATATGCTTTTGCAAATCTGTCATACATGAAGTATAAATTTGTACTAATACATATAGTGACGTTTGATAAATAATAGTAACTTTTTACTGAAATGTACCTTAAAACATCAATAGGTGTATTTGGTGGAAGTAGAGGAGGATTTGTAAGAGAAGGTGGCGGACAGGCAGTGGTTGTAACTACTCCCCTCTTTGCTCTTAATTTCTGCATTAAATCTTGTATTGTTAATCCCTCTGGTTGTGCTAATTGTTCCAATTTTCTCTTACGATTAACTGTAACCTATAACAAAACAATGTAAAATATTTCAAATATTAGAATTAAGCATGATATAATATATTTAAAAAGACAAGTAAACTAAATAGAAATCACAGTTGTATTCTAATCCATTATAATTAATTACCTGTGAAAACTTTTTGGCTTGTCGCATAAGTTGGTGATCAGTAAGCAGAGATTTAGATTGCCTTAATCGTGTTGTAGCTATACTAGGAATAGGATTTGGATCAAGACAAAGGGGTCCTTGAGTAGCTGCGACTAAATGCGATTCTAACATTAACCGTTCTTCATGACTCCAATCACCATCACTAGTCAAGGTTGATACATCTGAGAGTACACTCTAAAAAATATTAAAACATTATGCTGATTAATTTAAATTTTTTAGTTAAAAACTAATTATTATTTTATTTATTATCTTATTTTGTTACTTATATTAATATTTTTCAAATTTCATTTTTAGTGAAAAATTGTTCCCAATTTCCTTTTTTAATATTTTTTACCAACAAAAATTTAAGTTATTAAAAATATGAACACTCTTTACTATTAAAAACAAAAAGAACTTGCATATTGTCATAATTTGAAAAATAATAACCTGTATTATAAAATATTATATATTATTTTATAATAATATATATATTTTTATTATATATTATTATATATATATAATAATATATATTATTTTTTGTATTTCTCACTTGTGTAGTAGGCTTAAGAAGCACATGGTGAACTTCAGCTTTACTGTGTGGAAATGCTTTTCGATAATCTCGAACTTCAGCTATTATACAACCATCATAAAATAAATGAGAATGATTGGTTTCTAGTTGCTCAGCCAACATTGCAGGTAATTGACCATTATCTATACATGAAAGCAATTCACCCTGTTCGTAACCCATCAGTTGTGTTTCAGCTAATATTGAATTTTTATCATACTGATTTCCCTTATCACTATTAAATTAAAATTATTTATTAATCTACCATTATTAATTTAGTTTTCAAATATATCGTAAATAAATATTAATATGTACTTAATAGAAAAGTATAATATATTTACCTATTTCTTACAGCTAGTGAGTATCCTTTATTACCAGCATAGAGATTAACAATTAATGTATGTAGACCTTCTCTTTGCACTAATCTTCCCAAAAGATCACATTCATTTTCTAGATTATTCTACATAAATAAAAATATTATTATTAAACTATTTATTAACCTATAATAAATTTTTTGGAACATATTTAATATTAAGAATATTAAAAATATTATTTCTATAGAAGTATACGTACCAACACAGAATCAGGAGTTGCATGAGGAACTTTAGTAAGTTCTTCAAAATATAATCTAGTCAATTTAGACTGAATGCTGTGTTTAGAATGATTCTGTTCTTTTTTTTGAATAGATGATTTATCACAAGCTAAACTTATAGAATTTTGTCCTTGAACATTTTTCCAACATTTTGATACCTGATTTATCATATCCTGCATAAAAAAAATGTAAATATTTAAAATTAAAAAATCTACTTGAATTAATTAGAAACCTATATTAAATTAGAAAATAATAATAAAGTAGTACCTGAGCCTGCCGACACGCATCTTCTAAACTACAGGCTGTAGCAATCATTTTAATTTTTGATTACTAAAACCATTTAATGTCATATCTGATATAATAATGAATTTTTACAATCTGAAATAATTTCATAAAATATTAATATTATGATTTTTATGACACAAAATTTGTATTATATTAACTTAATAAATATTCATGCTATTATGTTTAAATAAATAAAATGTTTTACTATAAAATATCTTTTTTATAATTTTTAAAATTTTACAAGATTTTTAAGATTATTACATTCTAAAAAATGAGTTTAATATAAGATATAAATTGCTAATATTAGTTATCAAATGTTATCGTAAATAACATATATAATCATATATAATATAGTTCAATTATTATAATCTAAGAGAGAGAAAGAGACAAAGGGATAGAGAAAGTATTTTATATTCATCTAAATAGATTATCTCTTAAATAGTTTAATTATCAATAACTGAATTTATATATATATTAAAAAATATAAAAATTTGTATAATGAACTTTCGTTGCTTATATACTAATAGAAGAAAACATTTGTATCATATTTATAAATAAAATTAATTTAAAATTTTATATCAAAACATTACATAAAGCTATATTCAATATAATACAATAATATGATATTAAATATACAAAATATATAAAAAGATATATATACAGTACAAAATAAAAAATTATAACAACATTGAAAAAGGTTTTAGTTAAGTATAATAATTTGATAAAGAGTAAGAATATAATTTGTTATGAATTGTAAAAAATATTAATGTAAAATATTTTACATATGCATTTTTTAATACATTTGTTTATCGATGAGGCTATTATGTTTCTTATCTCACCTTTTGAATATTATAACAAGTATTTCAAACATAATAGTAAATTAATGCAATCGAAGAGTATTAAATGGTAAAAAATAACATCAAGAAATAAAATTTACCGAAACAGAGGGTTATGTACAAGTTACAAATAAATGTGTGAGAATATGTTTTAATCATTGCGTGAATCCACCGAATGTCAAAACAAGCACGCAACATGAGAGGTTATGTAAATGTTTATGAATTAATACAAATCACATTTAAATCTTTCAAGTAAAACATAAACAATAGGTTATTTACCTCTAATGGATCCAAAAAGTAATCTAATAGTAAACATTGGACACAGGATGTGACTCAAGTTAATTTTCTTATCATAACCTCACACGAATTGGTAAATAATACACAAGTTTACAGATAGTGAAAATTTTTGTCAACGAATTCTAATAATCAATAAAAATTATTTAGTGTCAAATAAATAATATTTACAAGTTAGAAACGTCATTTTAGAGGACACAATGTAACCTATTATACAAACACCACACAATCATAGACTGGAAAATTGACCACATTTCTCTCTAGTGAGTTACTCAAATTATAGTTCGCAAGCTCGACTAGCATTCGAACAACTAAAGACAAATTTAGTGTTTCATGTTCAACACTGATCTCGAATAAAAAGAAGACAGATCTATCGAGACAGTTATTAATGTAAGAGAGAAACAGCATTAAGAAGTCTAACCAACTTTTAGTAAATTTATTTATGAAAAGAATACATAAATAGTAGTCTGCATTAATTGATAAAAATTTTATACGAATAGAAATTTTTTATTCAAGAATTATATATTAGCTATAGATTTTACATTTTTTATGATAAAACTTATATTTATTTAATTTGTATAAATTCATTTTCATTTATGGTACAACTGTACTACCAGGTACTACATTAAAATACCATTACCAATATACAAGTGGGATTCCATTCTTTAAATAAATTGTTCATGTTCAAGATTACGATATTCCAAGCCTAAGTTCAAGACGTAGACATTTTGTATCGAAGATCGATATTTGTAAGTATACAAGCAATGTCATTTTGCTAATTACAATGCTATGTTAATGTAAAAACCATCATAGTGTTGAATGAGAAATGTATGGAATTCAAGTTAATTTAAGAAAGCAAGTCTTGCTTCCAAACTTTCACAACAATCCCTTCTCTTAGGTAAGTAATATTTTAATACTGTCATTTAGAAGGAATAATTGGAAAATTGCTTAATATTTGATTATTTCTTATTTATTCTAATTTTTATAACATTATAAATTATATTTAAAAAAATGTAGAAATTTTTATCTTTTGGTAGCGTTATATACTTAATTATAAAATTTGATATTTGTAAAATATTTTATGAACATATAATACATATATTCAATCTTTTGAATATTATATTATTCTTAATTTTATTTTAACATAATAGGTTTATATATTCATACATCCACTCACATACATACGTATATATATACATACACACATATTTCATATTAATATTAATCAACTATTTTTATAAATATATTTTTTATTTTTAAGATCAATGAGAAATCATTTATTTAAGAAGTTCCTTAGCTATTTAATTATAAGGTTTATATATTAATGTAGTTTTTGTGAATTTATTTAAAATATTACAATAACAATGTATAGTTACATTTTAATAAAGGTTATTATTTTATAACAATAATAATTATACACATAAGATATAAGTTATTTTTTATAAAAGTACTATGTAATTGTTTTGTTTTCACAATATATGATTTTACATTATACGTTTTATGTAATATCGCGGTGTTTTGAATAACCCGCCACTTAAACTGTAGTTAGTTCATTTGACTCAAGAGGGTACATGATCTTTAATCGTCGTTATAAAGCTCCTGTCTATATAATCGTGCTAGTGATTTAGTATTAATCTTAACGAAGATTCAGAAATGTATCGTTCATGACTATCAATAAATGAAAGAAACATTGTGAACTGATTTTTCTTCACGTCAAAGAGAATTCGCGCTGCAAAGTATTTTGATGCACATTCTGTGATAAAATTGTCTCCGTTAAATGATCATATATCGTAATAGTTATTTTAAGTGTTAATTTATCGGGTCTGTTGTTTTGATTTATTAATGACATTTGAATTTTGATATACAATCAAGAATAATGGGTGTTGGCCTCAAACCATTAGAGTTTACGGATTGCTTAACCGATAGCCCTTACTTTCGAGAGAATCTTCATTATCATGAGCGTGAATTGGAGAAGACCAGCCAACAGATTAAACGGCTCATCAAAGAGGTCAAAGATCTTTTATTAGCTGCCAAAAGTAAGTATTTGTCACAAGATTGATAAGGTTCTGTGTACACATGTAACAGCTGCTCTTATCTTATTCTATTTTACTTTCATGTTTTCCAGTAACATATTTTAGTTACAAATTTATAACATTGAACAATTTTTTAATCAACTATATTAGTTGTCACTAAATTCTTTTTCAAGGTTTAGGTTATTTTTTAATTTATTATGTATGTCATATTCATATTTTGTAATAAAAATATATTTGATTATAGATTATACTAAATTTTAATTTTGTTTATTATTTTTGTCATATCATAAATTATGTTGTAATATCGTATGGAGTAATAAGTAATAAGGTTCTGAATAAATATATTTATTGTAAAACCTATGATCATAAAAATAACAGTTATTAACTTGTTTAGATTTGTCCAGAGCTCAGAGAGCATTTTCCAAAACATTGCAGAATTTTAGTTTTGAATGTATTGGAGAAACTCAAACTGAAGACGAAACTCACATATCACAAAGCCTTAAGGAATTTGGTAAACTTATTGCATCAATAGAGGATGAGAGGGATCGCATGGTATGCAATGTTTTTAGTATATAAATATTTTATATTCATTGGAAAGACTATTCTTGAATGAAAATAATTCATATTATAATATTTTTTATAGTTTTATTAATTTGTTATAATTCAATTCCATAATATTTAACAATAAAAATTAAATTTTATGTTTGGCATAAGAAATCAAGAATTGTAATTTTGATAAAAGTTTACCATAAAAGTCATAATATGATTTTATGTATCATATTTCTTATTAAATTAGTAATTAAAATATTTAAAATAGTATACTTTTTTATATTTTCTGCAAAAAGACATTGTTGTGTATCATATATTTGTTTATAAAAATATAATAAGTGTTACTATATATAAAAACTCTGTTTTTATAGAAGGAGCACATCCTGGTTATTTAATGGTATATCTTTTGAAACATATTTTCAATCAAAGTTCTTTTTATAACTAAAGTATATTTATTTTTTAAATATTTTTTAAAAGTAAACAGTTTGGTATATTACAGTGTACATATTTCTTGTCATGTTTCCGAATGCACACAAATAGTTTTTATTTTTGAATTATAAAAGAGCTTTTAACATTTACATTAATATCCTCTTCAAGGAACAGGTGAAAATTTTATATATTATTGCATGTAACTGTTATATACATATAACATATCTTTATAAAATGTTTCAAGCATTTAATGCATATAAAAATAAAGATTAAGTATTCTTAGCACTACCAACATATCAGTAACATTCTTTAACAAGTTATATATTTAATAATTTAAAATGCATTAGGTAAGTTGCATATTTAATTATCTGTTACAAAAAATAAGTTGTTCCCCAAATAGTAAAATAACAGAATGCTGTTATGCTTGTTTTTCCATAGCAATGTCAATGCTTGTATGTATGTGTGAACATAGGACACATACATACATTTGCATTCATTTCTAAACAAGGAATGTGTCTTAGTAACTTTTTTATAGTTCAATAATTTTGTACTTAATCTTCTATTTTAGTATTGATATGGTACAAGATTTTATAATGTTTAGAATAAATAATCAGGATTGGATGATTGAATCTAGTTCACATTCTGAATATAAAAGCACAATATTGTTCACTTTAGTATTTAGTGCTAAAATAGTTATAATAAGCTTATTCAGGTAATGTGCATTAATAAGTCATACATTTTCTTTTACTACTAACAAATGTGTGTGTTTATACACATAAATACATAAATGTTAAGATACATAAATGTGTAATAAATGAAATAACTAAGTTGTAGCTTAAGCATTTTATTTACATAAATCGTCTAATTTGTATTATATAAATTTTTTTATGTTACTATTATGTAGTGAGATATTCTACATATGTTTGGTTTTTATATAAATGCATATATTAATAAAATAATTTCTAATAAATCTCATATACGTATCAAAAAAGCAATTATAACAATTTGCAAGAAATTGAAAATTTGTAGTTAAAAATGTATTCTAAATAAAATGTCAACAAAGATTAGAGTTATTATAATCAATACATTGTTTAATATTCTTAAAAATTTATTTGATAATCACAAATTTTAAATAAACTATGGCTTTATCATACGAGGATATTATTGTTATCGCCTTAAATACGGAAAACATATTTATTGTTTCAGTTCAAAATAAATGTGTATATTATTTATTATTATACAGAGCATTCCAAATTTCTCGCGGACAATTGAGTGGGAGGTGATTTTACATGTGAAAACGAATCGAAAAGAAAGAATCTTTTCGTCCGAGCCCACGTTTCCGAAAAAATCTAGTTTGAAACTTTGACTAAGTATCGACTAGATATGAATAAACAATTAGCAGGAGATTATTTGTTATTACATGTGAAAATAAGTCAAAAACGTAAAACGAACTTTTTCCGCTTAAGGCATCATTTTCAAGAAAACTAAGTTTGAACATATTTAGTTAAAAATTGGTCTAGTGCACGCGCATGATATATTTTAAAATTTATTTTTCTTGAAAACAAAGGATTTTATACAAAATTTGTATTTCACATTTTTTACTTATTTTCATATATACTTCAATCTTCTGTCGATTCTTATTATATTCCTGTTCAGTCCGCAATTAGCTAAATTCCGGAAACGGGGCACCATATGAAAAAAATTTATTCTTTCTTTTCGACTTATTTTTACATACAGAATCATCCCCTAGTCGATTGTTCACGAATCGCAGAACGCCCTGTATATATTATACAATATTATTTTATATCTTCTATAATATTGCTTTTGTAATAAACATTGGCTGTATATCTCACAATATAATTATTTAGTTTCTCTGTATATATACTTGTATTATGATTTAATTTCACTTTTTATTGTTTCTTATTATGGTTAACTTTATTTATGTGATATATGTAGTTGTGCATATATGCGCATATAATTCCTAAAAATTATATAATTTTATTTCTGTATGTATTTATTTTAATACAAGACAAGATCACTGCTTATTGTGATTCAATGAATTTAAATTTATGCTTTTATAAAAATTTTACTTTATTCAATAACTTTTATTTTTAGCTTGAACGTGCTTATGATCAAATTATACTCCCTTTGGAAAATTTTAGAAAAGAACACATTGGAGGTGTCAAGGTAATGTAAAAATTTTAGTAAATTAAATTTCAAAGTTAATGTATATAGTACAATATTTTATTTATGAAATAATATGTAACTAATATATTAATAGGACGGAAAGAAGAAATTTGAGAAACAAACTATTAAATTTTGTCAAAGTCAAGAACGCTACTTGAATTTGTCTACCAAAAAACAAGACAATGTTCTTCAAGAGGTATAAGTATTTACATATTATAAAAGCAAAAAGTACTTGATCTAATAATATAATTACTTTTAGGCTGATGCAACACTGGAAATGGCTGAAAGACATTTTTGTCAAGCTAGTTTAGAGTATGTGTTCTTGCTTCAAGAAGTACAAGAACGTAAAAAATTTGAATTTGTGGAAACTGTAAGTTTTCTCTTTTTATATGTTTTTCATTAAATTATTACAGATTATAAATCAGGTACAATTAAATATTACAAGTTACAAATAATACTATTTTTTCCAGTTACTAGGTTTTATGTTTGGTTGGTTAACATTTTATCATCAAGGACATGAAGTTGCAGAGGATTTTAAACCTTATATGACTGAACTGCAACTAAAAATACAAAAGGTTAGTTATCTCCTTACTTTGTATTTCATTGCTTAAAAATATATGAAAAGCATTAGAAGCACGATTCTAAAACTGATTACTTACATTAGCACTATTCAGATGACAACAAAGTTGCTTTGTGCATTATAACATTGATTTATATAAATCTATGAAATACATTGTGCATTGTTGTTTCACATTCTATCTTTTATGTATCTTACAATTTATTTATTGAATTACTATAAAAAATTTGGAAATGAAAATTTTATCATTTTATTATAATATAAATTACTCTGTTAATTTATATTATTATAAGAATGTGGTACAACATATTCCAAATATTTTGAAAGATTATTTGGGATATATAATTTGGGTACTTTTAAATGTCTTGTTATGCACTTTGAAGTATTTTAATATTAGTAATTCTCTTATAATTGATTTGGTTGTTAATGTTCAACTACTTGTAGATATACTTAAATGTAACTTCTTACTAAATTATTGTGTGGTGCAAATATTATTAGGATAACAGCATGACAAATAGCTTACTAATTTTCAATTTTATGTGTGTGTGTGTGTTTTACAAGACTAGAGAAAATTTCCTTGCTACCCGGGATAAAACAGAATCACTTATGAATAAAATGAAGGATATGAAAAAGGTATGTGATATATTTTTTATTATTCTTATCATTTAATTGTAGTATATATCATTGTTATTTATAATGTATAAGAAAATATGTCTTGTTAAAACATAATATGTAAAAATTTGGTTAATTAATTCTAGAAATGATTGAACGTGAGTTCTATGTTCAAACATTGTATCTTTAAAAAAAATCTGTTATTGTATAATGATAAAGTTAGTAGTAATCTATAATGGAAATACTAGTAATATTTTCATTTTGTAGTCTGCTGTAGAAAGTGGAGTCAATAAACTATACACACGTGAAGGTTATTTGTTTCTAATGGAAAAAAGTAAATATATAAAGTTTTATGTAGTTAATAAATGGAACGAATATTTATTACATATTAATATAATTATAAATCTTTATAGAAGCATTTGGCACAACATGGACAAAACAGTATTGCACATATCAAAAGGACAAAAAGGAATTTACGATGATACCTTATAATCAACTTACAGGAAAGTTTGTAAGTAAGCTTTAGGTTTTGTAAAATGAATGTTGTTATGAATTTACTATCAAGAAAAAGCATTCATCAATATTGTCTTAACTTAATAGAGTAGCAAAGAAGTTTTTACATTAGCATCTTGTGTACGTCGTATGTCAGATACAATTGAAAAACGATTTTGCTTTGATATCACCACTGTTGATAAGTAAGTTCAATTCATAATAATTCATAATACAAATATTTTTACATTACATTTACAATTTTTTTATTTTCTTAGACCTAATGTAGTATATACATTCCAAGCACTTTCTGAAGAAGATAGAAAGTTATGGCTTGATGCCATGGATGGTAAAGAACCAGTAAGTAACAATTATTATTGGATTCCTACTGCATTACTTTTTAAATCGGAAATGATTGAAAAAATTGATACAGTATGTATATTTATCATTCCAGAATTATCCTATAGTAGGTGCATCAACCAAATCTGAAGAAACCACCTTAGATGAAACTGGTTTCATGTTCATATCAAAATGCATTGCAACACTCGAAGAAAGAGGTAAGTTTGAGGTAGCAATTTACATATTTCTTAACTATCCTATTTTAAAATTTTATCAAAAATGACTTTAACATGATATATTATTCTTCTAGGCCTTGAAGAACAAGGTCTCTATAGAGTCGTTGGTGTTGCTTCCAAAGTAAATAAGCTTTTAGCTATGGGACTAGATAGAAGGAAACTAGAGAAACTTAATCTGGATGATCGCTTTGAATGGGAAAGTAAAACTATTACTAGTGCACTCAAAACATATTTGAGGACGCTATCTGAACCGTTAATGACTTTCCGATATTATAATAGTTTCATTTCAGCTGCGAGTGCGTATAGGTATTCTCTATAATATTATTTTATTTGAAATCTTTAAATTAAAAATATTATCTTTTTTATATTAGATTTCTATAAATTAAAAAATATATTTTTTAATTATATTTTTCATTTTTATTATTCTTCTCAACAGAACAAGAAATCAAAGAAGCACGTATCAGTGATATTCATAATCTTGTTTATCGACTCCCAAAAGCAAATTTCAATATGCTAGTGCTTCTTATTAAACATTTGTATAGGTATATTAATAACAAAGTCAATTTTATTGTATATTCAAAATTAAGCAAATTGTGTAGTTTTTTAATCTAACTACATGTTTGTAGTGTGGCAAAAAAAAGTGATAAAAATTTAATGACTGTCGGCAATTTAGCGGTATGTTTTGGGCCATCCTTACTGCGACCGGAAGAAGAAACAGTAGCTTCTATAATGGATATTAAATTTTATAACATAGTAGTCGAAATTTTAATTGAAAATTGTGAGAGAATAGTTGCTGGTCCACCACAAGATACTGTACGCTCAACACAAAATACCGTTCCCTCTCGATCACGTGTTAATGCAGAAGATGGGTCAACATCTTCTGGTAATGGAACTCCTTTTCTAAGGTATCCAGTACATACTAATATATCTTCACCACATGGACATGTAAGTTATATATTAACTGATTTTACATTTTAAAGTATAAAATAAACTGTTTATCGATTATACGATACATACATTATTCGAAATTAAATTATTTATACAGCTCGGTACTAGATCATACTATGATAGCCCACTAGCAGTTGTTACTAAATCATCTTCTATAGATGAACGAAAAAATGGCGACTACGAAGAAACAGAACATACAAGTCACAGAATGCCGACATATTTAGATAGTCGAAGTGGACGTGTTAAATTAACTAATGCAAATCTTATATATCATTCTGCAGATAAAGGTTATTTTAATTCTTTTCCAAAATGTATCTGTTTATCTGCATGATTTATAGTTTAATAATTATAAATAATTGTATAAATTCAGTATTAACCAGTGGCAATACGAGTAGCTCGAGTGAATCAATTGCTTCTGATCCACACTCATTTTCATCTGACTTGCCAGTAAAACAAAAACGTGGTTCGATGATGTCTGTACACTATCCGTCAGGTTACACTCAACGAAACAATCCATCAGCATCTGTGTAAGTATCTCTTTATTAGCTAAACATTTTAATTTCTTACTTAAATGTGCTTTTAATATGCATATAATTTTATTTGTAGAGTTAATACATCACCTAGCAGTGGACGTTCAAGCCCTGGACAAGTACCTGGTATTTGGTAAACATAAAATTCTTATTAAACATCTTTATCATAATTTGTTATGTATATACTTTTGTTATATCAATATTGCGTTATTTAAGAATATATTTTTTCTTACAGGAGAGTCCGCACCTTGTATGCTTGTGTGGCCGAAAGCGATGGAGAGTTGTCATTTGAACCAAATCAAATTATTACAAATGGTATACAAAATTTAGTATATTTAATGATTTCACATTAGAAAATTGCTTTACGAGTAAAGTACTGACATAATTTTCAATTACAGTAAAGGCCTCTTTGGAACCAGGATGGTTGGAAGGTACATTAAATGGTAAGACGGGATTGGTCCCAAAGAATTATGTTGAACAATTGCCTTGAATTTGGAAAAGCCAAAGAGTGCCTACATTGTTTTTACATTGCATAATTCGTAGGGTATGTTTAGTACTATTGCCTACTGAAACATATGTTCGCGAATACAGAAATGCTATGCAATGACTTTTGTGAAATATAATGTTTTCTATTTAAATTCCTTTGGGTACAATTTACATAGTCAATTACACACACGTGCGCACGCGTGCTCACACATACACATACATACAAACATCTTTATTTATTAGGAGCCTTTTTGCTCAAAAACGTCTATAGTGTATATAATCACTTGTAGAAAAATTTATATATATCTACATATATAGTGCTAATATATTATATGATATTTAAATATATTTGTACTAAAAGATATTGATCAAGTATATAGCTTTTAGGAGATCTCATAGGCAATAATATTTGTTTATAGTGCGTAATGTGCACGCATGTGTACACACATATAATATCAAAATGTGATAAAATAAATAAATACCAAATACAATCAGAATTTTTAATAAAGATTTTAATAGTATAAAGACTACATTAATTTATAATTAAATATATTACAAAAAATGTATATGTACTTGTAGTTTCTTAAATAATAATCTTACGTTTCAATTTTAAAAATTAAATAACTTATGTGTAAAACTATTAAATAAAACAATGTAAGGAATGTATTTAAAACATCACCTTATAAAATATATTAATTTATTCATTACTGACTTTTATCTTTGATAGTAATTAAAATAGTATATTATTGCAAAATAAAATTTTACATAACAGAATAAGTTTTTATCTTAAAACACTCTTTTAAATGTTTTATAACAATTAAGTTGTAATAAACACAGTTAACAGAATAATAGTTAAAATGACGTTCGTTATTTAGTTTATCAATTAATGTAATAAGATTTTGTAAATTATTTATTCTTTCATTTTTAATATTTAAGTACTTTTTATTTTCATTCCATATGAAATTTAGTTTAAAAAAGTATTATAATTTATTATTTATATAGAATTGAAATTATATGATTTTACAAAGCTATATAAAGACAGTTAATGCATTTTATCCAATTGTTTTATAAAAATGAGAAGTTTTTATGCTTTAATTTGATTATTGTCGTATAATAATATAATACTGAGTATATTAATGTATGTAAATGCTATAATTCACTAAGAATTACATTCTTGTAGTAAAAAAATATACTCTTATTAAAAATGATACTATTTGATTCTTTTGATTTGAAAAAATTTGGAATAGTTTAAAAAGGAAGTTCAAATTTTGAATTATGTACTTGCAAAATGTACACAAACTTACTTTTTACATAAATTATTATTTAAATTTGCTAAATAAAGTTCCATTCCTAAACATCCCGCTTTCAAAGCATTTGTTTCTACGCTATTCCATAAAGAACTCATGAACAGAATATAACATAATATTGCTGTTAAAAAGATACGTATTACGTTAAGTCCAATAGTTACATCGAGAGATGTAAAGGAACAATCCAACCCCATAGACCAAACGAGTGGTATAATTAATATACAGCCTACCAATAGATACCAAAATCGCTGCCGACGAACCGTTTTCAATGACGTTTCACATATATTTATGGCTTCCTTTATTAAATCTTTCACATCTACATTTACAGTTTGAAATTCACCTATAATAATAAAGATGTAAGCATTAACTGACTTACCATCTATATCATTATTATACATATCATACATATCACTATATTTATTAGCTTACCAGGAATAAATTTAAAAGTTGCCATAATAGCCTCATGATCAGAATAACTAAAGTCTTTGTAAGGTATCCGTTTTGGAAATGGATGTTGAAAACTTGTTACCTCTATCTGAATAATATATTATTAATATGGTTATATACTAAATATAGTGGAAAGCAATTTCCTACAAAAATAGGTAATATAATAAAAGTAATTTAATGCACCTTAACATTCTTTGAACCTTGATATAAAATATGATCTATACGTTTCCCCTCAGGACAAGTTCTTGCAAGTTTTGAACTAGTATAACTATTATTGGCACACTCATTGGTCCCTAAATTACTTGAACTATTTGAGCAAGCATCTGCCAAACCAGCAACGCCACAAATGATTTTATAAGCTAAATCTTGAGGTTCTGCATTAAGGTCACCTCCTAATATTACAGAATCAGCACCACCAGAAGTCATTCTAATAAATTGGGCAGTATCAAAAGCTTGTAAAACTCTATGTGCTGTGTATTCATTACTGTGATTATTGTATTCTGCATGTAACTAAAATATTAAACATATTTAATACTTATTGATATGTCCAAAAATATATGAATGAAAACTACAAATCTCAATAATTAAATTTACATGTGCAATATAAACATTAATGTTCATATTATGAATTTGAAGTCTACAGAGTCCAACACCTTTTCCACCAAACCAATCTCCATGATGTATTTTATGTACATATCCATTTAAAGGCCATTTATGAAATATTACATCTTTAATAGGAAATCTAGATAAGATACAAATTCCAGATCCAAGAACTCCACTACAATGCATTCAATTAAAATTATTAGTAATAAAAAAAACAAGTTTAATAGTACTATATTAATATAAACGAGATATTTGCCTGTAAAAATAATGTGAGTAAGGTAACTGTTCTTCTGTTTTAGATCTTATCATTTTGAAATCTTTAACAGACCATACCTCTTGTAAACAAATGATATCATAATTTTCTGTAGCAAATTTTTCTGCAATTGCTGTCATACGAACATTCCTATTTTGTGAAACATATGGTATCCCCCTAAAATATAAAATATTATGAATATATGACAGTAGGTATACTTATGTTAACTATAATTTTGTATGCTAGATATTGGGAAATATTTATAAAAAATATAATTGATGTTAAAAGAATTAATCCTAAATTAGATTCAAACTAATCCTATATAACATTATAATGCAACTTACCAACAATTTAAAGTTAGAATATTTATTAATGTTTTTACATTTGTCATTTTTATATCATCTTTTACGTCTGACATCTTTTATGGTTTTATTGTTTCAAACAGATTGATGTAAATATATTTTCCTGTAATCTGACCTGCAATTGTGATATAGTATGTACTTCTTATTATTAATTCTTTCGAACGTTTATCAATATCATACTTCACACATATGTATGTACTTTATATATGAAATTGTGATAATAATTTTCTTTAACCAAAATTACAAAAATATGAAGAAAATGATTTTAAAAAATTCTGACTTATTATTGTTTTTTTTATCACAGATTCGAAATTTAAAAGACTGGAATAGTGGCAATAATGCCTTCATGGTCACGCTACAGCTTATCACACAGTTTGTTCTTCGATTATTAATAATAAATTATTATCTATATATATGTTATATATATAGCGCTAGAGAGGAAATTTTTTCTCTGCTAGCGTATTACGAATCTAGTTTCTACACTTTACATATATCATATCTAAGCAATGATTCTCAACTTTTCTGTATGAACAACAAAGTTTTAACTTATTTAATAATGTTTCTCTTTATAAATTACATAATTAAATGTATCCTGTTATACGTAATGCAGTTGTTATAAAATATTTAATAAAAAAAGATTGATGCAGTAACAATCACTGTAGTCAGTGTAGTAATATTTTATCTTTGTAGTAGTACTTACTTTAATCTAATATAATCTAATTTAATCTTATTTCTAATCTTTTATTTTGGTATCTATAAATATTTTAACTAATTACAGTTAACAAAAATAGCTATATGAATCATAATCGATGAAAAAGTAAAAATATTTAATCATCATTTAACATTATTGAAATTAAATCTTAATCTTTAAGGTATATATATTTTGCCGAAAAATATTCTTAATTAATAAAGTTGTATTGAATTAAATACATATTAAATAAGTTTAACCAACCTTTTTAGTATAAATTTTTATTTTAAAAGCGTCAAATATGTAATTGTATGTAGTACTACTGTACCATTCTGTTAGTACCTAAGTATTGTTGATAGGATAGTCATCTTATGTTTTCTAAGGTGTGGGTGGAGTGTTAAAGATACATTTGTGTTTAAGGTAAAATTAGAAATTATTGTACTAAAATGTACTGAATAAATTGCAAAATAATCAAGAATTATTTCGCTTTGTCATAAAGAACTCGTGGTTTTAGCATACTTGTCTTTGAAAAGGTAACCTCAATAGAGGTAAGTTAAGTTATAACTGTGATGATTATTTTGATAAATTTTTATGTCAAACTTTAATTTTTGTGATTATTAACTTGTCCCTATATCTTTATTTCAAATTCTTCCCATAAATGTTTTTAAAAAATTAATTGTATATATTATATTTTTAATATGATTTTATCATTAATAATATGTAATGCTTTTATCTAGGTTTATTCTTAAGTTGTAATGGCTACTGATAAAGTAACTTTGGGTGATGCCCTATCCAATGTTGATGTACTTGATGAATTTACATTACCTGATGAACAACCTTGTATTGAAGCACAACCATGTTCTGTAGTATATCAAGCCAATTTTGATACTAATTTTGAAGATAGAAATGGCTTCGTTACTGGGATTGCTAAGTACATTGAAGAAGCTACTGTTCATGCAAGTTTGGTAATTATTGAGTTATGTCTATACATTATATATCATGATATGTAGCTATATGTATCTGATATTAGATAACTTTATCTTTGTATTATTAATAGAATTATTATATGTATAATCTATAATTTTCAATTTAAAGAATGAATTATTAGAAGAAGGTTTGAAGCATGCTGTAATGTTATATACTTGGAGATGTTGTTCTCGTGCAATACCTCAGCCAAAATCAAATGAACAGCCCAACAGAGTAGAAATTTATGAAAAAACAGTAGAAGTATTAGCACCAGAAGTAAATAAATTATTGAATTTTATGTATTTTCAAGTATGTATAGTAAAAATATTTAATAACTTGTTATTATATGCATATTGATAAAGTTGATAAATTACATACAAATAATAAATTGTGTTGAATGTTACTCTTCAGAGAAAGGCAATTGAAAGATTTTCTGGAGAAGTGAAACGTTTGTGTCATCATGAAAAAAGAAAAGATTTTGTTTCTGAAGCATATTTACTCACTTTAGGAAAATTTATCAATATGTTTGCAGTTTTGGATGAACTTAAAAATATGAAATCTAGCGTAAAAAATGATTATTCTACATACCGAAGGTAACTATTACTTTTTTTAAATTTATTAAATCATTAAAATTTTTATTGAAAATAACTATATTCTTATTTTAGAGCTGCTCAGTTCCTTAAAGTGATGTCTGATTCTCAAACATTACAAGAATCTCAAAATTTATCAATGTTTTTAGCTACACAAAATAAAATTCGCGATACAGTAAAAGAAAATTTAGAAAAAATTCCAGGATATGAAGAACTACTTGCAGATGTTGTTAATATATGTGTTCATATGTTTGAAACTAAAATGTATTTGACTCCAAATGAAAAACATATGTTGGTAAAAGTGATGGGATTTGGTTTATTTTTAATGGATAGTGAGCTTTGCAATATCAATAAGTTAGATCAGAAAAAGAAATTAAAATTAGATAGAATTGATAGAATTTTCAAAAACTTGGAAGTAGTGCCATTGTTTGGTGATATGCAAATTGCACCTTTTAATTATATTAAACGATCTAAACATTTTGATGCTTCAAAATGGCCATTGTCTTCTTCATCAAATAGTATGAGTCCACAAGCAGATCTTATGGTACATCTTCCACAAATTAGAGAAGATCATGTTAAATATATTAGCGAATTAGCAAGGTGAGAATAAAAATATTTCCGAAATTAAGAAAAATGCTAATTTCTAAACTTGTAAAAATATATTTGTTGTAATACAGATACAGTAATGAAGTAACTACGACATACAAGGAATGTGGCAGTGATGCAGAAAATCGAGAAACCGCAGAATTAGCGTTACGTGGATTACAATTACTTTCTCAATGGACAAGTGTAGTAACAGAACTTTATAGTTGGAAACTTCTACATCCTACTGATCATCATATGAATAAAGAATGTCCTCAGGAAGCTGAAGAATATGAAAGAGTAAGACATATTATTTATTATTTCTACTAACTATATGATGTATATTAATATCTTTTCTTTTTATCAGGCTACACGTTATAATTATACAGATGAAGAAAAATTTGCTCTGATAGAAGTAATTGCAATGATTAAAGGATTACAAGTATTAATGGCACGTATGGAAACAGTTTTCATTGACGCAATACGTAGAAACATATATGCGGAATTACAAGATTTTGTTCAACTTACATTGCGAGAACCATTACGTAAAGCAATTAAAAATAAAAAGGATCTTATTAGGAGGTGTGTATATCATTTTTTATTAATGTGAAAACGTACTTTTCTTTTTTAAATAAACATAGTTTCATATAATTGTTTAACGATGTATAAATCATTTATTATATTCTTCAGTATTATTGTGTCAGTACGAGAAACTTGTGCAGATTGGCATTTTGGAGTAGAGCCATTAGGAGATCCTGCACTAAAAGGAAAGAAGGATCCTGATAATGGATTTGGTATTAAAGTACCACGTCGAAATGTTGGTAAGATTAAGAATAAATATAATTACATTTTTTAATAGTATACTTCAATACTTTGTTAAAAGATGTCTTTTTTCAGGACCCTCTTCAACACAGCTCTATATGGTCCGTACTATGTTAGAATCATTAATTGCGGATAAAAGTGGTGGAAAACGTACTTTGAGGAAAGACATTGATGGCCAATATCTTGTGCAAATCGATCAATTTCATAAAACTAGTTTTTATTGGAGCTACCTCTTAAATTTTAGTGGTTAGTATAATTGAATTAGATGTAGTTATGTTTCATATTAAAATAAGATATTAATAACGTTATTTTATTTCAGAATCATTACAAGATTGTTGTGACTTATCCCAATTGTGGTACAGAGAATTTTATCTAGAAATGACCATGGGTCGAAAGATACAGGTAACTTTTGTTTAACATAGTTTAACATAGTTCCAAACTCTAAACGTGTCAATAGCTTATTAAAAAATGATAGTTGAGATTATTGCTTCATTTTCTACTAAACAGCGGTAAATATTTTGTATTAATATATGTATGCAAAAATATTATTAAATAGTGTTTTGTGTGCTTGATTTCATGACTAGAAATGCCAAGTTCGTCACCAGCATAATGAAGAGTGCAGCGATTTGATTACCATGGAAAAACGTATTCAGGTATGTTGTTAGATATGAGTGACATAGCAGTTATTTATGCTTATAATTTGTTGCAATGATCATCATTAATATGGTTTAATGATTTCATTATTATTATTATGATGTTTCTATTGTATAAATTTTAACTAATACATAAAGAATACATGTTCTAGGATTTTTTAAGCATTGAGTTGTTGTGAGCTTATTGTTTCACAAATAGTATGCATTAAATAATGAAATCAATGTATGTCTGTTAAAAGATAATTTTATTAATACAATTGTACAAACTATTTAATGAAAGTGTATAATTGATAATATACAAATTATTTTATAAATTTTAAAACCTTTTAATATATGTTTCAGTTTCCAATTGAAATGTCCATGCCATGGATTTTGACTGATCATATATTACGAAGCAAGGAGCCATCAATGATGGAGTAAGTAAAAAAGAAATGTATCTATCATTTGGAAAATATTTTGTAACGTAATATTTTGTTTTTAGGTACGTTTTATATCCACTTGACTTATACAATGATAGTGCGTTATATGCTTTAACAATATTTCGTAAACAGTTTCTTTATGATGAAGTAGAAGCTGAAGTAAATTTATGTTTTGATCAGTTTGTTTACAAGCTTAGTGAACAAATTTTTGCTCACTATAAACAACTTGCTGCAAGTATATTGTTAGATAAAAGATTTCGAGTAGAATGTGTTGCGTTAGGAGCGTATTTGCTTCCATATCCTCGTGCTAACAGATACGAAACTTTATTAAAACAAAGGCATGTTCAGTTACTTGGAAGAAGTATTGATTTGAATAAATTGATTACGCAACGCATTAATGCAGATATGCAAAAGTCATTAGATTTAGCAATTAGTAAATTTGAATCTGGCGATATAACAGGAGTTGTGGTGAGTTAAATTATTAGATTTAATATGTTGCACTTGTATTTAATTTGCATTCAGTATGTATTTTAATAACTTAATATCTTGTGTACTAAAGGAATTGGAAGGACTTTTACAAGTGAATCGTCTTACTCATAAACTTCTAAGTAAATGGCTTGCATTAGATGAATATGATGCTATGTTTCGTGAAGCAAATCATAATGTTTTAGCTCCATATGGAAGAATCACTCTTCATGTATTTTGGGAATTGAATTATGACTTTTTACCGAATTATTGTTACAATGCAGCAACAAATAGGTATAATTGTGTTACAAAGTAAAACCCAATTATATAGATATATACAAAATACATAATTATTTGCATTAAAAATAAAATATATTTATATTAGGTTTGTAAAATGTCGTGGACTTCAATTTGTACAAGCAGTACATAGAGATAAACCTCCTCAAATGTCTCATCATTATCTTTGGGGAAGTAAACAATTAAATTTAGCATATAGTACACAATATGGGCAATATTCGGGATTTGTTGGACCACAACATTTCCGTACAATGTGTAAACTTCTTGGATATCAAGGTATTGCAGTAGTAATGGAAGAACTTTTAAAAATTGTGAAATCTCTAATTCAAGGAAGTTTACATCAATTTACTAAGACATTAATGGAGGCTATGCCAAAAGTTTGTAAACTTCCAAGATACGATTACGGATCTCCAGGAGTTTTAGGATACTATCATGCTCAATTAAATGACATTGTGCAATATCCAGATGCTAAAACGGAACTTTTTCATAATTTTCGCGAGTTTGGTAACACAATCTTATTTTGTCTTTTAATGGAACAAGCTTTATCACAAGAAGAGGTTTGTGATTTGTTACATGCAGCACCATTTCAAAATATATTACCAAGACCATATTGTAAAGGTAATATTTTCAATTTATATGTGCAAAACAATTTCATTTTTGAAAATATTATAATAACTTCAATTTTAGAGGGTGAGAAACCAGAAACTAAGCAGAAACGGCTTGAAGCCAAATATGCAGCTTTACAAATCGTCCCCAATGTAGATAATTTAGGTACAGCTAAAGTAAGTAATACAATGAATATACACATTATGTAATATATACAAATAATGAAAATATATAAGACGTTTAATTGTGTTATAAACTTAAAATTATTTTAATCATACAGCAAGCAATGATTGCCAGAGAAGGAGATTTATTAACCCGAGAACGGCTTTGTTGTGGTTTGTCTATATTTGAAGTAGTGCTCAGTAGACTACGTAGTTTCTTAGATGATCCTATTTGGGTTGGTCCTCCTCCTGTAAATGGAGTAATGAATGTCGATGAATGTACAGAATTTCATAGATTATGGAGTGCGTTACAATTTGTATATTGCATTCCTGTTGGAGAAACAGAATTTACTGTTGAGTAAGTAATATGTGTATAATTTTACTATTAGTAATAATACAAGTTTTATCACTTAATACCATTTTCATTATAGAGAACTATTTGGTGAAGGTTTACATTGGGCTGGGTGTGCTATGATTGTATTACTTGGTCAACAAAGGAGATTCGAAGCTCTTGATTTTTGCTATCATATTTTAAGAGTACAACGTGTTGATGGTAAAGATGAAAACGTTAAAGGAATCGTAAGTATTTATACATAAGTTATAATATAATCTTTTTGATTATTAAATACTTAATCATTATTCATGTTAAATAGCATTTAAAAAGAATGGTGGATAGGATTAGAAGATTCCAAGTGCTAAATTCACAAATTTTTGCTGTATTAAACAAATATTTGAAGAGTGGAGATAGTGATGCAACAAGTGTTGAACATGTTCGATGTTTTCCACCTCCAGTTCACCCTTCACTTGCTCATGTACAACAGCAACATTATCATACACCAGAATATTTACGTCAAATGAATCACCAGTGAAATAATATAAGTGTTAATATAATATAAGCAAGAATATTTATAATTTGGTATAATCAAGGCTGAATCTCACTTTTTAAATAACTTGTAATAAGAGTTTGAAGCATTTATCTAAGATTTTTTAAAGTAATGTATATTACGTTTCCATTAGTGCATATAACATTAAAATAAGTCAATTGAAATCATTAAAGTTTGTTTCATTTTTCTGTAAAAAGATATAAATTCTTATATATAATTTATAATAATATTATAATTATGCATAGAAAGTTGTTAACTTCTTAAGGTCCATCTCCGTAATATTACATTTGATATATTATGTAAAGCGTTTCTTTTTAATACATTTTTCTAAAATTCAGTGAGCCCTTAAGGAGGTAATATTCTAAGGAGCTAAATATATTTAATCAATAAGAATATTCATATATCTCATATTTTATGTAAAATATTTCCCAATCTTATATTTTTTATGTAAAATAAAATTTTCATTATTGGTAACTTTTTATACATATATGAGTACGAAAGTACGAATACTTGAAAATTGCATAAAAATTTCAAATCTTTGAATTAAGAATTATATATCTTTTAGTATCAGTATTATTCATCATAATATGACAGCAAATACATTATGAACTCTGGCATTACACTATATTTTATATATTTGTATTAAATTGATTTCTTCTTACAAATTAAGTGTAAATTATAAGAAATACTGGAGATATTTGTAGTCAATGCTGAATATCTCGTGAATATTTTTCAACATAAAGCATTTTATGGTAAACAAATTTTATAATAGATAGATTACGAATAATAAAACGCAATATCTACTGATTAAATACTGTTCTAAAACTTATACTTTGTAATATTTTTTTATATGACTTACATTTTTTGTTAATTTTATCATATATGTTTTTATGATAATTGTACAACACATATGAAAGAATCAATTGTTTGATACCAAATCTAGCTAAACTATGAATTGAGTAAATCACAAAATTTAATTTTTATTTGTATAGCTAATTAAAACAGTGACGAAATATTTATTATTTATGATTAATTTTTAAAAATATTTTCATGTTATAATGAACATATAAAAATAAGTATAAATGGTTACTAAGATTTATTTTTTTTATATAATTCTTGTTTTATAATATTAAAAATATCAGAAAGTAACATCAAAAATATTTTAATAAAATATTTGAAGCAATGTAAATGTACATGTGAAGTATGTTTTCAGGTTGTATGAAGTCTGTTTGATTTTTATTAAGCTTCTAAATTTTATCAAATGTAATAAAATAAAATAAATAATGATAAAAGTAGATTAAAAATTTCATATGTAATTCATTAAAATATATTTTTTATTATTCTTATCTTTAAAAGGTATAATTGTGTTCAACTTTTTGTTATACATATATACTATGTAATATGTATGTACATGTTATGTATCAATTAAGAACATATTTATATGAAAATATGTAATCTCAGTATTATATGTGAAATATAATGTAATCATTTGTAAATTTACAATAAATTCATAATAATTTATTTTCTTTATTGAAGATCTGAGAAAAAGGTAGATGCATTATCAATTTTACTACTTGGAAGATTATGTTTTAATTGTCTTTGCTTTCCACCTTTTACACGTTCACTAACGTCTAAAGTTTCAAAATATTGTACATTCCAGAACTTGATATCATTATCATGTGACGAAGATGCAATTAAAGTACCATCACTATTAACATCAAGTGCTTCAATAGAAAGATTATGTTCTCCTACTATTCCAAGATGATGATGAGGAAATAGGCTGCTAGCTCTGTACATTAATACATACAACAAATACATAATTGTTTTAATTAATATATGAAAAAAAATATATAATAAATCTTAAACTATACCTAAGTATTCCATCTTCTCCACCTGTTATCACAACATTTTCAGTAATTGGAATCATACAGTTTATGGCTTTTTTAGTTAAATTTGGAAACTCATCTGAATGAAGACCAAATTCTCCCCAATTATATACATACATTTTTCCTTTACTTGTACCCACCAAAATTTTTGTTTCAGATTTAAATAAACCAAGACAGGTCAGTTCCTCTTCATATTCTTCTGACTAATGAAATGATTATATATAATTATATATAATTAGATAACATATCTATTTACACATACTTGAACATGTAGTTTCTTTCCTGGTATATTAAACGTAGTAAGACATCCATCTCCACTTGCACAAACTAAGTATTTCCCTTCTTTGTTTGTTACTATAGTGCTCACATAATCCTCCATTTTTTTTAATGAAAATATAGGTATATTTTCTCTTTGTCGAAGATCCCATACTTAAAATATTTAAATATAAATATGATGGACTCAATGAAATAGAGGAGAGAAATAAACAATACACATACAACATACCTTTTACCACACCATCATCATCTCCAGTTGCAAACATATGTTCTCCAATTACAGTCATTGTATATATTGGTTCCCTAAAATAAATCAAACATTAATTAATGGCACTTATACTTTTTATTTATTTTAACTATAATAATTATATACATACTCATGTGCATTTTCATAAAGTCTTATTAACTTTTCTGTTTCTAGATCAGTGAGCATTATGCATAAATCCTTAGCAGTAGAAAATAAAGTTGTACCAGAGTCATTAAATTCTATGTCACGACATGCTTTAAGATGCAATTCTAAAGTTGATATCAGTTCCGTTTCTGTATTATTATATTTGTATCTATAGGATAAAGAAATATATATGTATACATGTATGAAGCTATTCAAAATTATTAACAACATATTAATTATATGATATTAATAAATATAAAATTTACAAGTATACATCTCCTACAATATTAGCTACAGCGATCATGTTTGAATTAGGATGGAAACATATATCTACCACATGATCTTCTGTTGTAATTGATGGAGGATGATCTGTATTTATATCTTTTGACCTAATTATTGCTTTTACAACTTCATCTTCTTCCTCATTTGCATTTAATAAAGTTGATTCTGTACTGCCACCTTTAAAAAAAATAACAATATTACCTTTCTATAATATTACAAGTAATAAAAAACATACCATTATGTTAATTTTTATTACAAAAGTTAATTAAGTTTAAATTATTTAAACATTATTTTATATAAAATTTACTTGTGTGTGCATTATTTGAATCAGGAAGTTCCTCATTATCTTCGCTGTTTGTATCATCATTGCTCAAACTGCTGTCTTCTGACAATGTTTGTATACTATCATTACTTTCATCACTGTCAAGATTATTATTCTCTTCATTATCAAGAATAAAATTACCTAAATAATACATATATTTAATTAGAAATAAAGAAAAATATCTAATGAATATAGAGAAATTGTGTAATAGTTATTAATGAATTAATTCTTATTAACTACTGTTATTATGTTAATAGTGGAATCAATTCAAACATGTGCAAATAATATTACGGAATAAAAATAAGAAATAAATAACTATTTATTCTATAGTGATATAATATAAAAAGCAAAGCAAACATTCTTTTTATTTAAGAAAAAGTACCTAAATGTCCTTTATCTAAATGCATGTTTTAAAGATCTTAATCCTTTTTGACGATATTATTTATAAGGTTTTGTATATAATGTAACACACAGTATGTATAATTTGTTCACTATATGAAACCTATTAACATTAATATTCCCTATAAATTGTACTATATAAAATGTGTTGTTACAAATTTATAGCGATTTTTTGGAAAACAGGAAAGTGGGTTGGTACTTATGGAACGCTGATCCGCTCTACTCGCCAGAGTGCGAGAAATATTCAAATGAAGATGTTAAATTTTGTCGAAATGAGTACTTTGATTCATAAGATTGTTCTGATAATTTGTTATACAAGTGGCGTGTCGTGACCCTAGATTGCAATAGCAAGAATCTTGACAGTTTTTGTTTTTTCCTTGGCTCGTAAAGTCCCTTCCAGTTCTTCTCCTAGAATCTAGATCCTTTTAAATCCTAGTGGACTAATCGAAAAATGGTTTTCACCCTGTAGATTGGCGCTTCTTTAGAAAGCATGCACTTTGCGTGGCGCGCGGAAACTATTCGTTGAAAAAATGTATGGTCCTCTTGAGCTTTCATGGAACTAACTCGGCTGAATGCTTTTAAGATACAAAAGCAGAACGTTTAAGCATATAATTTTAAATCTCTAATTCTTTGAAACAAACATTCTGTCAAGAGAGCCTGCGTGATTTTAACTGAAGCTGTCAATTTATTATGATCCTTGACAAAATTTCTCAAGTTTGCTAAATAAAGCATTTCTATTTCCAAATTCTAGCTCTCCCATCGTCGTACTACGCATCAATTCTTTATACAGTTTCCAGATCCTTTTTGTCTTTCAGATATACATGGTTGACAATTCAAATTACGTTTCATATGTATATGTCTATCCTTCTAGATTAAGGCCATACTAAAGCTACATTCGAGACAGGTAATTAAGGTTACGTTCACACGATACATAACAGTATAAATATATATTTTACCATCTAAATAAATAGTTAATTAATAAAAGGCAAATTCTATACAATAATTCATTATACTACAAAATTTTTATTAATTTCTTTCAGTAATATTAAGAAGACATTTGATTTATTATTAAAATTACTAAAATATCTAGAAATATTAAAATCCCTATCTCAGAGGGCGCCATTATACGTTGCATCGAATTTCTTGCCTAACTATAGTAATTGCAATTAGAGTGGAGTGTGGAATATGTAGTGTGGAGTATGTAGTATGGTGGACCATGGCGCTACATGGTTCAAGAAAGATATATTTTCATAACATATAAAAACGATTCTTGTGTGTAGCCACGTTCGTACTTTGATAATTTTAAAATGGAAACTCGAACAAATGAGTTGTTAACAACAGGTCCTATAGCAACGATTAAAGAAGAGCCACTTGACCAAACTGGCGCGAAGCAAGATATGCAACAATCTCAAGTGCAGGGCGTTTGCATTGAAGAAGAGTGCGAACAGCGTATCGAGTGTACAACTGAGGGCCAAGAAAACGAGACACGTGCATTTTTATCAAAATGTGTGTTCTGTGGAAAGACATTTACTTTCGGTGATGATCCAAAACTTTTAGAATGTTTACATGCAGCATGTTCGACATGTGTTAATAGTAAACTCAGTGATCACAACACATCGGTCGACGTGGATGTTCTGTGTAAGGCTATGTTATACGTCTACATTTTGCAATTTTATTAAATTCTGATTCCTCGAGTCTTTCTTCTTAACATCTGTAGAGTGAACCTCCTAGCTTAATGATTTCAAATATCTTGTAAATTACTTGTATGAAAAAATTTCCCAAACAAAAATTGAATGGCATCAAAAAGAATATTATTTAATTATTATTATTATTTATTATTATTTTCTATGAATGGATATAAAGAATATATGAAGATTAACTTAATGCATTAATTTTTTAAATACATTAATTGATACAGCAATGTTGCATGTAGAAAAAGTTGTAAGCTGTTTATTGTATGTTAAGAATTCATTAGTTTAGGAGATGGATTAATTGTAATATAAAAATATAAAATACTAGTATTTGAACTGTTTCAATTAATGTATTAAAAAATATATGATTCAATTTAAGTACTATAATTGATCTTTGAAAAATTAATAGCATCAAATTATATCTGCCTCAATACTATTTATTAATTTGTATAATAATATTCATAAATATCAAAACATTTTACTTATATTAAACAACAGAAATAGCATAAAACAACTCTTATGTTTATTTGAATAAACTTTTAGTAGTATATTTATGATTCAAAATGATCATTTGATATTAATATAATTTATAAAATATTTATGTTTTTACATATAAATATATTATATCATATAATATTTAAGCCATAACTTTAAAACATACATATCATTGCAGTGGAAAGTAATGTGATTGCTTGTCAAATATGTAATGTCACCACACAGGCAGAAAACTTAATTGAAAACCGATTCCTATCAAAATTTATAGAAGAAGATAATAGTCCAGGTACTGATGATGAATCTAAAGAAACAGAAGAAGAAAAGAAATGTACTAGCTGTCATGATAATGCCAATGCCACAAGTTGGTGTGTAGAATGTGAAGAATTTATATGTCAAAATTGTGTTATGGTAATGAAGATATTACTTAGTAGTATGTTTATTAAATATATTTCTTTAGAAATAACAGCAATTATTTTGAATTTGTGTTTCTTAAAGGCACATCAGAGATTAAAAATTACAAAAGATCATACAATTAAACCAAAGGATGAAGTTGCCAATGATAGAGATAATGTTAAAAAAAGCAACAAAAAAATACCTGGCTATTTATTTTGTACAATTCATCCACATGAACAATTATCTTTATTTTGTCAAACATGTGATAAACTTACTTGTAGAGATTGTCAGCTAAGTGAACACAGAGATCATAAGTACAAATTTATTCATGAAATTGCTACTGAAACCCGTGCTTCAGTGTCAACTTTACTTAAAGAAGTGAGGTAATTCTTTTGTATTTATATTTTTTTTATATATTTTTTCATATATATAAATATTAAAATTAGCTTTTTTATGTTATGTTTAAAATCTATCTGTTTTGCAGTTATAAACGAGTTTTATTAAAAAGTGCAATGAAAGTCATAGAAGATAGACAAGTTCTTATTTTAGAAAAAAAGAAAAATTTAGTGCAAGACATAACACAAATGGTGGTGCAGTAAGTTATTGTAAATTTTATATTTCAAGTTTAAGTGAAATAAAATTATTTAACTTCTGTAATATTTTTTTACATAGTCTAACAAATGCAATTAATACCAGAGGAAAACAATTAGTTATGCGTCTAAATGAAGTTTGTGATCAGAAACAAAACACATTAAATGAAAAAAAAGTTGCTTTAGATCAGTTATCTAAGCTTACTGATCATTGTATCCAATTTGTAACTCATGCCTTAAAAAAGGGTTCAGATATGGAATTACTTTATAGCAAAAAGTATGCATTTGAAATACTATATGAAAATACGAAATATAAATATAAATATTCCATAATTTTTTTGCAGATCTGTTACAAGTCATTTACAAAGAATAAAAAGTAGACGAGCTGACATTCCAAATCCAGAAATACCAGTTAGAATAAATTTGTCCTTGGAGAAAGTACCAGATTTGATAAAAGGTTAAATTAATAATAATAGGTGCTTAATTATATGTTATTAAATAGGTAGTTTATGATATTGCTACAAGCAAAACTTATTTCTTTTTTTTTTTTTT